>JAWNOQ010000211.1:9930000-10530000 GCA_035045865.1 Drosophila austrosaltans | reverse complement strand
TACTATAACACCTTACCTCACCTCCCTCCACATCAGCACGTAACACGTGTGACAAGCAACCACAACAATAAAGCAACAACAACAAATACAATTGCCCTCGCGGCAAAATAAGCAAATAAACAAAAAAGACAAACAAACAAACAAAACGCCAAAGTAAACAAACATTAATTTTTTGGTATATCACACTGACTGCGTTTTCCAGTATTTTTCTGATTTTTGATTGCAGTTTCCCAGGCAAACAAACAAATCAACTTGTCGGGCCTTTTTACCCATCCCCCCTTTACCATCCCTCTGTCTCCCCTCCACAATTGCAACTAAAAACAATAAGAGTGAGGGTAACGGACAAAAACAATTACAAAAATGGATTGAAATCAAGTACCGCCCACCTGACCAAGCCTCCGGCGTACATATGTACATATGGGCAAACGTTTAGTTCAGTTTGATACCATTTTTTCTCATTTCCTCCATTTCCCGTTGTTTTGCATATGAATCTGAATCTGTATCTGAATCCATATCCAAATCATGTGCGCCAGCCATCGCTCAAATTTACTGGTAGAAGCAGCCACCAGCCAGCAGCAGGAATAGAAAACCGGGAGTAGTGGAGGTGATTGAACCATTTCTTTTTTTTTTTTTGTATGAAATGACCGCTCCAGGGATATTGGCACATTTTTTTATCATTTTTTTTTTTTTTTCATTTTTCTATTACTATTTTTTTTTGGCTTAGATTTATGACTTTTATTTGTGGCCATCGAAGATTAGTTCGTTATATCTATATATAAAGATATTTTGTTGGCATTCATAAAATCAGAAACTGATTAAAAAAATTTACATGTTTTGGTTGCAGGGTACAAAGCGTGATTTTTGTGTTTTAGACAAGAAAATGTTGATTTATTTAAAGCAATTTATAGAATTATTGCCTATGGAAAATACCAGAATATTTAAACAGAACACTGACATGAGTACCCCAAATGTTTTGTTGAACAAGCTTTGGGTTAGATTCTGCTTTTGGCCCCTTCTTTTTTATCACAACTTGATACTTTTTATCAAAATTTTTAGTTAATTTAGTGGCTTGTTTATGAGTAAAATTTAATAAATATGTCAAACGATATTATTTAATTATATATAATTTATTTTTTAATTGCATAAAGAAGAGTGCAAAAAAAGTGATAACAAATTCGCATGGGCTTTGATATATGTATGTATGTATAATATAAATAAATCATTAAAGTGTTTATTTTTTTGCGATTCCTTAAAGTACAGTAAATGGATGAAAAAAATGCCAATGTAAGCAAATGTTTAGACAAAATGGAAAGAAATGCAAATATTTCGGTAAGTGAGAAATCATTTAATATTCTTTTAGTAGATGTCGTCTACATGTTTAGCTTTCTATGTTTAGCGATTGAAATTAGTAGTTTCATATCTGATACTAATAACTAGTCAGACGAAATAGAACGATATGCGCAAATATCATGGATTTATACACACGTACAGTATTATTACACACACTTATAGTACGCCCCTTTGGTCACCCTGTAATTAGCGGTGCATTGAGACAGTTGTTGTCTACCTGACCAGGGGTGGACAGTTTCTTAAAATCGCAGCATAGCAATTTCACAGTTAACTGGAAATAGTGTAAATTAATTCTATTCACTCTAACTATGTATATCTCTATAAATTGGTAGGAAAAATTGAGTGACCGGTCAATTAAATGAAAAATATTTCCTTTATTGTTATATTTATTCATTTATGTGCATACATACATACATACATATATCAAATTGACCATTCTATATAAATAGATAAATGTCTGAAAGCATTTTGTAAATTATGTTATGGAAATTAATTTGAAAATTTATTTTAAATTAATTAAACAATAAATTTTGAAATGCGACATCAAAGCCATTTAGTTGTTAAATTAAGGATGAAAAGTCCCCAAGCGAAATATGCAAAATTCATCTAAAATTTGTTTATTCTTAACCACTTTTTGTTTATTTTCTTTCTTTTTTTGTTGTTCTATCTAATGTTGATTGCGCTGCCAATTTGTGAGTATTTATGTTATTGTATTTGTGCATATTTAATCGGATGAAATGCAAGTTAAAATCGCATCTGCCTATTATCCTTGCTATTCTAATTTCGATTTATTCACTTGATTGAGAGGGTTGGAGGGGGAAGAGATAGTGGGGATATAGAGCAATAATGTTCTGCAGATGGAAGGAGATGGAGATAGAGCAATAAAAAGACTTAAATGCGATGCCAAGGAGAAACAGCAAATAATTGCCAATTTAATGCACATTGTTCGTGTGCACACTCACTCACACGCACAAATAGATTGAGCTAAAGCAAAGTCCGTGTCCGAGTTCGAGTTGGAGTCAGAGCCTGAGTCCTTCGTAACCGTAACCGTACGTATTTGTATCGTGTGTGTCTGTGTGTGTGTGTGCCTGAGTGTGTGTGTGTGTATTGCTGTTGCCATAATTCAATTATGTTTGTCTTTGGTAAATCAGCAAAAATAATTTCGCTTGTTTTGCAGATTGTGCAATATCCGTGTGTGTCTTGCCTGTGTGTGTGTGTCTGTGTGCGAGCATGTGTTTGTGTGACTTTTCATTATGCATGGCATCACGTGTAGGAAAAGTTTCGTAATTACTTTTCAACTGCACTCATATTCATCTACTAAATAGTTATACCCTGTCACCAATACTCTGTGAGGGAATGTTCAATAAATTGCATTTACATTCTCAATCTTTGAGATAATATAGATATATACATATATTCTTAATCCAACACTTTATAGGCTAATAATATAAACATGAACAATAAAAGTGGAAATGGGTGGCTATTTGATTTTGTAAAGCTAGCTTTAAAATGCTATAATATTTGTATTTGCAATAAATTTATTGTTGAATTATATATGTAAACAAATGAAAAGAAATTTGTTGTTTCTAACAACAGTCGGAAATAGTAAGAAAATAAGAATTGCTGAATGTGGATGGTTGATTTTGAACCAAGGTCTTCTTTCGTTCCAGTTCCAAAAAATATGATTTAATGAGTTCTACTAGAGATGAGCAATTAGCTTGTAATCTTTTAATCCTTATTAAAGATTATACAATGAAATAAAATGTGAACATTTAAAACACATAGTACTTATTTAACTATAATAATAGTTAATTGTTTAAACTACCCAATATAGGGTATTCTGGATGTCGTATTTATATGTTACCTATACATTTAGCTTATTTCTAATTGCGCATAACATTTTAAATGCCAAATTCAAACAAAATGTTGTTTATTGTGCAAACACATTGACAAAATGTCACAGAGGGAGGTTGGAAGAGAGAGAGATAGAGAGAGAGACGAGGATGCAGAATGAAAGTTGCTGAATGGAACCAGCAGGCTGCTAGAGAGATCCATCGTCATGTGTGCAATTTAATTGAAATGCAATTTAATTGAAATCAGGCAAAATCGAAAATTCATTTGGGCGGCACAAATTAAACACATATGACTGTCGCATAATAAGAAATTGTGAAGTCATTTTACCAAAGACGGGGTCGTTTGCCCGGTGGGGATGGAAGGGGGGCTTTGGAGAAAGGCTTTGTGTATGATGCTCGCACTGTTTACAGTAAACACACACACACTCATTGTTGGTAAGGGGGGTGAGAAGGGTCCCCAAGGGAGACGGCGGTGGCGGCAGCAGCAATCAGACCATTTTGTATGCGCGTGTCCAATTACGTTCATATCCTTGTTTCTGCTTCTGCCGCTGCTCCTGCTGCTGTTGCTGTTATTTACATATGCACATTATTATTTTCGTTTCGCTTTCGTCTCACTTTATTTCAGTTTATTTATTTATTTATTTGGTCTTCTTTTTGTTGTCTACCTCGACTACTTTTTTTTTATAACATTCGCGCACCGACTATGTGTAACAATTTGAATCCATTCCATTCTCATTTTACGTTTTTATAACCCTTTCGAAAGGGATATAAACGCTTTGCTTATTCATTTAAAAAAAAAAATCGTAAATTGGCCAGAATAAAATAAAGCAATTTTCTAGCAAGCTTTGTGCAAGTTTTGGCCAAAAAACCAATGATAGATGGTTGTGAGGACCTGTTCAAACATAGGGCAAGAGTATACAAACTTCGGCATGCGGCAAAACAAATATATCCCTGGTTGGCTGTTACGTTTATTTCTTTTAATTTACGCAAATAAATGGAAAAATCAGTCACAAAAAACGCATCGAATCGCATTCCCATTCGGTGAATGTTTCTGATTCTGTTACTGTTTCACTCGTTACCTAGCTCCCTCCCTCCCTTTGTCTCTTTCCCTGTTCTCTCTTTCACTCCACATCTGAGAAAGCTCTGATGCGTTTTAATTGGAATTTCCGCCTTTTCGGTTGTGTGTGAAAAATTAAAATAATTTTTTAGCATCGGCAGAGAAAAACTCTTTACGATTTACAGTGCGTCAGGCTATTTGCAAGTTTTGTCACGCAAATTGTTTCCATCACGAAATCCACGCCTGAGAGCTTCGGCTGCTCTGGCTGCTCAGATACCCAACATACATAAGGATATTTATCCCCTTTCCCCTCTCAAACTCACCCATAACATTGGCTGTGCCTGGCCAAACAAGAGATTTGCCAGGCCCATAGAAAATGGACAAGATGACAGACAGCCTAATGACGTTAAGTACACATCGCATGCATTAATTATGCAATGGTTGCCAAGGGAAACAACTGAAGCATAATACTCTTTGTAGTGGAAACAGGCCACCATAACACAGCATAGACTAGCCCATACCCAGCACATTTATCCAACCGAAATACATTTCAAATACATTATCAAAGGGTTTTGGTATTTTAAACATTCAAGAGGAAAGGTGAGAAGGAATTTTTGTTTACTAAGTCCCCTCTTAATTAGGACTTTAATCAAATATGAACTGAATGCATTTTGAATGATATCTTTTAAATATTGTTTAGGCTAAGAGTTCTTTATGTATCACGAGATCTTTAAATTGCGTAAGTTAGTTTTTTTTCTATCAGTTTTCCTTTTCCTTTTGTAGCCTTTTCAAAAAAGGAAACTTTTTAGAAAGTATTTCCATACTAAACATGGCAATTGCCTTTGATATCTTTCACAGTTCTGGAAGTTTTACCTACATTTGCAATCTAAAACTATTTCAAAGATTCAGCTCTATGATACCATTTTCCTATTGACTAAACTAACTGACTTTTGTTGATTCACTTTAAAGAATAAAATATAAAGATTATATTCTTATTTTATTTATAAACTAAAACTATTTCAATGATCTAACTTTACTATACCAACCGACTTTCAATGAATCGAATATAAAGAATCAAACATATATATAGATCCAATTTTACTACACCATTTTTCTATTGACCAGACCAACTTTTGTCCTTTCATATTAAGGAAGAGAAAATATTTAAAATATATAGAGAATATCTATATCAAGGAAGCTTAATGGAAACTTTTCTACATAAATTGCTTCATTCATTATTCCCAATCAAAGTCATTCTTTGATATAAACTTTTTACTATAAATATACACATACATATACAGTTGTCAATATTTCTTTTATATTCTCTCTCTTTATTTTTCATCAACTATTAAAAAAATGTTAATAAAGAAATTTTGGTACAACTTTTATCAGTTTTCTAACTTTGCGTAACATAATTGTATAAATTTCTTTATTAAAAGTCCTTGCCAAGTTAGAATGTTTATTCCTTTTCTTTTTGGTATTTAGAATGTCAAAGATTGGTTTGTAATGTTTCGATTGAGTTGAGTCGTTTTTTTTTCTCCCTCTTCTCTTTTTGCTTCGTTGTGGTACTTTTTTTGCATTCTCGTTTTCGAAATGACGAATCTACCTCACTCAATTCTAATGAAGCAACTTTTACAAGGGCAACAATATAAACATTTATTTTTGCATAAAAAGGCGGCCATGAAAAATGCTTTTCCGAGAAATTCTGACAATGGCGACATTGATGAAATGCCCGAAAAATTTAATTGAGCATTTGATGTGGCGCCCCCCTGGGGCGACGTTGCTGGCGTTTTTTTTTTTTTTTTGTTTTTTTGGCGGCATTGTCGGTGTTGTTGGTGTCAGCAGCGACTGCTGTCGCTGTGTTTGATGTGGGCTTAGGCCGAGTCCTGTTACCCATAACTTCCACACCCCCGCTATAGTCTCAGTCTCGCCTGTTAAATGGGTTTTTAAATAAATTTCAGCCACTTTGTTTGTCTGTTTGCTCTGCGGCCATGGGGCATAGGAAACGTCAACAAGGACAACAACAACACATTGCCAGAGGCTCAGCTTGGTTGGTTCTCCTATGTATATGAGAAGGAGAGTTGGCAGTTGGCAGTTGTTGCCCTTTTTTTAACGGCCCATAAACGTGCCCAACAGCAAATACTTTTTTAAATGCTAAATAAACATTTTACGGCTACAAAATGCTTAAAAATGCTTAAAACCATTACGAGGCGCTTCGCTGCACATTTTAATCTTGGCTATTTATAGTGGAATCAAAATCAAAAGGGTATATCATTCTGAGACCAGACCTGGCATAACATTCTCCCATGGCTCCGATGTGTTATGATATGATATTTAAGCATATTTGAATACCATTTGCATACATATCTATGTATATATATATATATGTATATCTATACAAATCTACATATTTCACTAGAGAGAGAGAGAGATAAATCCTTTGAATATATGTATACATATATGTAAATGTTAACGTGGCTCTTAAATTTTAGCATTGTCTATTCAATTTGATCAACAAGTTTAGTACGAATACAGAATTTGCCTAAATAATAACACAAACTACAATTCGTTGATAGCCAACACGAGAACAATTGATAATCGTAATGTTCATAGCCTACTTTAGGGAGCAGTTAACCCCTTCGTTAGTTTAAACCCATAGTTAAGTGAGACACGCAATACTGTTAGTTACCGTTTAGTTACTATTACTAAATTTTACACAAACCATCAATCAAAGGGGAAACCATAATGAACGCCCTCTCGACAGACGCAATCAATGTTCAGGACTCAGTTTTATGTGCCACACAATATTGTTGCATTCCACAATAGACTTATGATATTGATATCCTTTAATGCTCGAGAGTTAACTGTGAGTTAAGGGTATAACAATGTTGGCCGTGTCTCACTTGGAGAGAAACAAAAGGAACGACGAAGGAATAACAACAGCAATAAGAACCGTGGCAAGTGCTAACAAGGTCGCTTAATTTTTGACGCATTTCTGGCATTATTATTATCACCCTGAGGCAACAGCAACAGCAGTGACGGTGGCAACATCAGCGGCAACAATGGCAACATCTGCTGCTCACTGTTGCTGTTGCCCCTTAATGCGATGAAATTTAATAAAACACGACATTTGGCCTGAGCCTGAGCGGAATTCCTGTTAAATTGTGGCCTGTCGGGCGATTAAGTTGCCAAATAAAGTGCACCAAGCGCGTCGGGCAACAAAGGGTTAAGCATTTGGCTGAATGATGTTATAGAGAGAGGGAAAGGTATATAAAGATGGGCAAGTGGATGATGAGGTGGGGTGGTCAGAGGCTACGACGACGTTGGCATTAAATATCAAAGGATCCTTTTCTGTCTGCCCTTGTCTTGTTTGCGTTGTGTGATTTTCCTCTTTCTGATTTTTTACTTTTAATGAATTCATTTTTTAAAAAATTGTTGTTGCTTTTTCCCTCTTTTAATTTTGTGTTACGCCCCAAAAACTCCCAATTCCCCAACTCCCCAACTCCTCCATTCACCCATCCCCATCTTCATCTTCTTTTTTTCTTTTTTAAATGCTTTCATAAATTTTTATGCAATAAGTTTTCGACCCCCTCCCCCGCCATCCCATTACTGTTGTTCATTCATTCTTTTCTCTTTGCTCCTTCGTGCTGGACATAATTGAAATCCATTTAATGAAAATGCGGTCGCAATATAAAAACCAAAGGACTAAGGCCATCTTCCGACCATGACGAAGTTTCTATACGCTTCACCGATCGCCTCTTATAAATGCTATGCTTTATAGCCCACTGATTTTGATCAACTAAAAATTTTCAGTGTCTTTAAAAGGTTTTGTTTTTGTCCACCAAAAACAATTATGTTTTAGTTTTCATTGATATAAAAAGTCATCACATGTGGTTGGTTGGTCATTCGAAACGGTTCCGAAGCCAATTCATATTTTGTAACAGAGGGCAACTGAAAATCCATATCATATTTTTCAAGGGTATTAAACAGAGGAAAAGAAAAAAAGAAGAAGAGAACTGACCATCCCCGACACCGACTTGAATATAACCAGTTTGTCTGCCTAGTGGGTGGGACCGGGTGGATGAATTGTTTCGGATGAGGCGATGGGGAGAACGGCCTGATAACGCTGAATGGAGGTGCTGGATTGGATTGGATTGGTGGGTGTGGTTGATGGTGTGGGTTATAATTAATGACATGCCGTGGCTGTTGGGCAAAAAAGATTATCTATTTATAGATAATGTTGTGTATCCAACAGGATACGGATTGATTTTACACAATGGCAGCCTTAAATGTTTATAAATTATAATTATAGATATATGTATACTATATAGATAAATATACATTAGAGTCTGGAATGCATACTGTGACATGACAGATGGCGATGAGCGGAAATTAAACTGATTGTTGTTATTGTGGTTTACTTTTTGCACAGACTGTTCCATGTTGCTGGCCATTTCATTGCATTGACCCATCGAAATGCCATTAGAGGCAAAGTTTAAAGCATTTTCCAAATACGAAAAGTAGCAAAAAGTTATTTATTATATTTGCCAAAGTGTAAATACAAAGCACAAAGTAAGTAATAACAAAAACAACAACAGCAACAACAAGAAAATCCAGTAAAACGAAAAGTCCTGCCCACCCTTATCATCTTCTGCATTTCTAGTATTCCTTTTCCTTCTTTAGCTTTTTATTTCTCTCTGTGAGTGTGTGTGTGTATGTGTGTGTGTGTGTGTGTATGTGTGTTGCCTGTTGGGCAGGCTTCTTGAAATTGTTGTTGTTGTTCTTCCTGTTCGGACCAACGAAGAGCTCACTTCCGTTCCGTTACGCACTCTCCGGTCATCCTTGTCGCAGTTAGTTGTTATGGCTCCCTTTTGGCTGCCATTTTGTGTTCAATTTGAAACTTCCGTTTGTTGTATGAGACTTGAGCATTATTATTATGCTGAAGAGCATGTATTGAGGGTCTCCACCCCCTAAGCCCCTACCTTCCTCCCCACACCACACCAAATACTAAACACAATGAAAATGCAAACAAAATACAGAAAGAAAAAAATAAAAAAAAAAGAAAAGGTTTTTTTTCGAAAGAAAAAAAAAGTCCAAACCGAAGCAAAGTTGCCCTCAAGGAGTTTCTGCCGAGATGAACGGTTTAATGAGCTTTTTTCCTTGTTTTTGTTTTTGTTTTTGTTTTTTCGAAATGTTTCAATTACAAAGTTTTCAAAGATTAACTCAAATGAAAATTGAAATATTTTGATTATTTTATTGCAATTTTCCATACAGTTTGTTGTCTGCTTACATGAAATAGGGCAACAATTTGACTCAATTAATAATTGTAATTGTAAAATGAAAGAATTCAACAATTTACTCACATGCAAAGTGAAAGTAATTTCGAGTCCAAATATTAAATTCAAATCCATTAAAAATTAACATTTAAAAAAACTTAATAACAATTTGGCAATTTTTCTTGACTCATCGCTTTTTACGAACTTTTATAGTTCAAACTAATCGACTATTTCTTTAAGTGTATATATATTATTTTCCTTAGTAACAATCTAGTTAGAGCCTTTTGGGAATTGTATCGAAATTATTATAATTTGCGTTTAAATGAAATCAATTTCAATATCATTTAAATCAAGAGCCTCGCCCCAAAGAACTTGTCTGTCTGTCTATCAGTCAGAGGGACAAGAAGGGAGATACAGAGGTAGGGGAGAGTCGTGCATGGGCTTCCAACTGGGACATTGGGACGCTGGGAACCCTGTCCGACCAGGACTCAAGTATACAGTTAAAGAAAGTAGAGCAAAAAAAAAAGAAGAGGCGAATGGTGGGTACTGGAGCTGGTGCTAGAGGTGAAGAAGTGGCAGGGCAGGCAGACAGTTGCTTAGCAGCTATTATGGGCACATGTTCTTCTTTTCCATTGAATTGACTGTCAGCGTCAGCGATGGCCCTCTGCGTTTCTGCCTTTTGCCTTTCATTTGTTCATTCATTCGTTGCCAGTTAAAGAACCAGGAGCCAGGAGCCAGAAGCCAAGAAAAGGGAAGCCCATTGGGAACGGCTTTTAGTTGGCGAATGTCGCTTGGATCCCTGCCTGCTGCCTGCCTGTCAGCCTGGGCCTGCCATTTGTGTGTTTATGTAGTTGGCAATGCCCCATAACAAAATCAAACCACATCAATTGTATACCTAAATGGCCAAGTGGGACCTCTTAGTTATTCATTTGGTCGACACCCACCGCCCCCAACTACACAAACGGCAACTCAAAACCCAAAACCCCAATACCAAGCCCAGCCATCACCTTGGGCAAACTGAAAGTTAAAGTTGCTTAAATTGTTGCCACTGGCATTTAATGATATTCATGCTAAACGCTTTGCCAACTATTGCAATTGTCACTTGGCAGCAAAATGAAATTAATTTTGCGTTTGTAGTTAGCACAAAACACTCATACGACATGTTGTCCATTGTACTGCTGCCACTGACATTGTCGTTTCCCTTTCATTCTTTTTTTCTACGTTTTTTTTTGTTTTGCTATTCAACTAACTATTATTCCCATCATCTTTCTTTTTCTCTACTAACACACACACACACACATGCACACACACATTGGCTGGTTACTGCAATTTCCATTTTAACTTTGGTCACACATGAGTTGGATTCGTCTCGGTTACAGTTTTCACTGTGGATTGCTCTGGCTACCTGTGGCAAAACATTTTTGTTTCGTTACGTTTTTCATTTGCAACTTGGCCAAAATTGTATGCACAACCAGAGATAGAGGGAGGGAGAGAGAGAAGAGAATGCGGTGTGGTAAAGGACAAGGGATGGGAGGTGCGGCAGAGACGGACACAGTGAAAGAAAGACAAGTGACAAAATATCAGCAACAGCATCAACAGGAAAAATACAGAGAAAAATGCCAGAAAATAATGAAAAAAGTTTTATAATTGCATGAAACTTTCCAATTAACAAGCTGTCTTTGGTTTCGCTCTGAGGAATGTATGTATTTCTATGTGTGTGTACATACACCCATATAGTGTAATGCGTTTTGGCCTTGCTGACGGTATGCCAAAGCCACAAAAACTGTCAAAGCATCCAACCAAAAGTGGCCTTCTAACACATTTACTAAGACTTTTCATCAATTAAAACGATTTTTTTCTCTCTTTCATAGATATTTTCTCATTCAGTAGATTAGCCCTAATAAGGATTACATATATAAAACTTTTCTTTAATTGTACAAGTGCAAAAAAAGTACTTCAAACTAGTCATGTGTTAAATATTCAAGTACGTTTAACTATTGCCACAGTTTGTTGCATCAATGTCAAAAACTTTTTGTGAAAAACTCATTTCTGTCTCAATGTAGCAAGGAATACAATTTTGTCAAACTATTAACTTGATCAATTTTCATCAATTATGTCAATAATGGAATAAATAAACTCTAAAAACTAAATCGATTGCATCTGCAATAATATTTAAATGGAAATCACAATTTCCTCTCTTTTGTTTTCTGCTTGTGTCAAGAATCTCATGGTTTTAAGGATAAACATTTAAATTATTGCACACTTGTTTTAATTGAAAGGCATTCATATTTCATTTTTTTTTTTTCGAATTTCTCAAGCGTAAATATCAACAACTTCCTTTGTACAAGCTGCAGTTGCTGCCGTTGCTGTTGTTACTGCTGTCTCGGTATAAACTTTTCTGCCTGTTTCATTCAACACAGACACATGTCCATGTCCCTGTTGCTGTTGCTGTTGCTGTCCCTGTCCCAGTCCCTGTCCCAGTGTCTGTCTGCTAACATGTTAGGCTCAGAAACTCGGTTCCAGCCTGAGGTTGAGGCCTGCCAACATTTCATTAAGTTTTGCTGCAAAAGTTTTATTAAAACAAATACGTGCCACAGCCACAACACACTCACACACACACACATATATATATATATACTAAGCAGAAGGCGTCTTACGTCTCGTTACATTTTGGCCTCATTTCTTTTTCTTTTTATTTTATTCGTTTTTCTTCTTTTTTTTAGCTGCCGCCGCCTTTTGCTTTGTTTTGTGGCAAGCAAAAGTCAAGTCAAGTAGATTTCTGCTGACTTTTGCACACAACAATAACAACAACAACTCACACACACATAAACAAAAAAACACCAAAATGCAACAATTTCCTGAATGCTCTCTCCACGTTGACACCACCAACCACCCAACCTGCCCTTAGTCCCTACAACCTGCTACCTATACCTTACTTCTGCATCTGCACCCTTAGCCCATAGGGCCATTGCTTAAGTAAGTTGTTTAACTCTGTCGATCCCCACCCTACCCTCCCCTACCCTCCACCCACTCACTCCACTCTACTCCCTCCGCAGCCACCGCTTACCGTTTTCGACTCTTTCACTGACAATGTCTATCCCGGCCGGGTTGTTGTCTTTGCAGGCGGCGCCAAAAGTCACAAAAATATACAGAACATATCCGCCCCATTCTAGCCCCTCTCGCTAGCCGCTCTCACCTCCCAACTGGCAAGGTACTACATGTAAGCTGAAACAGCAGCAGCAGCTAAAGCAAAGTAAATGGCATCTGGAAATGTAAACTTTTTTTCCAACTGCATTTCTTCTTTTTCTTCGAATACATTTTTTTTTTTTATATATATTTTTTTTACTTTTTGAATACTTTTGCCGACTGACTTTCTGAGTTTCTTTCCTTTTTATACAATTGTAACCCCCGGTACCCCCGTGTCTCCATCATAGTCTTTTCTTTTCACATTTCCTCTTATTTTGCCTCTGCGTGGGTTGCATTTAAAATAAGTACAAAGCCGCCCCAGAATCTGCAATTCAACCACGAAAATCCTGGCTTGGAAACCGGCATAAGAATTTGAGTTAAGAAAAGAGTTCTCAAGATGCTCGCATAAGGGGAAAATGCATCAATGTTGATTTGATTGTCGGGCACTGTGTGTGGGTTGGTGTATGTGTGTCTGTTGGTGTGTGAATTTGCATTTAAAATCAAGATAATCCATTCGAATTTAAATGAAGGAAAATTTAACAGAAAATAAATCAATGATTATTCTAATTTATGTTGATTGTTTCCATTTATTTTCAATAATTTTTAATAAAAGGCAATTTGAATTTTTCACAAATGTTTCCTATTACCCAGACTAATCGAATATAGATATAATTATATAGATTCCACTTTCAAATAGCGAATTCAACTCTTTAATGAGTCGTTAATCGAATTGATCAAAATAATAAGATAAAGTTTCAATTTAAAAACATTATTTTGGTATATTTATAATAATTATGTTTATTATTATATATTATCATTATAAGAAATTGCTCCTAACTGATTTGTTTCATAATTATGGAAAACTGTTAATTGCCATAGCTTTTTGGAAACAATAAAAACTGTATTAAAATGCAAGAAAATCTGTTTATTAGATGTAATTCATAAAGGAAATGAATCTTGATATCAGTTTTGAAGGATTTTGTTGTAGATTTGTTTTATTAAAAACTAACAAAGAAATAATTTTTGAGACTAAATATAATTTATGAGGCCTTTTAAAGTATTAATAGTTTGCGAAAGAATTGAATTTTTGAATCTAGTATTAATATATAAAGGGTTTTTTTTAATCATTAATAATTAAAAAAGGAATCGAAAGAAAGACTTGACATAATTTTTGAAAGGTTTTAAAGTATTGTTAAATTATAAGAGAAGTATTAAATTTTTGAATTTCGATATTATTTATAAGAGATTTGAATTTCATTAGGTAAACTAAGAGATCTAGATAGTATATCTATTCAATAATTCAATTCACTCTTAAAGCCAACTGACTAACTAAAGTTGCAATATTTTCTTCCCTACTAGATAAAGGACAGTCTAGAACCTTAAAACTTAAAACTATCTTACCCAAATGCTTAAAATATTTATTATGCTTATTAAAATATAATATACAAATATTTTTATTTTGGCTTACCCAAAAATTGGCCCAGTTACGCCCACAGAATTTCAACAATTTCGAACTGTAAAGAAAATATACAAATCTTATGAAAAACTCTGCAAACAAACAAGTTAAAAAAAAAAAAAAATTAGGCGCAGGGATTTGGTTTATTTAAGATTGCTACGGGGACAGGGCGGGGGGCGATGGCATATAATTTTCTAGCAGTAAATTGTGGCGGCAACTTTGTCACTCGCCAGTCGCAACATAAACAACTACAGCAACAACAACAGCAACAACAATGACAACAATAGCCAAGTTTCGCAACAACTTGATACATTTTAGTGTTTTATCTCATAATTAATGGCGGCTGCGCGCACTACTTGCTGGGCGGCAAGGGCGTGGCAACTGCTGCTTAAAACAGACACGAAATTAATTGCGCTTTACTCGGTACGATAAACGCTGCAGCTCCCTCAGCCCAGCCCAGCCCAGCCCGGCCCGGCCCTCTCATCCCCTCCCTGTTGCCGCCCAGCTTATAGTGCCAGTTACAAATGAACTGACTCGTAACTGGATCCTTGTGCTCGAAAGCTGGATATGGAATTGTAGCTATAGTTGGAGGAGCTGTTGCTTGGAAAAGCTCTGCTTCAGGCCCCCTCTCCAGTTGCCACGAAAATTAATTAAAAGTAAATCCAGTAAAAACTATTAAAGTTAAATTTGGCATGAACTCGACCACAAATCAATCTGCCACACAGAGTAAGCGCTTTATGTGCTCTCTCTCTCTCTCTCTCTCTCTCTCTATTACTCTCTCGCTTGCCTGCAGTGCAAGGAAGCGGATGATGAGGTGGCATGCTTCTGCAGGGCGGGACATGAGTGGGTTTGGGGTTGGAGGAGGAGGAGGAGGAGGGGGGTCAGTGACAGCTGGAGAGCCAGTTTATTTTTGTTTCAGCTTGTCCTTGCGTGTGTCACAACGGCATGTTAAGCTGTTTATAAAGCGTTTCCACTCATTTTTTTCTTCTTCTTCCCATATGCGACTATACACACACACAAACACACACCCACACACACACACACACACAGACAAATGGACTTATGAGGATTTTGCTGGAAAGTTTTACTGAGTGGCAAGTTTGTTACTTTTTTGGGAATTTTTTGGAGGCTTTTTCAATCGTGACTTGTTCACTTTTCGACTTTTGCATACACTAACCTAAAAGGGTACATCTTTTCGATTAAAAAGCTATCTATATCTGATTAGCCAATGTAGATAAATATCTATGCCCTAAGGGCATTTAAACTCCAACACAAAAGTTTTCAATTAAAATGTTACGCTATTTGATTTTAATGTAAAGAAATTTCAAATCAGTTTAATTCTTTAACAATTTGCAAAGGGAATTTGTAGTCGAAACAACATTTTCACTGCTCAATGATTTGCATTAATTTATGGCCAAATCACAAAGCCAAACAACAATGACAATTAATTAAAACCATTTTCGGGGCTTTTCTTCTCTCCCACACACACACTCTCTCTCTCTCTCTCTCTGTCTGTCTCTCCTCGTTAATGCCATTCAGTACTAATCTTAAGGCAAACCTTAGCAAGCAGATTTCACGTTTTTATCAAATGTCCGCTGTCCATTGTCCATTGTGAGATGTCCTATTGACGACGACCCAAAATGTATAATAGAAAAGTTTTGCATAGAAATTAATTTAACTACCTACCTAACTTACATCGAATGCCATCTAATCTGTTGCCTACTTGTGTTGCTCTATTTGATACCCTACATTAAGGAAAATACCTAAACAGGGTATTTACAGTCTTTGTTTATATAAGAAATATTTTATAACTTTCTATAGAGCAGAAGTTATTTCTATGTTTATATATATCTGCTTGATCATCTTAGTTTAGTTTCCATATAAAATTTGAATTTTCATTACAGGGTATCATGTAATCGGTTATTCATCTTAATAAATGGCATTTTTATTGATTGAATGGAAACTTTGTGGCAACTTGAGGCCTGTCCTGGCATTACGGGAACATGTGTTGGCCGGGGCAATTTAGCCAAATGGCCCCTCACTCTCTCTCTCTCTCTCTATCACTCCTATCTCTCTCTGTGTGTACGTGCGTCTATACAGTTAAACTGTATGTGTGTGTGTTTGTGTGTGTGTGTGGGGGTGTATTAGCAATCAATAGACAATTTACTATTACTGCAGTTTCAGGTTCTCAGCATAAAGTGCGCAATTTGATATTTACTTGACAAGCGAAAAGACAATTTTACAAGTCATTCATTTCGCAATTGATGGGTTACATGGGCCACGGTCTAGCTCCCGGTCCCGGTCTCGGTCTCGGCTTTGCCACTAATTTAATTGGATCGTCATTTTATATAGTGCCATATACTGTGACATATGTGCATACATACACACATATAGCTTCATATCTGTGTGTGTGTGTGTGTGTATAAATAAAAAACGCAGATTTTTTTATGCGATTGCATATTTCCCACGTAGTGAGTGCCATTTGCGTTATGATTTTGAGTGTCTGCCGCTCTTTTTTTTTATCAGCGATTTTAATTGAATAGACCTGCTCGGTAATGTTCGGGCAATTATGTTGCCTGGTAAAAAAATACACACACACACACATGCACACACACACGGACACAGAAATTGCATATGAAAAAATCAGCGAAAACAATTTGCAATTGCAGTTGACAACCAAGTTTATTCATTTAACAACAACAACAACAACAGCAACAAAAACATGAATAGCAGTAGCAAAATTGCACCAAAGTTAATAACAATTTAAATAAATCTGTAAAGCAAAAAAAAATAAAAACCATCAAATATGAAATGTAAATACGGTAAATAAATTATGATTATATAAATTGAATTTGATTTAAGTAAATTCCACAATAAAGAAATGAATGTTCTTTCCATTTTTTCATTCTCCTCTCTTTCAATTATTTAATTAAATTATGAAAAGCAAATTAGAATTGTCGTTAAATGGTTGTGAACCAATAAAGAAAAAAAAAGAAAAAAAACAAATGGACGGCAATTTCGAATATTTTATGCTCTCTCTACAGCTTAAACTAATTGTGAAAGTAAATTTGGAAAACAAATTTCAATTGGAATTTAAATTATCTGAACTGGAAGTCAAAATCAATAAGAAAACTGTTTTTTTCCTTTGGTTTTTCACTAAGGTTAATTTACTTTTCAGGCAAACCTATATCATCCATAGTCTTGTTTCAGAAACATTTATTTTGAGTTCAAAAATATATTTTTTATTTGAATTCCTCATAAATCGTTTACTTTTTCTAATTTCATTATCAATTAAAAGAGATAATTAAAAGAAAACAAATACAATTCAATTAGAAAATTTGCATACATTGAACACATTTAATTCTAACAAATCCTCTAACTGCCGCTTAACTATGAAAAAACAGAGAACTATACTAATTAAATTCAGTTATTGCACTAATTTTAGCACACACTGTATGTACATCTGTGCGTGACAAGTATTAAACAAAAAATCAATAAGCACTAATTGAAAAGGACTTTCATTTGAATTTATCTATACTTGATGAAAATTAACTACAAGTTTCTTACATCATTTGTTTTGTTTATCTTTTTGAGGGTATCTATCTAGCCATCTATCTATCGATCGATTTTCAAAGTATCTCCAAGTCAAATAAAAACCTTAAGCTATCTTTTAGTTTTAGTTTCGGTTTTAGTGTGCGAAAAAGTGTTAAAGTAAATGTGATAAGAACATACATAAAACGTTTGCAATCATATCAAATGGTTATTTAGTTAAGCTTGCCCGCAAAAGCAACCCCAGCCTTGGGCTGGACACGCCCACTAACCGCACACACACGCACACACACGCACACACACACACCCATTATGTGTGTGTGTATAACCAAGGACAAGGACAATATTACTTATGTATATTGCCGCATAAGCCGTCACTTGTAGCCAAGTACAAGCAATTTGGTAAGGCAAGGGGTGTTGGTAGAGTGCCTAAAAGAGAGAGAGAGAGATGAAAGGCGGTTCGGAAAGGGGCGGTACTGGTGCCGGGGATAAGAAACGCATTTGTATTAGTTTTACGCGCATTAGAGTCTCATTGCCTGGCTTAAGGAGCACAGGACGAAGTCGAACCAACACCAACCGCAAGAGCACGAGCATAAAATAAAGTAATAAAAATCTTAGCCAAGGCGGGAAGCCAACAATGGCAAAGGGGGGAATGAGGGCAAAAAGGATGCTGGTAGTAGGATGGTCATATCTATAAGATGCAGACATGTATATATACATATATATATCTTATATTTATATGCTGGCTACGTCTACTTTCTCTTATTCTCCTCTCTATCTGCGTGTGTGTGTGTGGGAGTGTTACTACGTGACATTTAAAAAAGGGATAAGGCAACTGAAAGCCAAAATCGAATAATAAAATACGAGTTGATATAACATATCTCGCTGTCACAAGGATAATTGTCCATTTAAACAAGGACATTTAAAAGTAAAAGTCTAACCCGGTATTGACATAGATTAGATTGGATTGGATATGATTCATCAGTTGTTGCACTTGCCCATTCAAAGCAAACTCCTAAAGATTGCATAACCTCCCCCTCCTCCTCTCTCAGACAAGCAACGCCACTAAATCAGCGATGAGACAAACAAAAACAAAAAAAAAAAAAATGAAGGAAACTTTCAACTACAAGTTGTCGGTGTGTCATTGAAACAAATGCAGCACGAAATGCACCCAAAACCCCAATCAAAGCCAAATTACCTAACGAGTAGCGTCATCAAGTGGCCCCAGCCAGTCAACCAGGCAGGCAGTAAGCCACTTGAGCTGATCTCGGGCAGCTTAAACTTTTTACGGTCGCATTGAGAGCAGCATCAGCAGAGGAGCATCATAAAAAGGTAGTCCAGCAGCAGCTCCACCTTCACTTGCACTTGATGGAAATGTGCGACCGGGATTGAAGATAGGCAAGGCGGTGAAGAATAAAGGACGCGCGCGCTACTTCCTCAAATCAAGTCAAGTTTCAACAACTTTTACTTGATTTAAACCCATTAAAAGTCACTTTTTTAACACTTTTAGCGCCCAACGAAACACATTTGCTCACTCGCTCACTCACTCAGTCACCAACTGACTGACTGACTGACAGACTTACTCACCTTGTGCCATTAGCGGCATGACGACGAGAAAGCTGGATGCTAAAGTTGAAGTTGAAGCTGATGCTGAAGACAATGAAGTATATTTCTATATACCTGCATAAGCATGCCCTTGGGGGGAATGGAGCTGGAGCACAAGGGACTTATAAAAATGAATGCAAGCGCAAAATCGTAAGCCGGGATGGATGACGCAGAAGATGAGAGAGAACGAGGATGTGGATGAGGATGAACAGGAACTCTCCGGCTGTAGCAGCAGCAGCAGCAGTAGCGAGAACATCAGCGGAAGTAAAAGCTGCCCCTACTTGAGTCAACAGCGTGGATGTCAGGAAGACATAGACAATGACAATCGGATGAGTTGTGAATGATAATGGAGTTGTTCTTGCTGGTTGGTTAGGATGCCTAAGCTCCAGCTGTGAACGAGAAGAGCAGAGTAAAGAAAAATAAGAATAAAGCCAAATACATGTGAGAGATGGATTGAATAAAATGGCATTATATGTATAGTCTACATAAATCCGTAACCCTTATCTAATTGCTTAATGTTGCAATACTTTAAAATGTAATTGGAATATTTTATCCTGAAAAGTATGCTATGGAATAATAACAACAGGTAATAAAAAACTTCTTGGAATATTGTATATAAAGTTAAAACATATAAAATCTAATTAGCCACTAAACTAATTATTTAACTAAATGGGTTTAATTGACAGCAAAAGGTTATTTTATTTTTAAAAATTTATTAGTTGTTAATTATTTTAAAGTTTACGATGATTGTAGAAGAATTATTATAGTAAACTTTGCTCCAATAAATTCAACTCTTAATGCCAACTTAATCAGTAGTTTTTGATTTAAGATTACTTGGTAAGCTCTAAACTTTCTTAAATGATTTAGAATCAAAGAGATCTGTAACTGTTCTATATTTAAGACATATTTTTGGGCTTTTCTTGTAAAAATCTAAAGATTTTCGAAGTCTATTGAAAAATTGTTGTAAGTATTGTTGTCCATCATTGAAGGGTTAAACCTCAGACATTTGCATATATGTATATGCATTGTCGTACACGTATGTATACATATATGTAGATACATATATGTGAGCACGATTATATGCTTTTCTTTTGCCTCCATGTAAGCCATACTAATCCCTTTTTTTGTGCCTGACACGCCTTAAAGACTTAATTAATTTAGAAGGCTTTTCGTTGACTGAGAACTTGGGTCTGAAGATTGGAGCTCAAAGCGCATTTGTGTCACTCAAATGCAAATGATTTAAGTACAATTGAAGGCGGAAAGGCGCAAAGGAAAGACAAAACGGACAGACATAGATGGACGAAGCATTGGAGTAGCAGCTTGATGGCAATTACGAGAAGAGATCCCAAACGCAATGCGGCAATCATGTAAATGCGGCATTGGGAAATGCCAACACGAACACGCACGAATGCTGATGCGGCGGAAATAATTGTCTTGACATAGATAATCTTGTTACCTTTTGGCCAGCGGTCCCAAACAGTTCACCCTCCAAACTACCTCTGCCATTTCCCATCCCCTCCCTCTCAGTCTCTATCTCTAGTTCGCTTTTTGTGTTGTCAATTTATTTGCGTAATTTATGCCCCACCATAGCCAGAGGTGATGCTAGACAAAAGCACAAATACGTACAGAGGCATTCGCCTCTATCAACTGTTGCCCGGCCAAAATCCAGAATTCAGAATCCAGAATCCAGGCTAGGCCCAGATCCAGAACCTGGATGCTGTCATTGTTAAGCTGATTTCTTTCTTTATTTTTGTGTGTCGTTTCTTCTTTATTTTTTCTCGTCAGGTTGGTGTTGTTTCTGTTTTATTTATTTGGACTCTGTTTAAAATTCAAATCAAATATCTTCATAAATTTTTTTTTTTTTTGGCGCAGCTCGTTATTATAACAAGGCCAGCGGAGGCAAGGGAAGGCAGAAGGATGGATAGAACGACAGTGAGATAAAGAATGGTAATAATTGGGTATATTTGGCTTATGATGGAAATCCATTTGGAATTCTTCATTGGGTAACCCATAGTCGTTGCTCTTGTTGGATTTACCTAGCTGTCAGTTGGTCATGGTTTTCACAAATTTTGATTTCTTGTCACAATTTGTTGACATTTGTTATATATTTTGTTTGCCATTTCGTTTCGTTTTCTCTCTCTCTCTCTCTTCTTCATTTTCTTTTATCAGTTTCTGACTTATATTGTTAGGGGTTGGCCACAGCCAATTAAGGACCCCAGGTAAAAAATAAAGAAAGAAAAACCAAGGAATTTTTGGGAAAGAGAGCTTCTACAACAACATGGCGTATGCTTTATACATGTTTTATATAGTATATATTGATTTAGCGTAAGAAGCAAAGCAGTCTGGCCAATCTTTAGAGTAGAAGTCGCCATAGTTTTGCGTTTTGGTCTTGGTCTACGTCCTTGTCATCGTCATCGCCTGTGCTGCACTTCCTGTGCCAGGAAACTTCCGCTGCTGTTTCGGCAGGATTTTAAGCCTTTTGCCTTACACCTAATTGCACAATAAAGACTGCACACCCCCTCAGTCACCCATTGCCAGTGGAAAGTGTCGAGTGGCATCGTCTGCTGAAATTTCCTTACTTATTGTTGATGTACACTTACTCAGTCAGTCAGTTGGCAAGTTATTTAGTCAGTTTGCCAGTCAGTCAGTCAGTCAGTCAGTCAGTCAGTCAGTCAGTCAGTCACTCACTCAGTCAGCTGAAAAACTTTAAACTGTTTCACAGCTTAAATTAATTTGTATGCTTTTTGCATATGTGAGTGTTTTCTCTAGCTAGAATTTTCGTTTGCCAACTGAAAATTGTTCAAGTGGCTAAAGATGTTTCAATACACTCCTTTGCTCCGCTCCCTGCTCTCCATTTGGCTCTTAATGCCAAAGCCAAACACAAGGCAACCCAATCCATTTACCCCCCATCCTCCTACATACTTTTTGCTCATTATTTTTGCACAAACAATAACAATTTCATATAATGCGTTATGTATTTTTCAACTCAATTAGAAAATGTTTACAATGTGCATGAAAATTTCAAAGTTTCTCATTTTTTCCGCTTTCTCTCTCTCTCTCTCTCTCTCGCTCTGTCTCGCTCTCTTCTGTTTTTGTGCTTGAGGAAAAACTTCTGGAAAAACACAGAGGCAAGCGGGCAGGCTGGCAGAGTCAACCCACTTGAACACAAATGGGTAAAGAGTAAATGTTGTTCAATATTAAAGTTGCAGAAAAGTTAACAGCAACAATAACAAGCATTTTGAAGGCACAAAGCACCTTAAAAAATAAAGTTAGTCGCGTTTTATTAGGGCCTCTTTTGTATCCTCCACCTTCCAAATGCAGCTCCTTCTCCTCTCTACCCTACCCAGGAAGGTACCTATATTCAATGGCCCATGTTTCATAAGCTTATTTTCGGAAAATTATGGCGTACATTTCGCTTAAGCACTTGGAAAGTGCCAAAGCAAATGAGGTAAAGTGCATAAAAATGCAGTCCGACTTGCTGGCGTCGTTTGGTAACTTGGCCAAGTATTTTTTTTTCTTTCTTTCTTTCGTTTTTTTCCCCTGTTTCGGACTCTGCAGAGTCTGCAGAATATTTTTCCTTTTTGCCTGTTATTTCTTTTTTTTTTTTGTTATATATATATATGTATGTATATATGTATTTCAGTTCATTTTTTGTTCGGTCATGGCGTCAGATTGTCGCTGCGGTAGATGGTGCCTTTTAAAAAGGTTTTTCGTATGAAATGAACATTTCCAAGCCCATGCACCTCCTACACAGAGTCAGCAGAAAATGTTTGGTATATTGGCCACATGGCGTATACATACTATATACATACGCACATACATACATACATATGTATATTGAATGGAAGAGCGGGAGAGATAGAGAGAATGCCTGGCATCGTCTGGCCATAAAGAGATAGCGACTCCCATAACTTTAAAGTTCGAAAACTAATTATGCCTATGGCCCCGACATAGACATGGGAGTGGGGTAAAAGGAGGGACACACACACAGTCACAGTCACTGGCAATGGCAATGGCAATAGCATGAGCTGAGCCAACCCATGCCTTGTCTCTACCAATTTTGCTGCATTCTCATAAATTATGCTCCTAACTACCCCCCCATCCCGAAAAATATCTCTCTCTCATTCTCCATGCTCCACTTATACTTCACGTTGCCACCATATCAGGCTACCCTCACCTCTTCTCTCTCACCTATGTGGCCTTTCAGCTAATTTGCTTTTGCATTTGGCTGCATTTTATAGCTAATGGTTTTTGAATAACAATTGGCTCAAGCACGAAAGGCGGCAGTAAAATTGTCTAGCACAATATATGTATGTATGTATGTATGTATGTATGTATGTATGTGTATGTGTATACATATATTTGCTAGCTTAAGTGCCGCATTAAAAACAAGGATATCATCATCAACATGATCTCCATCTTTAGCTGTAGCACCAACGTCATCTCCTTGTCCACATCACCATGACAATAAAGGCAATTGACGAGCAGGCAAATGTTGAAAATAATGATTAACGAGCATACACACACACATACACACACACACTCGCACGTTAGAAGGAAGACATGAAGAAGAATAAAATGAATGAGGGCCAAAATGAGGCAGACAAGCCAAAGTCATATAGACAAGTAAGAAAAACAGCAGGAGAAGGAGCAGCAGCAGCAGCAGCAGGAAGTGGAGGCAAATAAAAAATAAAATACGCATACGCAGGCAAATCAAATGGAAATGGAGATAGATGCGCCAGGGCAATGGGCAGAACACAGGGAGATATATAGTGTTCGTGGAATGGAAAGCCTAAAGCATCATCAATGATTTAAATTAATCGTCGTAACACACGCAAATCTCGCACATGACAACCGAACAACAAAAGAACATCAACAGGATGGGCGAAGGGGAGGGGGATGTATTTGAGGTGGGTGGGCGGTTCTGAGACGATTTCTTTTCGGTCTGGCAGCGGATATGAAGTTGAAATCACCATATCAGACCAAATTACAAGAGCAAACATAAAATGGCTCAAGCCAAATGACTAAACGAAGTGGCAAGCAGAAGCACTTGATGGCATTTTCCTGCATCAGGATGATGATGATAATGATGATGATGATGATGATGGCAGCGGCAAAGGGAGAAGGCGTGGAATCAACTTAAAAGGCAGACGGGAGGCCAAATTAAAACGAAACGTTGCGATGACGACGACTCTGAGAATGGGAATGTGAATGGGAGTATTTGTGCCATTGACGCAAGTCACAGACAGAACCAGAGAGAGACTATGATAGAGATTGGGAATGGGACTGGAACGGCATGGGTATGGGAATGGGTATGAGTGAACCGTAGCAGACAGATTCGCAGGCAACCAATCACGACAGATAGCATGCCAAGTGGGCAGAAGCTGGAGCTATTTTGACAGATTAACTCACGCGTGTGGCGACATACACGCACGCATGCCTCCATCCTTTACTCCGCCACTCCCTCTATCTGTCTGTCAATTGACAAACAACCAGGCTGAAACTGAAACTGGGCAGTAGCAGCTACAGCAACAACAGATCACCTAAAACCGAAACCAAACCAAATTTATTCGAAACCAAAATGAAATCGCCCATGAAAATACAAGTGGACAGGAAACAAAAAAAAAAGTTAAGACAAAAAAAAAAAAGGTAGAGAAAAAAGACAACCAAGTTGAAATTTAAATGCCCCTAGCCAATAGATAAAAAAAATTAATATATATTAATGAAAGTTTACACAATTTGCTTTCCCCTATGCAAATTGTAAGAATGAGAAGAGAAGAGAAATCAGCACAAATTCATTCTACAATTTCCGTTTAGTTCTCCTTTTTTTTGAGAAAAGGGGAAAGTATGAATTTTATTTCTATATTTCATTTTTTATAGCTGCCATATGTATGTGTGCGTGTGTGTGTGGGTATAGAGGAATGTCATCTCATCTTTGCCTTGACAAAGTCATCATACCCTTCCCTATATGCCAGGACATTATTAAAACGGGGAAAAGGCATTCGTTTTGCCACTGGCAGCCATTTGCCGCTGCATGTGTTAAATTTAAGTTTTGATTTACGACCTCAACTTTGTAGTCTGTTGTTATTATTGTTCTTGTTGTTGCCGCTATATAGGCAATACATTTACTCACTCACAAACACACAAACACACACACACACACACACATGCCCGATTTGATAGTGATAAATTGCGCTGTCAGAAGTTGGTAGCTACAATCGCAGTTTTTTTTTTTTTTGTCCGGGGCACCGTCGCAGCTGCCGAGGACTTCACTCCACTCCACTCTAGTCAACTCTCTACTCTACTAGCACTCCTATCGAGCCATGTATCTGAGGCTAACTGGGTTATGAGCCAGCTTCAAGCATTTAATGGCTGTTGACAGTCGTGTCAGAACTAAAAAAAAAAACAGCGAACAAAAAATGGGTATTGAACGGAAGGGAAAGCGGAGCGTCGGCTTTGTTTCAAGCCTTTTCGTTGCCTGTAGTCCTTGTTTGGTTTTCTTTTACTTTTTTTGTTGTTTTAGGTTTTTCTTAGTTTCGGTTTTTTATGGCCAACTTCTTGACGGGGCTGGCAAGTTATGTGCGCTCATTTCATTGTTGTTCTTGCGCCCCATTGGGGCTCAAGTGCGCTTATAAATTTGTAATAAAGTTGCTTATGTCGTAGACAACATGCTTTTCCCCAGCTTGATTTGTATGGCATAAAGGCTGGCTGACTGGCTGGCTGGCTGGCATATTGGGCAAATGTGAGGCACTTTTAGCCAGCTAATTGTTGGGGGGCATAAAATATTAACCAGTCAACTGAAAATTGCATTTCCAATTGTCTCTCTCACCCCTCTGTTTCACTCCCTCTCTGTCTCTGTGCTTTTTTTAATGCTTGAACAAACCAAATAGAGGCAGCTGATACTAGAATCAACCAGCACCACAGAATTGTAGCAACGGATTAGCCACTATAGCTAAAGGATAGCATAGAATGGCGGGTAAATGGCATTAGTTTTGGTTTGTTTAAAAGGGAATACGGTTGAGTGGTGGGGATCGGGGGATATGGTCTATGCATAAATTATGCAAAATGATTTATAAGCGAAAAGGCAAAAGCGAAAACCGCACAACGTAAAAACTAAACATTGACCGACCGCATAAATTAATTGAATTATGCAAGCAATGTGCGCTTACGGCGCCCTGATGTATGCAATAGCAATTCATTATTATTATTATGTAAATGTCGTATGTGGGTGTGTCCACTGTGTGCGTGTGTTTCTGTGTTTGTCTGAGAGTCGATTGCTGGCATTTAATCATGCAATTTGAACTTTCACTTGATTAGCGCTAGGCTTAGTTGACAGATTTATGTGCCTTTAGTAACAGAAGTGTCGCTTTTGCTCCCTGCCAATTCTCTTCTTTCTTCTCCCTCTCTCT
Organism: Drosophila austrosaltans; assembly: GCA_035045865.1. Lineage (NCBI taxonomy): Eukaryota > Metazoa > Arthropoda > Insecta > Diptera > Drosophilidae > Drosophila > Drosophila austrosaltans. The sequence continues at coordinate 10,503,259 of JAWNOQ010000211.1, read as the reverse complement.
CGCTCTCCAAATGCTGCTCTTTATCAAAGTTAAAGCTCGCTCGAAAAATTAAAATCAATTTGCCACACACACACACACACAGTGAGGGGGGGGGGACTTAGTCAATGTAGGCGGAACTGAAATTGCGTGTGGGTATATAGCCGCCAACATTTGCCTTCCTCTGGCTCGTTAAAGTCTATAAAGACTGCCTTTGAAATCAATAAACCACGCGCGGGTTTTATGAGCCTGAGTTATAGGCCACAGTGTGTGTCTCACAGTATTTAAGTGTATGTGTGTCTGTGTGTGAGGCAGTGTGGTTCTGTGCGTCATGAACATGACATGTGTCTGGGCCCAAACTCTCGCCGTCTCAACGTTGGCTACCGTTGGCAACGATGTCTTTAATTTCTTAGTAGCTGCATAAATAAACTATAAATTCAATTTTAGTATGGACTATAAGCCAGTTGGCTAAATAGATCAGATATATACACACATAAATAATACATATATATGTGTATATGTAATGCTTATATATTGGTTATACGACTCAGTCATTGCCCAACCACTTAAAGTTTAACTTTATAAATGTTTATTTGCCACAGTAGACACTCCATTGGCAGGAAACTTTTCAACTCAACTGTTGAATTTTGCTTAATTCTTAAATCAAGCACACAAAAATTTGACTTTAGGGTATAAATGTAAGAGTCCTAAGGCATTTAAGTTTAGTTCATTTTACGGTTTATCTCCATTTAAGCTTGACTAAACCGATTTTAGGCATAGCCCAAAAAAAAAGGTACAAAGAAAAAAAAAACTCAAGGAAAATTATCTTTGAGATGCTTAATTCTCCCTCTTCTTCGCTCCCTCTCTCTCTCTCTCTCTCTCTCTCTCTTTTGCTCAAATGAGCTAAATATTCTTGTTATTTTAACATTTTGTGCTTCTCTTTTGGTCTTTAAACTTTTCCTTTTTTTTTTCATTTTTTGCTAATTGAATCAAAGTTCTTTTGATAAAATCTTTGTATAAACACATACAGAGACGAAAATTCCTTTTGCATTTTGTTTGATCAACTAAAATGTATTAGAATGGTTAGGAGAGACAAGGGGGACAAGGGGAAAATTTTCAAATATTTACCACAATTGCCAGTTTCTCCTGTAAACAAGTCAGCAAATCAAGTTTCATCAAATGCTTCTGTTCCTTTTTTTTATTCTCTCTCTCTCTTTGCTCTTATCGAACATTTGATGGAGCCAAACGATTTCCATGTTTCTTGTTCATGTTCAGATTGTATTCGATTTCATATTTGCTTCGCTTGCCACCAGAGTACACAATTTATAAGTACTTGTGTCATGTGTGGCAGGAGCAGCAGCAGCAGCAGCAGAAGCAACAGCAGTGGCAACATCAGCGACAGCTGATGAAAATGGCAAAACGTTTACTGGCCCGTAAATTGTAGACGTAGAGGCTCAGTTTTATGCGAATGCAGCCAGGATTCGCAATGTGCTTAAAATTTAATGACCATTAAAGAGCTTCACACAGTCAGCATATAGGATCCAGTATCCAAGTATCCAACATCCAGCATCCCGAGCAGGGCAGTGACTTTTATGAGCTGTGTGATTGTGCCACATGTGATGACGCCAATGATGCCGATGAGAAGGAGAGAAAAAGGACGGTGATGGGGACCACGATGAGAATAGAAATGATGACAGGGATGATGATGGTGTCGATGATGATTCTTTCTGGTTTTTTTTTTTCCACCCACATCTCTTAGTTTCTTTCAAGCAACAAAGTCAATTCCCCCAATTGCCGCGTAACTAAATGCAAAAATATGCAAACGAAATTCTGTCACCAAAACTTACAATCATCTATTGAGCAGTGTGGTGGGGGGCTAAAAGTGGCTATAGAACCAACACTCGAAGGCAAATATTTATGGCCACCTTATACACAGACATACCTACATTGCATTGCATAGAAAGATACACACACAAACACACACACATATGTGACCCAAAGTCTGGCTTGTGTCAATGGAAATTCAAACAAAAGTGAACTGCAATTCCAATGCCAATCCCTGGTCTGGTCTATGAGCTGGCCAGATTAACAAGAGCATCAGCCGTTGGCCAAAATGAATAGACAGCATCATGGGCAAACACTATAGAGAGGGCGGGGAAAAGGGGTACGAATGGGTTTAGTGAAAACGTTATGCCGGCCAAAAAGACAACAGTTTATGCTTTGGCTTTGTATTTAGTAACATTTCTCTATATACATATATATATACCCTTTGATCGGAAGAGTTGTACAACTAAATTTGAGATTTAAGTTCTCAATTTTCAAGAAAAAAGATCTGTGTAAGATCGGCAGGATAATTGCCATGGGGAAACTTATCTACTCTTTGTTCTTGATCTCTTTTTGAATTTCAGTTCCCCAGTTATTAGACAAAAGCTCTGACAAAGTTATTTAAGTAAGATAAGAAATATTTATTCTGTTTTTTAGAATATTATTTCTTAAGATCTACGGGAAAGCCTCTCCAATATCTCTATTAAAGTCTCACAAAAAGGTAGTGTATTGAAAATGCATCATATGACATGTAACAAAAGTTGCAGTTGGTTTCTCTTCTGTTTTGTATTTCCTTTCTCTCATTTTTGCGTGTTCTTTTTTTTTTTTTTTGTATGTGTTTGTTTGTTTGTATCACTCTCGCCCTTCGTTCTGTTGGCCATTTTTGCATATTGGCCATGTGCGCTTTGATAAGTGAAAATTGGAAAAAAAAATTCTACACTTTGGATGGAAAAAATAATTACGAAAATATTTGCCATTGTTGTTGATGCTTCTTTTGTTGTCCATTCAATTTGAACGCTTAAATTGTGCAGGCTGATTTGACAACTTTAAGTACCAACTTCAAACTGCATTTCACAGCATTGGCAGTTAGCCGCTAAGCACGCGGGCTTAGAGAGCGCCAACTACAGTGAGTGCAAAAAAACTAAGAGGCAAAAGAGACAATGCCCTGTACTGGATGCTGCTGCCTTTCCATTGTCAAAGCAAAGTTAGTGCTCGGTTTTCTTTTTTTTGGTTTGGTTTCGTTTTTTATTTATTCTTGTATCTTTTTTTTTTGTGTTGTGTTGAATTTTGTTTTGGCGTTTTCTTTGCTTTAGTTTTTCTTTGTTTTTTGTTTTTTTTTTTGGATTTCTCTTGTTTAGTTGCTGCTGCAAATGAAAAGGCCATCGAAAACAAAAGCCCATGTTGCCTATAAATAGCGTAAGCCCAAGTTAACTTGGCCAAACTCTTTGCCAACATCTCGCTACCTCCCTCCTGTCTCTCTTTCTCTCTCTCTCTCTCTCTCACTCTCTCTATATGTGGGTGTCTCCGTTGCCGTTTCTTATCTGTTTATAGCACTTTTTAGGTGCACATTTTGTTGTTCAAAGTGTTCATTCTCTGGCAGGGATTTTGGTCGTAATGCATTGGCTAAATCCATACATGCACAAGTTTGGCATATTTAAGCCATGATTTACTTAATTGCATTTGCTAACCGCAAACACAGCCACACACACACACACACACACACACACACACACACACACACACACACACACACACACACACACACACACACACACACACACACACACACACACACACATACACATCTATACAAATCTAATTGCAATTATGCAATTTGTTGCCTTTTTTTTATTTTATTGTACCAAACGAAAAAAATGGAAACTTATTGCATAATGTGTTCAAAATTTATGCAACGATAATGCTTCTCTTTCTCTCTCTGTCCCTCTATGTCCTCCCTCTCTCTTTCACTCCCCTCATGGACTTGCTTGTTGGCAAATAAACACAAATCGTTGGCCATAATTTATATGTTAGGGTACAATGGCAAAACGTTAACATGGCCATATAACAAAATTATAATTTACATTTCGCCACAATAAACTGAATTTGTTGACTATGGGAAGAGAGTTCTATATACATACATATAGTATTGAAATATAGAATTAAAATTTTGCTATATATATGTAGGTATATATTTTTACGATAGTCGTCCCATCAATTATTTTTGCAACTTATTTTGGTATTTTTGTTCCTTTTTTTGCATATAACTAATTGCATTTCAATATGGCAAAGTGCGTGACTTTTTCACAGCAAGTCCAGAACTATATTAAATTATCAACAAAATAATGCAAATCGGATGCAAAACGAAAGTGGTGGGGTAGGATGGGCCCCCAAAGGTATGCCGCATATTATTATTTATTGTAGACTTTGATTGGCTAATTATTGGAAATGAATGTTAATTGGCAAAAAACGAATACAGGGGGACAACACAAACAAAAAGAAATACATATAGTTAGCTAGTTGAAAGTATCATTGATTAATCCTGTTTATAAATAATAGTGATACATTACCATATTAACGCAAAGTGTTATTAATTTTCAATACATACAAATACAAAGATATGTATGTATGTGTGCATCTATGCATATATGTAAGTGTTTATACATTTCAATTCATTTATAATGAAAAAATTGAAAAGGATTCTACTCTCTCACAACCCCTCCCACAGATAGATACAATTTTTTAATGGAGAGTTATTAATTTCGTTGAATTATAGATATCATAATTTTCATTATTCGTAGCCAATTTACAAACAAAAAAGAAAGGGGGTGGAAATGGCTTAAAGCATTCCGCTAAACTTGGGCCACACTTTGTTGCTAAATAACAAAATTAATGAAACATTTCGCAGGACTTGCAGGACTCTGGCTGTGCAAATACAGCTATTTATACTACACTCAACTTAATTACTAGCAACAGCAGCCGCAGGAGGCAAAAACTCTGACAGGAGCCACACAACAAAAACAACAGCAAGAGCAACAACAAGAGCGGCAGCTTAATCCGGCTAACATAGCCACGGTTCATTAATCAGGCGCGACTATAAGCCACAACAGGAGCAAAACCCAAGCCAAGCAGCCCAACTGTACACTATACTGTCTACTATATACTATACACTTAGTGGAAGACCAGAAGAAGAGAAAAAATTAACAAGCAACTTAACACTTTAACGCCTTTCACTTCACTTTACGATGGCTGGGAAACAATGTAATTACTTCAAACAGTGAAGATGCTGCCGATGTTGCCGATGATGCCGAAGCTGGTGGCCTCTTTGGAGAGTCTGTAATGGACGCTTAGCTGGTTTTTTTTTGGGGGGGGGGGGGATGCGGCGGTAGCAGCAGATTTTGGGCTCTAGACTGCATTACCATTTGATTATAGAAAACATTTATTTAAAGTTGCCCTGGGCATTGACTGCTGGCAACCAAACCAAACCAGACCAGGCCAGACCAGAGGCAGGGACAGGGGCAATGGCAGGCAGCACAACTAAGCCATTATGTTGCACATACAAACTAACACAAACTAACGCACACACATACAGAGAGTGGCATGAATGAGAAATTGGGAGTGGGTGTAAGGATACCAACAGGCAACACCAACAAACTGCACCGCCAACTAACCACAATGCAAATCCACAGAGCAAACAATGTCAGGTGAACATTGGAGGGATGCCTAGACTCAACTCGACTTTGGCTTCTAGCTTGTGGCTTGAATTGTGGGTGTGGACCTATGCCTGTCTATGTGTATGTATATATATATAAATTCGTGTGTGTGTTTGTGTGACAGGCTGACAGACATCGGCACACCTTTACCATCAACTGGAAGAGTCAGCGGCGCCCGGTTTCTGTTTCAGCTTTCAAATTGGTAAATGTCGGTTTGCCGTTTCAACTCAGCCTCTGTCTCGGCCTCATCCTTAGTTTTTGCCCCCGTTCCCATACCCATTCCCCTACCCATTCTCATTCTCGTTCTTGTACTACGTAATTCAATCTGCAGTTTCAAGCTATTTTCAACAGCAGCAATAGCAGGCAGCAGATTTGCTCGTCAGCCGCGTCGAGAGCATGTGTTAACGGCTTCGTTGAAGGCAGTTTGAGGCCATTTGTCTTTTGCAAATGTTTGCCTGACTGACAGTCAAGCAGACAAACAGACAGACAGACACACAGACAGCGATGGAGACATAGGAACTAGAGACTGCAGGTCTAAGTGCAGCTTCACATGAAACAAACTCACAAAATTGCGAAGCAATCGCCAACCGAAAATGTTAATGGAGGTAAAAGGCATAGCAGAAATCGGGCCAAATGTAGCCAACGATAGACAGACAGTTGGCCAACTAGAGTGTAATTAATGTTATCAGGATCACAACTGTGACAAGCAAAATGTGTATACATCAAAGTGTAACTCGACTTTCAGATACCTTTAGTTAAGGAAAGAAAGGAAGAAGGATCTAAAGATGATAATATTAAAAGTATTTAAAATTGGAAATATGCATCAGATGAATAAAATTCTAATATATTCATTTAGTTTACATAATAAAATATTAATTCATTCATTTTCTTAAAAATACGTAGATGGAATCTAGATAGATAGATATTTTCCTCTATAGGCAGGAATATATTAACTGAGAATTCAAACATTAAATCTATATGTAATCATACAAATACTACAACTTTCAAGAATATTAAAAAACTCCCCCAAAACACTTACAACAAGCACAATACACAACACATCAAACTGGTACCAAACTCTTGACCCGCAGGAATACAAAGCGCCAAAAAACACGTCAAGATCCCAACAAATTAAAATCACAAGACATAGACTTGGCCACACCAACGTAACCCACCAACACTACCTCGACCCAACATTAAATTCTTCATGTCCATTCTGCAATAATACAGAAATAACATTACGCCATATCCTAAAAGAATGTCAATCCCTAAAAACCTCTTATAATAAAATGTTCAAAAATCTTGACCCAATTCAACTCCTATCCCAACCATAATAGAGTTCCTCACCCAAACACAAATTGTAAACCAAATATAACCACAACAATAGAGTCGAAGGCCCCAGCAGCCAGCACTCTATAATTAAGTTAGCTATATAATTTTACATTGTAATTTTTGAATAAGATTGTTTTTCCTAGTATCTACGGATATTGAAATCTATCCTGTAATTCGTTTCTAAATTCAATATGATTTGATCTATTTTTTTCTATATTCTCCAGATCTCAAACATCTCTGAGTGAGTTAGATTAAATTTTTCTATCTCATGGTTGATATATACATATTAAACTGATGATTACACTATATATATGCATATGTATATATATAGTTATGACATCTTGTTTCTAATGGGTTTGTGAGTAGTTTTCAGTTTTTCCACTTTTCAGCGACGGCAGTCACCCGAGTAAAACTAACAAAAAGTCAACCAAAAAAAACCGAGAAAGATGAAAATTTAGAAATGGGAAATTCGCGACACTTTTCAAATGGTGTTGGAACGGAAACTGTCGCACACACACACACACAAAACACATAGCATAGACACATACATATATATGGAAATATGCAAAAGGGGTAAGTGGCGGATGGTAAAAAAAAAGGAGGGGGGAAAAATAAACACTTTTATGTGCCTTGGCGACATAATTAATTTAAAGAATTGTTTGCGAAAAGTGTCAGGTGTTCGGTTTGCGAACTATTAATCATTGTTGTTGTGGTTGCTATTTGTGATGTTGCTGCTGTTGGTGTTGCTGTTGCTGGTGTTGCTGTTGCTGGTGTTGCATTTGCATAGACTATTCATGCAATCGAGTTGATTTATTATAATTACGCTGTAGCTGACAGTTAAGTAAATGCCCTGACAATCAATTTAATTACAATACACATATCAATTAGTAAGAGGTTGCGTATGGACTTAATTCGGAAAGGGGATAGGGGGCAGGAACAGGAAACATGCAAGACTTACCTTGAAGGAACTCCAGCCAAGTGGGAGGAATTTGTTACCTCTCAATCGGTGTTTGTTTTATTTTCACATTGCTTTTCTTTTTTCTTTTTTTTTTTTTTATTTAAGAGTGTTCTTTAGTTTTGTAATATTTGAGTTCTTCTCTCGTTCAGCGTCAACATATGGTAGAAATGGCTGGTCTGGATGTTAGGATGTTCGGATGTTAGGCCACATAATGTCCATACTTTTGATGGCCCAAAACGCGCTAAACGATTCAAGGGGAAAAAAAAAACACACACAGAAAAAAAAAGTGTAAAAAACCATTTGAGAACCAAAAAAACAAGTCATTTGCAAGGCAAGCCAGCATCTTTGTATGTTTTCTGTGTATTTGTGACTGTGTGTATATATGTTGGTGTTGGTGTTCATGTGTGTGTGTGTGTGTGTTTGTGTGTAAGCGTTAGGTCCTGCCTAGGCCTTGGGCGTAGCCATTGTCGTAGTCATTTTAAATATCTCTTGAGGTTCGTTGCGTCTTCTTTTCTTTCTCTTTCTCATGCTCTTCGTGTTGTGTGTTACTGTGTCTCCATGTTGTTGTTCTTTGATTGTTCAGTTATTCACAAATATATATGTATATATATAGATAGCATATATATAATAAACAGTATTTACTTAAGCACTTGAAGTTGTTATTATTTGTTATAAAATTTTTATAATATGATTCTTTATTGCCTTCTGGTATACTCAACACTGAGTAGCTGTTGCCTGGTTCCAATATTTCAAGTTGATTGAAGAAGAAAGGAAGGATATGCGCACACAACCACCGCTGTCGCAGGACAACAGCCAACTGTGCGATGAGTGTGAACACTGTGACCAGCCAGGGCCAGACATTTCAGTCTGATAAAGGCATAAGCTCGAACTCAAACCTGTTCGACCTGTGCACATTGAGACACGACTGTGACTCAAACAGGACGAACATAGCATAACAGAGCATAACTGAATGGAGCCGAGTCTAGTCAGGAGCAGAGCAGCACAGCACAGCATAGGATAGAATAGAGCAGAGTAACATATGTATATATATATGTGTACATAGAAGAGGACAGCAAATGTCTCATGCCAATCTTCTTGTTTGCCTCGACACTTGTTACCGTTTTACAAACTGAATGGTTAGCTGAGGGGGTTGGTTTTGGGTTGGGTTGGCTTGCGATGGATGGGGTTGGGTTGCTTTGAGTACGGTTCGGTTGGGTTGGGTAAAAAGTGCTGGAGCGTATTTGCTTATAGGTACAGCAACAACAATAGCAACGACAACAGCAGCAACTGCGAATGCGAATGCTATTCATGTACAACGTGTCGTATGCGCACTTTTGCGGCATTTTTAACTGTTTATTCCGGTTTCGACCGAAAATTGCATACATTGAACGGGAGTATAATAGCCTCAAAGCTATTAAATGTAAATGAGTATGAAATAAAATGTGAATACGAATGAAATATAATAATTCCATTCTAATTTTTTAAACACACAATAAAAAAACGAAAATTGAAAAATAATAGTTCCATCATTCAAAAAAATGTGAAATAAACAAAAACTTTGTAGAAACTTCAGTTTGAATTACACTATTGAAAACTTTTCTCGAAATTTTAAACTTTTGAGGGATTCCAGCATCATAAATTAATGACGCCGAAATGTAGGCAACAAAAAATGAAAATGTTTTTTTAACAATATTTAGATTCATGTTATCAGGATTAACAGTCAAGCCGATGTATATGAATCGTATCGTGTTGCATTTCTATGTATCTACCTAATGGTATTTAGATCTTAGAATTTCAATACTCACAACCAAATTATCCAGTCTGTTATGGAATTTGTTAAAAAGAGTCAAAAGTTTTATTTTACATAAGTAGATATTCAAACGTATATAGAACTACAGAACTATACAAAACTTTGATTTAATTATGAATTTGGCGCACTATTTTGTTGTACTAAACCTTCATCGTATCTCTCTTGTTCCTAAAACTAAACTCTTCTTCCCGTTTCGATTTGCCTATTGTCCTTTCAATGTTGCCCAGTTGGGATCAGGCTAAGCAAGGATTACCAGATTCCAACCTATATATCATCCCTTATCTTTATTACGGTATGTGAACATATACCAGAAATGGTAATTGTCAACTAGAAGATGTCAACTTGCAGTCTCAACGCCCTCCAAATCCCTCTAGAGGGTATCTAGAAGTCGAAACCAAAGCAAAGATTTTGTATTTGTAATTTGTTTTTGGGTTCTTTTTTTTTTGTATTGTGACCGCTGCTGCTGCTTGCTGTGCAGCAAATAACTAGCATATTTGCCAGTGCGATTGTTAAAGAGGCTATTATTTAGCAATCTAAACGATTTTGGCCGAACATGAACTATTTGCAAATTGTGTGCGAATGTGTGCCCTCAGTTCGGTTTGGTGATTTGGTAATTGCAGCATCAACAACAATATCAGGGCGCATGCATGTTTAATGTGTGTAAGTATGTGTGTGTATGTGTACACACCGGGATATCGGACACTAGCCATAATATTCAGCGGCACAATTAACGACCAGCGGACAGACAGACACACAGACATACTGAAAACACAGCCACACAGAGCCAGAGCCAAAGCCAGAGCCGAAGCTCAAACCCAAACGCAAACTCAAACCCAGTATCACAAGCAGAGTCAGGGCGGACATTGCCAACCCCCAGCTATGCAAATATGCCGAACACAGTCAATTAAATTCGCAACTCGGAAAAGTGTTAAAGCGCTGAAAGGACACAGAAGAAGAGTGGAGAAGAGTGGGGAGGAATGCAAAACAGACAAGCCAGTTGGACTCCCCGCTTTAAACTATATGCCCAACAATTTGATTAAATTTTTAAAGTATTTTTTTCTTTTTTTTTATTATTATTTTGTTGGTTTTTTTTTTGTTTTTTGTTGCCTTTAGTTGAACAAAATTTGTAATTCAAATTAAAAGCGCAAATAGTTTTTTTGTGCCGAGGCTAAGGCAGAGTCAGAGATGGCAACAAAAGGCATACCAAATTACTAGTGAAGCGGCTGTCTCACAGGACTCCTTCCCATCCTCCTCGATGGGGGCCCCCAAAAAACAAACAGAAAAAAAAATGGAAACAACAAAAGCAAAAGCAAATGAAATGCAGTCAGTGGAAATGACGACGCCCAAGACTCGACTGTGTGATAGAGGGAGCAGATGATGATGATGATGATGTAGATGACGGGACCCTGGAGAAGGAGGACAAGTGGGGAGACAATGTAGGCAACTGAAAATCCAAAACAAAAACCCAACGAGAAACTAAAATAGACAAAAACCAAAAAGCAAAAAAAAAAAGAAAGGAAATACAGAAAATGCCGCCACATTTGAATGCTGTGAAGCAACAATGTTGCATTCCACTTGGGCACTTTGTTAGGAGCAGCAGCAACAGTCATATTGTGGCCACACACACATACATAGACATATCCACACTCGCATAGAGAGGTACTACACGCATACACACAGAGCCACACACAACACACACTCACACTCGCACAGAGGGAATCTCTTGGAGTAGAGAACTAGAATTCAGGACCAGGACCAGGACCGGGACCGGGACCAGGACAAAAAGGGCGAAAAGTAAAAGCCACGCCGGCATTTGGCACAAAAATATTTTAAAATTCCAACAACGAAAGTGCAGACAAAACTCTTAAATGACGAGCAGCACGTGCCCAAATAAAATGATGCGCATAGTTTGAAGTGTGTGTGAGTAAGTATGTGTGTCTATGTGTATGTGTGTGTGTTTGTGCGTATGTGTGCGGGGTTAGCAACAGAACAACCCCTCACCAAAAACCCAAAAACCCTTCACCATATGTATGTATGTATGTTTGTATGAAAAGCCTTCCGCGCTCTCGCTAAACTCAATTTTCGCACACTCATTTCGCCGTTGTCGTCGCACCCATCCCCCACTCCTATTCATAGATGAAAGCAGCGACAGCCCCATACACTCCATTGGGACTCCATAGACATACTCTGAAACATCTTTTCGACATCAACGTTTGCCATTTTTGTAGGCTTAGTCCTTGGCGCCATTGCTGCGCTTTGGGTTTTCGCTGACTTTTCAATGTGTCAAATCGTGCAACATTAGATTGGACTTTGGACTTGCAACATCTTCTGTCTGCGAGTAGCTCACAGTAGCTCAGCAGGTGGGCAACCGCCTCTCAAACACACACTAACACACACACACACACACATTGGTGGCATGTAGAACAAGTGACAAGTGCATACGCGACCGTATTGAAAATGGCTTTTTTATATTGATATATTGAGAAACATCAATACCATATGGCCAATCCAATTCAATTCAATGTAATGACTTTATGGAGCATCTTGTTCTCCATATGCAATCGATTGAACAAACTATATATTGTATATAAAGACATATACAATTCAAACTGCTAAAAACAAAATAAAAGGTATAATTTGCTTAATAGAATTTATTTTAAATTTGAAGCTCTTGCAAGCAAAGTGAATCTCTATATATGTACATATAAAGTAAGTGGAGCAAATCGAACTAGTATCGGACTATATATATATATTAATCATTCTCTTCCAAAGTTGAAGAATTGGTGATTAGTTTCAATTTTTGTTCATTATTATTGTTTCATATTACAATTGTTGTTTTTATTATTGTTAATCCAATTTCTCGGAATTCATAATTGTTTATTATTATTATTTGTGATCTGCATGAAAATTTCGCGTATTTCTTTTTATTGTTAGTTGCTGTTGCTATTATCAACATTAATGAAGGCCCATTATAATGGTCTTTTGTATGCAACAGCAGAAATGGCAGCTAATTAAAGTTCTGAAATAATTTCAAATTTATATACTCGTTTGTTTTCATTTTACTTTCGATATATATATATAATTTCTTTTTTTCTTCTTCTGTTGCACAGTTTTTTATATTTTTTTTCTCGTCAAGAAATTTGCATAAAATAAACATTGGCATTTACGAGTAAATCACGCAATATTTATACAATCTAAAAATTGGAAATCAAGTTTTCAATTTTTTATTGTCGGTCGGGTATTTTTTGTTTTTTGTTGTATTTTGCCTGTTCTCGTCACCGTCAAATAATCAATCAGACGTGAAATAAATGAAAATTTATGCTGCATACAAAAAAATAAACATAAAAATGTATATACTATATATATGTATGTGTATGTGTGTATATTTAGGGAATCTGTTGGCCTGTTTTGTTTATTTGTATCGGTTTCTTCGGGGTACCACCTCTTTAATGCATACATATGACTTCCGAAACCATTAAATTTTAGCATAAAAAGAAGCAAAATACAAATACTTTGCCGTATATTTCCGCTGGTTAGTTAGGTTGTTTCAATGACATTTTGCCAAAGAAGACAAAAAGAAAACACCAAAAAAAAAAAATTTAAAAAAAAAATGACCAAATGCAAACTGCAAAGTGCAGTAAAAAATTTGTTGAAATATGCGACATAGCAGCTCTAGCTCTGGCTTTGGTTTTACAGAAAAACGAAAAAAAAAGGACGAAAAGGGACAAAATTGCAGAGCTTTTATTTGCACTTCAATTTTGCCCTCGACGACGACGACGACGACGATGAAGAAGACGGCCGGCGGCGCTCTTTATGGCGATTGCAATCCCAGTTGCACTCGGTTAACTGCACTGCAGTTGCTGCACGCCATGCCAAACCAAGCCAAACCGAGTCAGGCCCTCCCAAGGACTTGGACTTGCAGTTGGAAAGTCACAAGACAAGTGCTACTTACAGCTATTTTATGTTTGAATGTCCTTTTGTGCTTATCAGCGCTTAAAATCGGACAGAAGTCAGCCCAAAAAGCACAAGGCACGACAAACGATGGTAGCACGCCGCCCAGGATACCAGGGAGAGAGCAGGGCACTAGCACTGCCACCACACAAAGTACAACAACATGAAAAAGGATAAAAAAAAACAAAAATGCAAAAACAAGCTGCAGGTGGAAACGTTGCACGGGAAACAGGCAAAATAAAATCATGTGACACTTTGTGGTTAATAATGTTTCGGGTGTGCATATATTCCCAGCGAAAGGGCACCATGGCCACCATCATGGTCTGGAATGGGATGGGATGTGATGGGAGTGGGCTATGAGGGAACGGTGGCCCTTTTTGTCTCGGACATGGACACCCCCGAAAAACCAGAACGAAACACACACAACCAATTGGCGGGCCACGTTGGCGGCGGTGATTTAAATGCAAATTTATTATCATGCAGCAGTAAAAACAGCAACAAAAAAAAAGAAAAACAGGAATCAGTATATATGCTTAAACGGTATAATGACTTCTGAATACCCTCTATAATATTGATAAACAAAAAGGCCGACACACAATGCATACAAATCGCATTTGCCACAAGAACATATTAATTTGTAAATTTTTGAAATTCGATTTTGGTTTTTATAGATCAATATTACCTAAACTGCTAAACTTTCGATCGAAGACTTTTTTAATTAGTTTTTTATTCTGTCGAAATCTGAAAAACAATTTTGAGCATATGCAAAATGCAGTTTATTCCATTTATATTCAAAAAATAATGCAAGCTAATTGCAAAATATATAAACTTTTTTATATATTTTTTAGACTTACAAATGTGTAACAGATGTCTAAAAATATATATAAAGTTTTTTTCCAATTTGTCTTTAAAAACAATTTAATTTTCAATTTGTAATAATTATAAATAAAATAAAATTTTATCCATTAGTTAAATACAACACATAATTATTAATTTAAAATAAAATATTTTAAAAAAATACCTTTAAATCTCTTTTTGACATATCTCAACTAAACTTATAAGTATTATTTTCATATTAATTAGGCATTTATAGCTTTTGTTTTTATATAGAAAACTAATATTTTATAATCGATATACGTATACATATATGCAACAGGACATTTGTAGGCTCACACACAGCTAATATACCCTTTAGAAATTGGTATACAAATATACTGATATTCCAGTTTCCAACAGTTTAGAGAAGTTGGAGAACTTTTCAAAAATCATACATACATGTATATAATATATATATAAAATTGTATATACATATATAAATGAAAGTGTATAAATATATAAATGAAATTGTTAGTAAGGGAGGGGGGAGGAGTGAAATGTTGTAATAATATTTACAAAATGTCTGCTTGCCTTTTTTTCTGCTCTCTTTGTCTTTGTGCAACCAAACAGGGTGCAACAATTTTTATGGTCACATTTTAATTTTCTGCATTTATATTTACATTTTTATTAAACGATTTGCATATTCTGTTCATCAGCATTAACATCATCATCATCATCATTATTATCATCATTGGCATTATTATTATTATTATTATTGATACTGTGCGATCATTATAAACGAAAACGATGGTTCAATTTATAAAAACAAACAAAAGAAAGTATCCACTTTAAAAGAAGAAACGCCAACACTTTGGCTTTAACTTTGCCTGAAGCCATTCCCCATTCCCCGTTCCCATTTCCCCACATGTCCCTCAATAGACTCACGCGATAGAAATCGAACAATGGTCGAGCAATTGACACGATATTATCGCTGCAACACCAAAGCAATTTAACCTTTAGTACTGTAAATTAACGGGTTTAGAAAGGTTGCCAATTATTTTAACTGTGTGGCATTATGTGGCTAAATGCTAAGTACATATAAAGCTAAAGCTATATAGAGAATAGTTAAATAGATTTATCATAAAATAGAAGTGTAAACCACTGTCATTATTAGTTTAAATTTTGCTTATTAATTAGTAAACTTGAATAGTTTAAAGTTTTACCTAGTGAACAAGAATCCCAAACCGATAACCGATATTTCTTGAATGAAAAACTACTAAATTGATTGCTTCTTTAAACAATTCAGGATATGTCATCATAGTTGGCGCTTCTACTTAGCTTAACGAGTTGACTTTTAATTATAATTGACATTCTCAGTGATGGTAGGGAAATATTAGTTACTTGATACAACAAGTCCATGTTTTACCTTTGAACTTGACAGGCCAAAAAGTTCACATTGCCTGCAAAATTTACAGGCCAACTCACTTACCCCTTCGCTCTCTCTCTCTCCCTTCCTCTCTTTATTTACCATTCGTAAGGAATAGAGAGGATTTCTCATATTTCCCATGTCTCTCTCTCTCTCTCCCTCTGTCTCTGTATCGGTTATTATCATCGTCAGTCATTCGTATGGCTTATCTATGAAGCAAAATTGTTGTTTAAGTTTGCCATTTTTCAACAACTCATCAATCTGTTCGATGCGATGCTATGCTTTAGTTTTGCCAGCCTCTTCCGTTTCTTTCTGTTCAGTTTGGTTCAGTTTAGTTGAGTTTGGGTTTGCGCTTAGGTTTGGGTTTGCTTTGGTTTGGCTCAGATCTAACTTATGCGAGGCACGCACTCACCGCAAATGCAGCAGCATCAGTCTTCGTCTGCAGCCCTTCAACTTGCAACCGACCCGCCTCCAAACACCATCTACCCTCCTCTCCTATGTATGGCACTCTTGGCAAATATGGGGAACGTTTTGCTACTCACTCCACATTTCTTCACTTTTTTTTTTTTTGTATCTTTGCGTAACTGGGAGTAAAGTTTCAGCACTTATGCTTGGGCCAACGTGGTGGGCCTTCTTTTTGCTTTTGCTACTGAACCGCCTGTCGCCAATGACGCTAAACTTTTTTATTATGTATTTTGCGCTTTTATTATTCATCTATCATCGTTGTTATAGTTTAATAGAAAGTTTAAAAGTCATCATGGCATCGGCAATGACTTGCAAACATTTCCACCGTGCGCCATATGGATAAGAAAAAAAAAAAACCAAATTCTGGCCATAACTCAGACATATGTACGGTTGCGGTTTGTATGTGTATGTGCGAGTGTGTGTGTGTTGTTCTTGGAGAGAGAAGAGCAACTCCATATACTCATCAGACTTTCATTAGCTTTGCCAAAGGCATTTTGGGCAGGAGTTGGCCAAGAGCCAAAAGCCAGCAGGCAGTAGTAGCCAAGGCATAAGCATCACAGACAGCAGATAAACAATTAAATTTATGCAACGAACGTTTCATTAGCATTCGAGCAAATAGCGTGATTTCATCTCCCTTAGCCTAGCCCATCCTTGTTTTCTTACTTTTTGCCCATGTTGTCTCCCTCTATATAGTATGTATGTATCTACTTCACCCAGTCCATTTCTATATCTCTCTAAAGCTTTCTCCAGTTGGATGTCCTCGGGCGGGCCGTTAGTGTTAATTAACTTGGCGCGGATTCAAGTGCCAAATACGAATTCGAATTGCATGGAGCTTCAATCACCCATATAAACCCTATGCCTCCTAAGGCTTTGGCCACCCACAACAGTTGCTTTCATCTCGGATCTCACCCAATACCCAATCTCTATGGTAACATGACAACGCAGATACATAACTCAGGCAGCAAAATTCAATAAAATGCTCAACTGCAACTGACCATGAGACGTTTATAGCATCCATTGGCCACGCATGCAAAAAGCCAAAATAACCGCAAAGTGTTTCTAATAAATTGTGCAACAACAGCAGCAACAGCAACACCAACAACAATAACAACAACAACAACAACGCTAACAACTACAACAAGTGTTTAAATTTATCGCCAATCTGCATATATGTATATACGCATAAATATATATGTATATTTATATATCTATGTATATAATTCACTCTCTTTCACACACACTCAAGCTATCCTTTTCTCTCACACTGAATAAACAATATTTTATATGAAAGGCAAAAGCCCGAGGGCCACTTTGCCAGCTCGCTTAGCCATCGCATCAACCGTTGGCGCTAACTAAACGTTGCTGAACGGCAGCAACACCAACACTAGCGATAAGGCTATATAAAAAAAAACAATATGGCCAACAGCATACCCTTCAAAATGCACATGTAGTTTCTATCAAATTTTAAAACCAGATTTCTTATTAATCCGATTTTGATTACAAGTCATCTACAAAATTATCTATCATTTGCGAATCGTATCGAAACTCACCTATTCCAGATATACTTGCATATTATACATAGATAAACTTTATATTCCATTCCATGCAAAGCTTAACAATTTTATTTAGCTGATAGGAAATAGTCTATTATTCGATTTACAGGTTAAAAAAATTCAACTTCTCAATTTACATATTCTAATTATTAATTAGACGTAGGTATTATGGCAGGATTGTTCGTTTAAACTGTAACGATCAATGCTGACAAACCCATATACATACTCGTTAACTAACACTGCCATTTAACAGAACAGCTTTTAACAGAACTTTAGCATTTAACATACTAGAAAAATGTCCGTAAAGTTAGCGACGGTCTGTTAATGCCGAGTTAGCGACGGTCGCTGTTAACCCACTGTTAACTTTTTTAGAATTTTTGAAATTCAATTATTTTGTTAATAACAAACTTTTTTGCACCAAATAAAGATTAAAATCATTAATAATACCATTATCTATAAATATTATTAGCTTTTGGGCGGTTTTAAACGTTGGAAGTATGAAAATTTGGACCATGAAAAAATGAGGTCCCCACATTTCGGAGCATAGCTCCACTCACAGCTCGCGGATCGGGATGCACGGTAGTTCAAATTATCCTTTAGATATTCATTAATGTCCCCACAAAGTTTGATTAAAAACGTTGGGCCAGTTTTTGAGAAAATTCGATCCAAGAGGACCAACCTATGATTTTCCCCCATACAAAATTGGCAAAAAAAATCAAGTTCATGTTGCTGGCCAAATAACGAGACTCACAGCTCGCGGATCGCAATGCACGGTAGTTCAGTTTATGCTTCATATATTTATAAATATCTCCACAAAATTTGATCAAAATCGTTGGGCCAGTTTTTGAGATATATCAAAAAATGTAAGCATGTCTTGGGTATGAAAATAATTACACATATGTGAGGGTACAAATTGGCGCCCAAGCAGTGTTGAAAAGCAGTGATAGGTGGAGTGACATTTATTGGTCACACTTCTTGCTAAATAAAAATCGTCGTTATCTCCCACAGATCGCGGATCAATATGCACGGTATCCCAAATGATTGATCATGAACCAATATATAATCCCTGAAAATTTCATACATTTTGTTGGGCCAGTTTTTGAGAAATTCGCATTTTTCATTTTTGGGGGAAAATTCATAATTGACAGAATCTGGTCAGCAAGATAAGTGACATTTATTGGTCACACTTTTCGCTAAAGAACACTTCTTGATATAAAATTCGTCGTTATCTCCCACAGATCGCGGATCAATATGCACGGTATCCCAAATGATTGATCATGAACCAATATATAATCCCTGAAAATTTCATACATTTTGTTGGGCCAGTTTTTGAGAAATTCGCATTTTTCATTTTTGGGGGAAAATTCATAATTGACAGAATCTGGTCAGCAAGATAAGTGACATTTATTGGTCACACTTTTCGCTAAAGAACACTTCTTGATATAAAATTCGTCGTTATCTCCCACAGATCGCGGATCAATATGCACGGTATCCCAAATGATTGATCATGAACCAATATATAATCCCTGAAAATTTCATACATTTTGTTGGGCCAGTTTTTGAGAAATTCGCATTTTTCATTTTTGGGGGAAAATTCATAATTGACAGAATCTGGTCAGCAAGATAAGTGACATTTATTGGTCACACTTCTTGCTAAAGAACACTTCTTGATATAAAATTCGTCGTTATCTCTCACAGATCGCGGATCAATATGCACGGTATCCCAAATGATTGATCATGAACCAATATATAATCCCTGAAAATTTCATGCATTTTGTTGGGCCAGTTTTTGAGAAATTCGCATTTTTCATTTTTGGGGGAAAATTCATAATTGACAGAATCTGGTCAGCAAGATAAGTGACATTTATTGGTCACACTTCTTGCTAAAGAACACTTCTTGATATAAAATTCGTCGTTATCTCTCACAGATCGCGGATCAATATGCACGGTATCCCAAATGATTGGAAATGATTCAATATATAATCCCTGAAAATTTCATACATTTCGTTGGGCCAGTTTTTGAGAAATTCGCATTTTTCATTTTTGGGCGAAAATTCATAATTGACAGAATCTGGTCAGCAAGATAAGTGACATTTATTGGTCACACTTCTTGCTAAAGAACACTTCTTGATATAAAATTCGTCGTTATCTCTCACAGATCGCGGATCAATATGCACGGTATCCCAAATGATTGGAAATGATTCAATATATAATCCCTGAAAATTTCATATATTTTGTTGGGCCAGTTTTTGAGAAATTCGCATTTTTCATTTTTCGGCGAAAATTCATAATTGACAGAATCTGGTCAGCAAGATAAGTGACATTTATTGGTCACACTTCTTGCTAAAGAACACTTCTTGATATAAAATTCGTCGTTATCTCCCACAGATCGCGGATCAATATGCACGGTATCCCAAATGATTGATCATGAATCAATATATAATCCCTGAAAATTTCATACATTTTGTTGGGCCAGTTTTCGAGAAAATTGAATTTTTCATTTTTTGCGGAAAATTCTTTATTCTTGGAATCCCACAAAACAAATGTGTGGCTTGCAAAGGTCACACTTTTTTTTTGCAAACTTTTTAAATGTCATTCTGATAGATTTTTATCAAAATCGCATAGTGATTAAAAACTATTTTATATGCATTTCAGTAAAATTTCATCAGCAACTTTGGGAGGAATTTTCAAATAAAATTAGTATAAAATATTTTTACATGTAAGTCATCATTAGCCCCCACAGGCAATGTCCCATAAGTGCACAGCATTTAAAAAGTTTGCAAAAAAAAAGTGTGACCTTTGCAAGCCACACATTTGTTTTGTGGGATTCCAAGAATAAAGAATTTTCCGCAAAAAATGAAAAATTCAATTTTCTCGAAAACTGGCCCAACAAAATGTATGAAATTTTCAGGGATTATATATTGATTCATGATCAATCATTTGGGATACCGTGCATATTGATCCGCGAGCTGTGAGAGATAACGACGAATTTTAAATCAAGAAGTGTTCTTTAGCAAGAAGTGTGACCAACAAATGTCACTTATCTTGCTGACCAGATTCTGTCAATTATGAATTTTCCCCCAAAAATGAAAAATTCAATTTTCTCGAAAACTGGCCCAACAAAATATATGAAATTTTCAGGGATTATATATTGAATCATTTCCAATCATTTGGGATACCGTGCATATTGATCCGCGATCTGTGAGAGATAACGACGAATTTTATATCAAGAAGTGTTCTTTAGCAAGAAGTGTGACCAATAAATGTCACTTATCTTGCTGACCAGATTCTGTCAATTATGAATTTTCCCCCAAAAATGAAAAATGCGAATTTCTCAAAAACTGGCCCAACAAAATGTATGAAATTTTCAGGGTTCATGATCAATCATTTGGGATACCGTGCATATTGATCCGCGATCTGTGAGAGATAACGACGAATTTTATATCAAGAAGTGTTCTTTAGCAAGAAGTGTGACCAATAAATGTCACTTATCTTGCTGACCAGATTCTGTCAATTATGAATTTTCCCCCAAAAATGAAAAATGCGAATTTCTCAAAAACTGGCCCAACAAAATGTATGAAATTTTCAGGGATTATATATTGGTTCATGATCAATCATTTGGGATACCTTGCATATTGATCCGCGATCTGTGGGAGATAACGACGAATTTTATATCAAGAAGTGTTCTTTAGCGAAAAGTGTGACCAATAAATGTCACTTATCTTGCTGACCAGATTCTGTCAATTATGAATTTTCGCCCAAAAATGAAAAATGCGAATTTCTCAAAAACTGGCCCAACAAAATGTATGAAATTTTCAGGGATTATATATTGGTTCATGATCAATCATTTGGGATACCTTGCATATTGATCCGCGATCTGTGGGAGATAACGACGAATTTTATATCAAGAAGTGTTCTTTAGCGAAAAGTGTGACCAATAAATGTCACTTATCTTGCTGACCAGATTCTGTCAATTATGAATTTTCGCCCAAAAATGAAAAATGCGAATTTCTCAAAAACTGGCCCAACAAAATGTTTGAAATTTTCAGGGATTATATATTGGTTCATGATCAATCATTTGGGATACCTTGCATATTGATCCGCGATCTGTGGGAGATAACGACGAATTTTATATCAAGAAGTGTTCTTTAGCGAAAAGTGTGACCAATAAATGTCACTTATCTTGCTGACCAGATTCTGTCAATTATGAATTTTCGCCCAAAAATGAAAAATGCGAATTTCTCAAAAACTGGCCCAACAAAATGCATGAAATTTTCAGGGATTATATATTGGTTCATGATCAATCATTTGGGATACCGTGCATATTGATCCGCGATCTGTGGGAGATAACGACGATTTTTATTTAGCAAGAAGTGTGACCAATAAATGTCACTTATCTTGCTGACCAGATTCTGTCAATTATGAATTTTCCCCCAAAAATGAAAAATGCGAATTTCTCAAAAACTGGCCCAACAAAATGTATGAAATTTTCAGGGTTCATGATCAATCATTTGGGATACCGTGCATATTGATCCGCGATCTGTGAGAGATAACGACGAATTTTATATCAAGAAGTGTTCTTTAGCAAGAAGTGTGACCAATAAATGTCACTTATCTTGCTGACCAGATTCTGTCAATTATGAATTTTCGCCCAAAAATGAAAAATGCGAATTTCTCAAAAACTGGCCCAACAAAATGTTTGAAATTTTCAGGGATTATATATTGGTTCATGATCAATCATTTGGGATACCTTGCATATTGATCCGCGATCTGTGGGAGATAACGACGAATTTTATATCAAGAAGTGTTCTTTAGCGAAAAGTGTGACCAATAAATGTCACTTATCTTGCTGACCAGATTCTGTCAATTATGAATTTTCCCCCAAAAATGAAAAATGCGAATTTCTCAAAAACTGGCCCAACAAAATGCATGAAATTTTCAGGGATTATATATTGGTTCATGATCAATCATTTGGGATACCGTGCATATTGATCCGCGATCTGTGGGAGATAACGACGATTTTTATTTAGCAAGAAGTGTGACCAATAAATGTCACTTATCTTGCTGACCAGATTCTGTCAATTATGAATTTTCCCCCAAAAATGAAAAATGCGAATTTCTCAAAAACTGGCCCAACAAAATGTATGAAATTTTCAGAGTTCATGATCAATCATTTGGGATACCGTGCATATTGATCCGCGATCTGTGAGAGATAACGACGAATTTTATATCAAGAAGTGTTCTTTAGCAAGAAGTGTGACCAATAAATGTCACTTATCTTGCTGACCAGATTCTGTCAATTATGAATTTTCGCCGAAAAATGAAAAATGCGAATTTCTCAAAAACTGGCCCAACAAAATATATGAAATTTTCAGGGATTATATATTGAATCATTTCCAATCATTTGGGATACCGTGCATATTGATCCGCGATCTGTGAGAGATAACGACGAATTTTATATCAAGAAGTGTTCTTTAGCAAGAAGTGTGACCAATAAATGTCACTTATCTTGCTGACCAGATTCTGTCAATTATGAATTTTCGCCCAAAAATGAAAAATGCGAATTTCTCAAAAACTGGCCCAACAAAATATATGAAATTTTCAGGGATTATATATTGAATCATTTCCAATCATTTGGGATACCGTGCATATTGATCCGCGATCTGTGAGAGATAACGACGAATTTTATATCAAGAAGTGTTCTTTAGCAAGAAGTGTGACCAATAAATGTCACTTATCTTGCTGACCAGATTCTGTCAATTATGAATTTTCCCCCAAAAATGAAAAATGCGAATTTCTCAAAAACTGGCCCAACAAAATGTATGAAATTTTCAGGGATTATATATTGGTTCATGATCAATCATTTGGGATACCGTGCATATTGATCCGCGATCTGTGGGAGATAACGACGAATTTTATATCAAGAAGTGTTCTTTAGCAAGAAGTGTGACCAATAAATGTCACTTATCTTGCTGACCAGATTCTGTCAATTATGAATTTTCGCCGAAAAATGAAAAATGCGAATTTCTCAAAAACTGGCCCAACAAAATGCATGAAATTTTCAGGGATTATATATTGGTTCATGATCAATCATTTGGGATACCGTGCATATTGATCCGCGATCTGTGGGAGATAACGACGAATTTTATATCAAGAAGTGTTCTTTAGCGAAAAGTGTGACCAATAAATGTCACTTATCTTGCTGACCAGATTCTGTCAATTATGAATTTTCCCCCAAAAATGAAAAATGCGAATTTCTCAAAAACTGGCCCAACAAAATGTATGAAATTTTCAGGGATTATATATTGGTTCATGATCAATCATTTGGGATACCGTGCATATTGATCCGCGATCTGTGGGAGATAACGACGATTTTTATTTAGCAAGAAGTGTGACCAATAAATGTCACTCCACCTATCACTGCTTTTCAACACTGCTTGGGCGCCAATTTGTACCCTCACATATGTGTAATTATTTTCATACCCAAGACATGCTTACATTTTTTGATATATCTCAAAAACTGGCCCAACGATTTTGATCAAATTTTGTGGAGATATTTATAAATATATGAAGCATAAACTGAACTACCGTGCATTGCGATCCGCGAGCTGTGAGTCTCGTTATTTGGCCAGCAACATGAACTTGATTTTTTTTGCCAATTTTGTATGGGGGAAAATCATAGGTTGGTCCTCTTGGATCGAATTTTCTCAAAAACTGGCCCAACGTTTTTAATCAAACTTTGTGGGGACATTAATGAATATCTAAAGGATAATTTGAACTACCGTGCATCCCGATCCGCGAGCTGTGAGTGGAGCTATGCTCCAAAATGTGGGGACCTCATTTTTTCATGGTCCAAATTTTCATACTTCCAATGTTTAAAACCGCCCAAAAGCTAATAATATTAATAGATAATGATATTATTAATAAATTTAATCTTTATTTGGTGCAAAAAAGTTTGTTATTAACAAAATAATTGAATTTCAAAAATTCTAAAAAAGTTAACAGTGGGTTAACAGCGACCGTCGCTATCTCGGCATTAACAGACCGTCGCTAACTTTACGGACATACTAGAAAAAACGAAGAAAGAGAGTCATTCGAAAGACAACTATCGAGATGAGCGTTATGTGGATGAAAAGAGCGAACGACTTAAAAAATACATATACATATGTACATATATTAATAACATAAGTCGATTATGGCCTCGATCCTGCATTGGTTTCCAGTTTTTTCATATACCATCCTAAGTGTTGAGCAACCTACAATGTTGCCAGATCGTTAAAACAATAGAATTTTAACTTACGCTTGAAAAGAGTTATTTTATTTAAAAAACAAAATCAAATGAAGAGTTCCAATAACGTATTTCTTTGATTTCACATTTTGCTCATTATATGTATATATATTAAATAGAGGTCAAATCCAACAAAATGAAATGAAGAATTCTATTAAAACATTTCATTGATTCCGCGAATTATTCATTGTAAATATTAAATAGAGATTAAAATGAATAAATTGCTTAATGGCAAATGTGTCATTCTAAATAATAAAAAGTTAAATAAATGAGAACAATATATTTTCATATAGACTTTGAATATTTAAAACTACTCATATGCCCTATATGACTCTTGTTGCTTTTATGGATTATAGGGTATTTGGTAAAACCACGAAGAGGAGCAATTATGATATCGGGGCATGATTTTGTGGGCAATTGGCTTTAATGGCTCCCAGGCAGACCGGGGCTTGGAGTCCAGTTCCAGTTTCAGTTCAAGCCAACTGCCAGTTGGTGTCCCCAACAGCAACAGCCAGTCTTGTTGCTCTTCCAACCAATTCATTCACCATCACCCCTCAACCACCATCTCTGGACACCATTCCATCCCGTCGCTCCTCTACATTCTGTGTGTGTGTGTGTGAGTGTGTGAAATTTATTTAAATGCTGCCAAAAGGCAACGGCAAATCAGAGTCAATTGGCCCCAGTTCTGGGTACAAGTGTCGCTGCTAGCCCGCTCCTGCTGTGTGTATTATAAGCTGCTTCTCTAATAAATACGCTGGGCATTTGCCAGCTAGACGAGACCGAGCCTAAACCGAGTCTGATGCCTATCAAGCCCTTTTGCCAGGGCATCCTTTCTTTTCATTTTTTTATTCGCCTTTTTTTCTCTGTTTCCTTCGTTTTTTTTTTTTTTTTTGATTTTGTTTGGTATATTTTTTTTTGTTGTTGTTGTGCAATTTATTTTTAAATTGCCTTATATGATAATCGTTTGCATTAAAAAGCATAGACCCCTTGTCTATCCCATTTACCCGTTGCCAGTTGCCGGTTTGCCGATTGCCTTTTGCTGCCTTTGCCGTATCCCTTTCCATGTGGTCGTGCCTTTTCCTTTGCTTTTACCATTGCCAAAAAGTGTCGCCGACGTTGTTTGTATTTATTTATTATTCAAAGTGTTATCGGCGGCAGAGGCAGCGGCGGACACGGAGGCATGGCAGCCAAAAACCCAAAGGATTAGTTATGATAAATGTGTTTTATAAGCGTGACACACACTCAGCCGGGAGAAAGCGGGAGAGAAAGAGAGAAGCATAAAGGGAGGCGAAAACCAAAGCGGGTCGTGTCCCATTTTAATGCACAGATAATGAGTTCCTTTGTTGGCAATATGTCAAATCGCTGGGCCAATTTTTCAGCCTCCAAACACAACTCAGTTGGGTAAAGGATTGGTTATACAGTTTGCCATCATCTAGCATTTGCCGTTTGCCATTCGCCGTTCGGCGTTTTGTGTATGCGCGTTGAATCGTGTTAATTGCTGCCTATGGAACTACATGAGATTAGTAAGTATATAAATCAGTCGTATCAACTTTATTCCTCCTGGCTCCTGCCTCCTGGCACCCGCCTCCTGACTTATGCCGTCTGCCTACCTCTCTCAGTCTTATGCTGTCTCACTCGTTCTCGTTTGGGATAAGTTACGCTGGAAAAGCCGCAAGATGAAAATGCTGATAAATATGGTGAAACTTGAGAAGAGAAATCAATTAAAAACGCTTCAATTGGTTTTGGTTCTTTCCTTCGTTGTTTCTCCGCCTTCGCTGCGGTTGCCATGTGGATAATCATGATGCAGATGATGATGAAGATGGTAATGGTGGCATTGGTGCTGCTTTGTCTCAAAAGAGGGCATAAGGACTAGAATAGGGGCTTTGTTAACGAGGTAACGAGGTATATGAAAACTTGTTCAAAAATATTGGCTCACAAATATACTCGTAGTATGCATTAATCCCCAAGAGAAATGGAGCACAAAGAGGAGAATTTTATAACTAGTTTTTATTTAAGGTCGCCATTTAAATGTATTTGTTAAGTAAATCCAAATCTTGCACAAACTACGCAAATGTAATTTGCATTAGTTTTTGTAAGTAATTTATAATTCCCAACTGGTTTTAGCTTGGTTCAGCCTTAATTAGATAGTTTTAGGGCTTAAGCGATCATATGTATATATTATGACGTACAGAATAAATTTTTGAACTTGTATAAAGGATTTACATTTTTCAGCGAATGTTAACAAAATTTAGTTGTTTCTGTATTGAAAATAACTTATTTAGTGGAATTGCAGGAAATCTCAGAAAATCAATTTTAAGGCAACGTTGTTGGCCAAGAGCATTGAATGTTTCACCATTCATCAATTGGACCTATTTCCATTATATAATATTGTATTATACTTTTCCATTGAGGCGTCCCCCTCCCCACATATCTTCGCGAGTCTGAAAGAGGGGAAAAAATGCAATTATGTAAGTCAGCAAGCATAATCGATTAACGCCCCGTGTTTGGCATTGATGTAGCTGCTCCTGTTCCAACACCAGCTCTCCAGCTCATACTCCTACTCCTGCTACGAGCTCCAGCCATTCATTCGGATTGCTTCTTTTTTTTTTGTTGGTTTTGTTGTAGTTGTTATTGTTGTTGTTGTTGGGTCTGCGGCCGCGCCTGAGTGAATGCGAATGTGATTACGTTATCAAGACACATACTTGAGTTATAAATTCGATTAAATTACCTATAAGTCTAATGTCCATTACTAAAAATGGTATGAGAATTGTTCCCACCTGTATTCCAGCCAATTCACTTGAATCTTCAGTTACTTTTTTTGCCTTTTTTTTTTTTTTGTTGTTGTTATTGTTGTTGGTAATTTCAATTTAATCGCGTGTCTCGACCGCGTGACTTACTCTATGTGCTGGCTAATAAATATTTCACTTATTTCACGATTTTCACGCCTACTATTTGCTGATACTTGTCCTTAACTAACCCATACCCATACCCCTTATCCTTAGCCATAGCAATGTTCATTCCCATTCTCAAATACCGACCGTCTTCCTCGTTTCCTCTCCCCCCAACCCCCACACCTGCTGTGAGTGAATTGTTACAAAACGTTTTTACCATTTTTCTTACTTGCTCGCACATTGTCAACGTTTTGTGTTAAAGTGTGGAAATGTGGGCGTTTGTACTCTCTCCCCACCCACACCCAACTGCAAAAAGGAGGCGTGCCCAGGTGGCAATGAGTGCCGAGTGCCAGCGGCATGTCTCAAAATGAGTTGACACTTTGCATGTCAGTATAATTTTGAAATATTAATCATATGGCATGTGCAGGTTGAGCTTTTGGTGCTGCGACTTCGACTCTGACTGGGAACGGGAATGGGAATGGGAATGGGAATAGCAATGAGAATGAGAATAGGTATGTGCATGGGCAGAGGTATGGGTTAGGAATGGTAAACGGGAATGGGAATGTTTGCTTGGCATGGCATGAGCAGTGGGCATGAGCCTGACATGGCCTGGGCCTTCACCATAAGCATGAGCATGATGATGAGGGCAAAACTATTGTTGCTACTGCATATTACGTTACATGCGAACATTAAGCACACACACAGAGAGAGAGAGAGAGCGCGAGAGAGTGTGTGTGTGTGTGTGCAAAAGGAGAAGGTGAGCGAAGGCAAGAGGCAAACACAAAGGAGCATTGGCTGCATAATCAAATAGAAAATGTTGGCTCGTGCTGCTCCAGCTGACTATACACTGCAAAAAATAAATTACAAAAGAAAAATAAATTTTGAATTACATGTTTCTTAACACAAAAGTGAAGAAAATTTAACAATTTCTTTAACAAATTTTGCATATAAATAAAGAAAATTATGGACAGTTTGTTCTAAGAACCCAATGCAGATGTATCTGGTCAAATTTCTAGCCAATCCAATAATTTCCAATCTACTTTTATTAATAGTCAATAGTCCCCAAAAATCTAGATTTTTGGATGATTTTTGAATAAAATTTTGTTGAATATTACTAGATTTCTTTTGGACTTGTTTTCCATTATTGTTTTTTGTTTTTCACTGTAAGACTTAAATGACCGAGAAAGGAGATGAACGGGGTCTTATATGTAAGAGCCATGGCGTATAGCAATTAGTGTTGCATTTTATGGCCTTTAATGTGGTAATGGTTTCGGGTAATTAACAATTATGTCTAACTACAAATGCGACACGTTGCCGATTGCGTGTTAGCCCCTGTCACAGAACACCCCCTCCCCCAGCCACCCTTTCCGCATGCAAGGGAAGGTATGTAACTCCTTGAGGTTATTATACACACTCTCACACATACATACACACACACACATCAAGTGACTGGCAACTCTGTGGATTAAACTTCAACTGTTATGCCAAAACAGAAAAGCCAACTCCATTTCACATTTTGCATACCCAACTGTAGCAGCTTCATCTATGTACATCCACAGCTTCAACTCTAGCTCCAACTCCGGCACCAACTCCGGCACCAACTCCGGCTCCAGATGCAGCTGAAGGGCAAATTAGCCATGGCCGTGGCCATAGCCAATGGCGTTGTAAGAACTAACTAAGTGGTTTGCTTATTGTTAGTTCGTTTGCCATATTAAAATTTCACAAAATTGCCGAGCTGTGCACTTTTAATGTGCTCTCGCCCCCAGATTAATTGCCCATGCAAATGTTGCACTCCCAAATGAGGGACACTAGTATCCCCAGCTAGTATACACCAACCAGTGATCCTACACTTTCCTTCATTTAGCCAACCTAATGAGCCAAATGCATTCACTGTTGGACCAACAGAGACAGGGGCGATTGGGGAAAACAATATACAGAGAGTCTTGCATTTATGGAGTTTTGGTTTATGAATGAGCAAAATGGTGATATATTTATATTATTTAATTTGTTTACTCTCAAATATTGTTAGTTGTAACAAAGGCAACTAACTACAGTAGTACTAGGCACCCTCGATATTTTGTCCTTCCAAATAATTGTAAAATTTTACACAAAAATTTTAAGTAGACTCTGCAAAAATAGTGAATAATAAAATCGCCTTAAAATAAAAATAGATTATCTTTTAGATTGTTTTACAAAAATAATTCATAAAGTTTATGTACAAAACCCTAGATAACGCGCAATAGTTGTCAAGTAAATCATAAAGATTATATCTACTCAAGTAATTTTTCAAAAAACTTTGGTTATTTCGAAAATGGAATATAATTGAAATAGCAGGAGCTCATCTAAAAACGGAGATGCTTAATTGGACCTCAAATCAAAAACCAACAAATCCTTCCCAAAATAATGTTAGAAATTTGAAGAACAAGTTTCTTATATGGAATAGCATAGAAAAGTTTAATGTTTTTAAAACTATATAGGTAAAAAAAGGGGAAACTAGGTTCTAAAAGAAAATATATTACTTTTAACTTTGTTCAACTTGTACTTACCATTTAAAGAGAAACAATTCTACAGTTTATGAGATATAGAAAACTTAACAATTGAATTCAAAATTGTGTATTAGAGCTCTTTAAGTAAAGAATAGCTTTTAACACGTTTCTCTATGTGTGTTATGATAAATAAGATTAAGAAATGTTGAAATAAAAGAATCAATAATTACCTCAAAGAATTCAGTCTACTAGAACATCCTTAAACCAATCCAAAACCTTAGAGCTGAAGGCCTCCTTCTCCCCAAAAATCAGTTCCTATGTTCATAATTTTAATGTTTAACAACTCATTTTTAACATAAACAGTAAATTAGCATTTTACTCAACGGGTTTCTCCAAAATTCTGAATATGAAAAACATATTGCTTTGGCCTAGCAATTAACTTCATGACAATACATATGTAAATTCTTTAAGTCTTTAAACTTTTTTAAGCACAACTAATTAAAGATATTTATAGATGATTTCGCAGTCCAAAAACGATGGGAAGTATTTGTTTTAATCGATGTTATTAACTGAAGCGGAAATGAATTTGTTTACATTCGAGTTGAGATCATTTGCAGATTCAATTTGAACAGTTGGGAGGCATTTGGAAACCATCATCACTGCCATTTCGGGATGTTAATGTCCCATCAAAAATTTCATTTTAAACAGCATCAAACTGGTCTTTTATCCCATAATTAAAAAGCGCCAACCTAATGGGCGCATTGCCCATTGGCCAACTCCAACCATCGCCTTCCGCAACTGTGGTCACTGCTGGCCCCATTGCAAAAGTCTATTAACGTACACGAAACTGTTAATTTTGCTGATGCAATTTCGGCTCAATTTATTGTGCACCCACAAAACACAATAAAAAAAAAAGAGAGAACAAACGAAACGAAACGAACCAAAAAGGAGTAAGAGACAGAACAGTGCAAAATAAAAGAGAAAAAGAGAGAGAGAGAGAGTGAGAGAGAAAGGGTATGAGGAAAACGAGCCGAAATTGAAAAGCCAAAGTACATAACAACAAGCTGGCGGCCAACTCATGGCCCCCAAAATGCCAATCCCAGGCGCGAAAATCAATATAAATATGCTCGACCCGGACCAAAGAAGTGCGGATCGGTGGATACCAGAGCAACATGACAATTTATGTGCATTTTGTATGCAGGCGGCTAAATAGACAAGGCTAGGCAAGGTCCGCGTGCGTGCATGCGTTCATTCGTTCGTTCGTTCGTTTGTTGCCCGGATAGACTAAGAGACATACATACTATGCAGACAGACATAATACAATGGCTGTGCCAAGGACACGCCCCCTCCTCCTGCTTTCCCTCATTTCTCCTTCAGCTGCCTACGACCATCTACAACGCCTTCACTCACACGTAACGATAAAACTTGAAAATGCTGTTAGCTACAAAATTTGTTGTCAGACTTTTGTCGGCTCGACGCTCTCGCCTCGGCCCTCTAGCATGTGCAGATTTTTCGCTACAAAATGGAGAACAGAATAGAGAATGGAACTAAAATGGATTGGGTCAGACGCAGTCCTAATTTCAGTCCACTGCCACCCTCTACGCGGAAATGTATGCTTCATTGCATTTGTAGGCCCTTGGACTGAGCGGCAATTGCAAATTTATGCACTGCTGTTGTAAACAAGGCAAACATTTCCGAGTGCAAAATATTCGAATGCGTAGCTCAATTGTAAATTATTTACAGCATACTTTTGGGTCCGCCATCCTATCAAACTATGACTCGACGATACGCATTTGAGTCTGGTCAGCGACAAACCTAATTACTGCACCAACACACACACACGTACACACGCATATGCGTACAAAGAGATGTATGTACATACATATATATGTACATCAAACAGATGATTAGGACCAGGGGCAAGGGCATGGACATGGGGTAGAGTCTGGGGCTGGAGTTAGGGCAAACTGCCGCGCCCACAATGTCAGCCTTTGTCGACTCGTTTAGCCACGCAAATTGCTGTCCATTGAGTTAGCTGTTAGAGCTGTTAGAGGCCGTTCTCACTTCACAGACAGACCACCGAACCGACGGCACACCTCAATTCACTTCCCCATCTCTCCACCCTTCCCGCAGTTGAACTTCCAAGCCACATAACTTTGTTCCTCCCAATTTCCATACCATCCAGTTACCATTTTGCGACAACTGAACACTGACTTTTCGACTCCAACTGCAGCTCTTCTGTTATAGCTACAGCTGCAGCTGTTGCTGTTGCCATTTCTGCTGCTGCTGCCGTTGCTGTTGCTGTTGCTATTGCTGCTGCTGATGTCAAGTGGACAACGTCAGGGCACAAAAGCAACAAAAAAAAAAGAGTCAAAAAAAACTGCCTGCTGCAAAATATTGTGCAATGCGCTGCCAAATAACGAAACAAAACAAAAGAAATAAAGTATACACAAAAGAAAAGGTACGACATTTGAATACCCATCAATAACACAAAAAGAAAAAATGTAACAATTTTCATGCTAAGCTTTTTATCATTTTAAACTCAATAGTTTTGCAGTTCAAATGCGACATTTGCCTATAATTTTCGTTCAAAAGCAACCCAAAGACCAGGAAATAAGAAAGTCTATGGCTTTTGACCACAAATGCTCCTAATTACCATTTCTTCGTTAACATTTTCTGAGTGCAATCAAAGCCAATTTAATGATAGATAAGACATTGTGCCATTATTATTTAAAGCTCTCATTATTATAGTTCTCTTAGTTCTAACAAGATCATTTCCATTAAGAATTTATTGTAATTCCAATGACTCTAATAATTGCATGGGTCACTCTAAAGGCAAATGGATAACTAAGATTAACTTTTTGTTTATAGTTCT
The DNA here is from genome assembly GCA_035045865.1 of Drosophila austrosaltans. NCBI lineage: Eukaryota > Metazoa > Arthropoda > Insecta > Diptera > Drosophilidae > Drosophila > Drosophila austrosaltans. The sequence continues at coordinate 10,469,898 of JAWNOQ010000211.1, read as the reverse complement.
TAACCCCTGTCAAAAGTTGTATTTCCAAATGTGTTTTTCCAATAGTTAGTTTGGCATACCTTAAATTTGCTACCCTATGGTGCCACAGTCACATCGAGTGTAAACAGCAACAACCCAGCAAAAATAAAAAATAAATAAAACACTAGGTATGAGGGAGAGGGGGTAGATGGAATACAGGACACAAAAAGAAAACCTTTAACGGCAAATGTCGAACCACGAACGTCGAACGTTTTTGGGCTTGGACCCAGGGTCTGGGGGTCTGGTTTGCTTTTACTTTGGCAACGGCCAAATGCGTCTACCTCTTCTTGCTCGATCCCGCTGCCGTTGCCGTTGCCATTGCCGCTGTTTCTCTTTCTCGGTTCTGTGTCTGTTTTATTTTACTTTTGCATATTTTTTGGCGTGTTTCAACTACTACTGCGGCGCTGTCTCTACATTTTTCAAGTTGTCTGCGTTTGACGTGCACGGATGGGTGCTCCACTGCGTCGGCGGCAGTGGTAGTGGCAGCGGCAGCGGCAGTGGCAGCGGCGGCGGCGGTTGGCGTAGTTACAGTTTTGCCGCCCCCACTGGTTGTGGTTCGTTGCTTGGTTATCGCCAGCGCCACTACTCACACAGCCAAAGACCAACTCAACTGACTTTCGTCCCGTTATGCTATTCCTGCTCTCTCTGCCTAACTCCATTCCTCCCTTCCCGTTGGAGAGCCTGTTTTTTAGTGCCTTCCGTAACCATTAAATTTTACGTTTTTATTAGCGCGCGCACACAGAGTGGAAGATAGGCCAGGGCTCGCTGCCTCCTTGCTGAACCAACTACCTCCTTCTACATCAGCTCCCCCAGCTCCTTCCATCCCCGCCACAGTGCCTCTCGCACAACTACAACAATTTTTGAATATTTCCGTTTTGGCTGGCAGTTTTCGGTTTTCGGCTTGTCTACAAAATGCAGTTTTGCATGCACTTGGCCACGGCACAAACACTCACACACAAAATAGAACACAAACAAAAAGACCAAAAGACAATAATAAACGAAACGAAACCAAAAGAAAGAAAACAAAAAAAAACAGCCAGATAAAAACCCTGAAGACCAAAAATGGCAAAATTGCATTGCGCTCAAAAGTATGCTATGTTTTTTTCTTCTTCTTTTAGTCCTTTTTTTTCTTTTGGGCTTATCAGCGTCTCAGATCGCGGGGGCGCAAGCACAAAAGTTAAGCAAAGATAGTGCAAAAATTGTCGTTAAGCGAACGAAGTTGGAAATCAAGGGGTTTTCATTATATTTTCCTTTTTTCTTTTCATTTGTTCGATGCAACATGTTGCAGTTGCTCCTGGTGGGCGGCTCCAAAACGAGATGAGCATAAAATTCAATAGTAAAATTCTAGCTCAAACATGTTGACAACAGTTTGGCAGTTGCAGGGGCAACCGGACCAGTTGCAGCTCAAACCAAGAAAGTCACTCCGAGTTATGTTCCACAAAGTTTTCACTGATATAGACATAAACTCTTATACTAACACTCAAATGTTATTTAGTCAAGTAATTTTACTCAAACCCCAACTAGAAATTTTGTGTCAACTGTTCGGCAGTTCGAAATTCAAAATTAACAAGAAGAAAAAGAAAACAAAAACATCCACAAAAAAAAAAAAGGAAGGAAACGCTTGAAATCGGATCGCTCCGGTTTTTACCGCACCAACAGGATAAAACCACATAATAGAACAGGCATCAACGAGATCTGAAATGATGAATTTTGTTCATAAAGTTCGCCGGCAATTTAACGAATTCTTTTTTATCCATTATCCCTATATAGCCATATATAGTAGCCTAGCAGCAGTGTTAACAGCCTATTTACATTATCAGTGGAAAATGAATCAATCGGATCTTATATACTGGAAGGAAGTGGCCGAAACCTTTTCTCAGGACATTGACTCATTCCAATTGGTATTGCTGCTCACGATATTTGTAATCAATGGCATCTTTGTCTGTATCATACACAATGTCTATTTGCGACCCTCGCTGGAAGAAAGTGGTGAATTGACCCTGCTGAAAATTAAGGATCGCTATGCACGATTTATACTGTTGCGTTTAATTGCCCGCCTTGATCGCATACAGGGCAAATTGTGCGCAAAGCGAAAGAGTTTAACATTCCATCATTATGGCAGGGCCCATACCAATATGGTCAAGGCAGTGGCCGTGTTCCGCAAGGATGCACGCAAACTGATATTGCCCAACGAATCAGAGATTATGCTGCCCATTGAGGATATCTATGGGGTTGCCGAAGATGAAGAGCGACTATTGAAGCGTGCTGGTTATTATAAACTTATCATTGATACCACTGATGAGGCAGTCAAGGGCCTGTTCAATGCCAAGTGAAATGACTCGAATTTGATTTTACTCACTCTATCTCTATCTCTCTCTCTTTCTCTCTCTCTCTCGCACCAATATCCAATTCGACTTAAAGCTATGAGTAAAATATGCAAGACCTGCTGCCGACTGTCTCTGTAATTGCTTTTATCTCTTTGTATTCATCCCATACCGCTAGGAATCTTCTTCATGGCCCTCCATGTGTTTTGTTGGTCCTATTCTCTCCTTAGTCTTAAAGCTGTTTTATTGTTTCAACTGTTGTTGTGCAATGTGAACGAGCGAATGGCTTTTGTTGCCGCCAACTTGGACTGGAGTCCACTATTTCGCAAAAGGTAGTACTATAGAGTAAAGTTAAAGGAGGAGGGGGGTTTACGGGGAATAATGGTGAGACAAGAGAGAGATAGGGGGCAAGGCAAACAGGCAGGCAGGCTTTTATGGTCCCATTGTTGTGTTTGCGTGTGCGCGCCAACACAGCCAACATGGCCAACAATAACAACCAAGTCGGAGACAGAACTGCTTCTCCTTTAAAAACAACAACAACAACAAAAACAACAACGACAACAGCCACATCTATGACTATGGCTAAAACTAAAACTAAAATGCCAACCCAAGTCGGCACAGCTCAAAACAATATCTAATGTTTTCTACAGCAAAATATTTTTCCAACATCTTTTTGTTTGCGCTGCTATTCAATCCTTTTATAGCACTTCTTGTTCTTTCTTCTTCTTATGCTTGCTGCTGTTGTTGTTGTTATTGATGTTGTTGGTACGGTTTGTACTTCTATTGCATTTTGTTGTTGTTTGCCTTTAAAATTAGCTAAGAGGTTGACAAATTTAAACAACAGAAACAAAAAAAAAAGAAGTAAACAAATAACAGGTACTTTAAAAAAAACCAACAATAACAAAATTAATTAATTCTATTATTGTCATAAAAATGCAAATGAAGTAAGAAAAAGAACAATTTTATAGATAATATTAAATGTAAACTATGCAATATATTTTAAAATATAATTTTATTTATAATCCTTTTAGTAGCAAGTTACTTTAGTTGTACAAAGAAAAATTTTTCTTGCTAATTAAAAAAAAATTTGATGACTAATTAACCTCTTTATACCCTTGCAGAGGGTATTATAAAATTGGTCAGATGTTTGTAACGCATGGAAATATACGTTTCCGACCCCATAAAGAGTCGATTCAGTCATGTCCGTCTGTCTGTTTCTATCAGATTCTAGACCGTAAATTTTAAGCTACATAGTTGAAACATGAAAAGTTAAGTTCCTTAATCGATGATTCAGATAAAGTTTAAAAATTAGTCAGGTCGGATAAATATCACCGGAGTTATTAACTAAAACGTGGAGGTACCTCATGTAAAATAAGCAATTTTCTTTGGCAGCAAAGAAACAAAAACAAATTCCAAGAAATCTGCCGCACATACACAAAAGACCCTTGATCGAATCCGCGTGGGACCAAATAAGAATTATATAAAATTATTGTTCTTTTGTTATTGCATTTAACTTGAATTTGTACCCATACGACATATACAAAATTTCAATAAAATGGGATAACTATAAAGGTGAAAATTAATTGAATGTTGTTTCTTATATAATAAAACACATGCAAAAATATTCACCACGCGGTGTGGTGAAATATTTGCATTTTCTTTGTTCTTGCACAGAACGAAAATGAAACAGCGAGATGACCTGCGTTTGCTACATATGTCGAACTAGCTTAAGTAACCAAAGTAAGAACGATGGCGTAGTGTGTAGAGATCAGTCGCACGGGTGGACTTATTCGGTGCGATGGTTGTTCAATCTCCTGTGGAGACGTGAAAATTTTTAAGAAGTTTTTTTTTTTGCTCTTTTTTTTGATTTTGTAAACATTTGTACATTTTATACCAATTATTTTAAAATTTCTGTTTTTTAATAAAGTTATAAAACGTTCTGAAGCTGCAAGGGTATACAAACTTCGGCAAGGCCTTGCCGAAATTTGCTTCTTTGATATTTTATTGGAATAATGGTGTCAATACCATATGTATTTATTTTTTTTATACGTTGTATACATATATGTACATTTGGTTCACATATTGAAATCAATAGTATACATATATGTATTTATTATATACATATATATATACTATATATGTATTTGGTACTTAGTAATTCAAAATTAAATTCCTTGTTAATGAGATACTTTATAATTAAATATTATTAAATCGAAATTGTTTCATTTCCAACTTTTGAGTTTCACGAGCTATATATCGGCTTCATTTAATAATTTTGTTAAATTTTAATTTCATGAATATTTTCATAGATATATTCAGCATAAGATTAAAAAAAAAAACATAAAACATTTAAAGACTTTTAAACGACATTTCTTTGATTTCCCTCTGCTTATATCAAAATTGTTATCAAACAGACAAATTTGCCTCTTAAAGGACATTTATACACACAATAAACTAAACATTTTTTATTTACAGTTTTTATTTTGGGGTTTTATTATAACCACAACTTGTTTTCGAATTTCTCTTCAATAAGGTCAAGGCATATTTATGTTCTATGATATCATAAGAATATGAACATCTTTATATATCACTTATCATATTTAAAAAGAGATAGCACACAAAATAAAGAGATCTGCAATAAGATTGGAAAAATGTCTTAACTTACTAGAGAATTGCTTCCCTTTAATAAATATTAGCTTGAAACCATGATATAAAAAGGACAATCTATAAATCCTTGTACTCCATATTAACGGATTTATGAAATTTCTTATTTATTGTTACTTATACTAAAATAAAGTGATATGGTGTTAGATTTTACACTTTATAATCAAAAACTTCATGTAATTAGCTAGATAATTTTAACGCTCGCTTAATCCTAGTTTAATTTACTGAATATTTAATATTAGCCATTAGCTTTACTTTAACTTTGCACCAGAGTTGTCCATAATCAAATGAGAGAGGTCATAACCACTTGGCTGGGTATATTGATAATAGGGAATGAGTTCCAACACGGAATGAAAAAAAATAGAAAGGAAAAACTTCAAAGCAATCCATGCTTGGCTGCTCTTCCACGCAAAGAAACAAAAACCACAAAAATAAAAAACAAGAAAGGAACTCAAAAAAAAAAGAATAAACGCCACGCACTTTCAAACGAAATTTTTTTGGTTGAAGCTAATGCAAAAATGCTTACAAAATGACAGCCTAATTTCAGTTAATGTGCCGTGTCTTGTTTTTTTCACGGTAAAATGGTATGAGATGGAGTAGGGCAGTATGTTAGAGACAGACATAAACATACCCATTACAAATTATATCCCCATTCCCAGACATGGCATTCACCTCACCTCACCACCATCATACTTTCCACATACTCGGGCTGAGCTCGGTTCAGCTCAGCTCAGCCGGAATATGCCAAACTGCATTACTTCATTCACAATGCGCACAATTTTTTTCATTTGGTGTTCCATGTGCTGCTGGACCTGCCCACTTGGCGATGTTTCTGTTGCTGTTGCTGTTGTTGTTGCTGCTGAAAAAGACATTAAGTAGATTATAGTCTGATTGCATATTTGCGGATATGCGCGCCATAAACACGTTCAGACGTGCTGCAACCGCAACAACACGGCCGAAAGCGTACATGGACATGAAAATGGAGTACGGAATGTGCGGCATGTGGGTGAAGTGGAATGGCGTGGTAAACCAACTAGCAAGAAGAGAACCAACAACAACAACAAAATGAACAAGAAAAGAGATGGAAGACAAAAAGGGAAAGAGAAAGAGAGAAGGAGACCAAAAAGAACAACGTGAGCGCGAAAAAAATGCGAACAAAACATGAAAACGTACGCGCATCTAACCGCAGACAAAATGACGCCGTCGTCGTTACCGCTGCTGTTGTTGTTGCTGCTGCTACTGCTGCTGCTTTAGTTGTTGTTGCCAACGCCACGTTCATCTTGGTCTCCTTTTCGTTTGGCTTTGGTGAAAGACAACAAAAGCTGCCGGCGTCTGCCGGAAGCAGAGAAATTTTCCAAAAACACATGTAGCTACTGAGAATGAAAATACATACATATAAAGATATATGTGCATGTGTGTGTGTGTGTCTGTGTGTGTGTGTATGTGTGCCATAAACCCAAATAGCAGCTATTACTTTATCGCCCCGACAACGCCACAAAATGGCTGTCTATTGCAGCTAAATGTTGCTGGCGGCTTTGCTTTGCATGTGTGTATATACATACATATATGGGTGTGTGTATGTGTGTGAATGTGTGCCAGGGTGTTAATTTTGTCAGGTAGAAATAGCAAACGACCCGCAAGCAATAAACAAATAATCATAAATAATGTTGCCTTTTTAACAGCGCCTCTAAATTAGCTATTAATTGTTCCGAGTCCTCCCAGGAGACAATCGAGTGAGATAGAGAGAGAATGAGAAAGTAGAACTTGGATGTTGGACAAAATTAAAGAGAGAGAATAAAGATTTTCATTGTGTGTATAGTTTTGTATTGGTATATGTATGTATGTAACGCCATTCCTCCTCCCACCACCCTCTTCCCAATTGCAGTTACTTCAATTAGGCTTATGCCTTCCCTATGCAAATGTTGATCCACATTAGCATACTTATCCTCCCCCCCTCCGCCCTTTCTGCTTAGCTACGCCATGGAGCACTTTGGGTAAAATGCCGCAAATTTTGATACACTTTAATCAAATATTTAAAGTAAATTTTGAAATTAATTTACAGATAAAACAATGTGGCATACCTGTCATTATTTTGCAACACTGTTTTTGACACTATTGTTTCGTCGTTGAACACAGAACCGGAAATTCTTCTTCCAAATTTATTGTCAAATTACTAAGTGAATATTTTTATAAACCAAACATATTAAAAAATATTTTTTAATTGGTTTTAAATAAGTCACTCTTGAATTTCCTGTTAGTATGTGTAGTCTTGAGATGATATTATCGTATTCTTCCATTATTTTTGTTATTTTAACTAATTTTACCTTATTTGTTTATTGAATAACTAAACCAGCTTGTTTAAAAAGCTTGGGTTTAAAATCAAATCAAGGACTTAAAGAAAAGGTCTTGAAAAGAATAAAAAAAAAAGCTAAATTGTAAACCCCTTAACGCGCTATAAATTGAATTATTTGAATTATTTTGTTATTTTTATCACGGATAATTATTTTTCTTGTATACTTTTAAGTTTATTTTATCACTAGCAACCTGCCCCGGCTGAGCCCTCTTAAAAAAACATGTTGTTTTGTATGTATGTTTTTATAGGTTTCGTTTCGTCGACTTACTCCACTACCACGAAAAATCCTATCTATTTTACGGGATAAAATATAATCCGTATAGGGATTCGGAAGAATCCCCCTAAGTAATGGAAAAAGAAATTTTGAAATCGGTCCAGTAGTTTTTGAGCCTATTCAATACAAACATACAAAAAATACAAAGGTTTCCTCTTTATAATATTAGTATAGATAAAATATTTGGTTTGCTATTTTTAAAACTTCTTTTTTACACCAGAGTAATTTTGTTTTATATTCTTTAAAGTTTCTTTTTCTTATCACAAACAATTTTTTGTTATTTTTTTTAACTCTCTTATATCGGAAACGAAGTTTTTTTTAAAAAATTTTTTCAATTGTCAACCTTTTTTAAAACAAAATATGTCAATTGTTTCATCTATTAAAAGTTGCATAGCCTTCAACATATTATATTTAAAGATGCTAAGCAATTGAGATATTAATTAAGGAGCACAGTGCATTCCTTGCTAAGTAAATTTAATAATCATTATATCATTAAATATATTGTAAGCATATACAAAATATACCGTAGATATATGTATAGCATTACCAGGTTTGTACAACATACTTAATATATCATATAATGGCAGTCCTTTTCCATCTTATTATATTATGAAAATCGCAAAAGTTTAAAAAACTACTTAATCAAATTTTTACAAATCTTAACTTTATGTGAGATAAAGTTTTTTTAAGACTCTTTTAGTTATTTTTAGAGTCTAAATTGTTAAAGTAAGAGATTTATTTCCAGTATTTAAAATATTTCACAACAAGAATAACTGATTTATACAGTTTTTACTGCATATCTTTTCAAGAGTGTGTTATTTATATTGAAAAATTTGAATCAATTTGTTTTATGCTATGTTATGGTAAAATTGACGGCATTTCATATTGCATCCATTGAGCTAAGTGAATGCATTTTAAATTTAATTTGATACGATTGCCATGCCCGGATAATTTCACAGCATGAGTAACAGATATCTGCCGACCGTTTGTCTACTTGTGATTTTGTTATTGCAAGTGGAACTGCAAGTGCTTCTGGCTTTTGAATTTAGCATATGCACACGGACTTCAATCAGCTATGTAAAATCTATGTAAAATATTTATATTACACTGATGCATCCTGAGGGAGGCCAGCCAACTGAGTCGATGCTGCGTGCGTAATCAGTGGCAAGCCAGCATCAGCGCAAGAACCTCAAAATGTAGAAAAGGGGAAAGAGGGAGGGTAAGAGAGAGAGAGGGAGAGAGGAAGAGAGGTCGTGCAATGTGAATGGAATTTGCATAAACATTGTCACAGCAACTTCCTCATAACATGAATATATAAATACATGCCCACACATGCACAGACACAGCTACAAACCATTCTACATGCCACACAGATACTGAAATAGATACAGATACAGTTACAGATGCAGATACAAAGACATTGCCTGGCCATTGCGACACCAAACCTCCCATTTTCCATACTAAAACTGCAACTTGTTATGACATTTTGATTATTTATTTAGACAAAAGAGTTTTTCACCTCCATCAGACAGTTCTATCCCCTCTCTGAAAATGCCAAAAACGAAATTAGTTTGTTTTTCGAGTAAAACCCCAAAAATTATTATCAAATAAATAAGTTCCCAAGTAAACAGAAGGCCAGACTCAAGCCGATTTCCATAGCCATTACTATATGGTCATAGCCCTTTTCTCTTCTCTCATTCCCGGGACTTTTCTCCAGTATTTCAAGTGTTTTCCAGCAACTACATACTATATATGTATGTATATACATATATATGTGTGTGTGTGTGTGTGTGAGTAAGTGTATCTATGCATATGTATCTTAGCTGCATCCTTAGCAACTTTGTGTTGGACTCTTGGCCAGTTTGGACCTGCATTTGAGTTGGCCAAATAAAATTGCTTCAAATGCAGTCATAAGTAAATGTTGGCAAATAAAATATCTACGTGTTTTTTCTACTTACTTATAACCATATCTCTTTCTCTCTCCCTCTCTCTCTCTCTCACTCTCCCCTCTCTCTCCCCCTCTCTATCATTGTGTGTGTTTGCATTTTTCATAGGTTTATGCGTATCCATAAAATCTTTAGAACCAGCAGTTGAGAATGGGATGAGATTTTCGTATGGGTCCAGGCCAAAGCAATTGCCAATTGCGGCCAGCATAAATCACTTAAAATTTGTGCCAAATAAATACGGGCAAAGCCACAAATTCAAGATTTGCATGTTTGAAAATGCTATGGCAAAAGTCAGATTTTTTTGGTCAACAGCAACAACAACAACAATAACAAGAAAAACTGCATACATACATAGATATTTGAACAACTTAAATATTTATGCAAATCAACTGCATAGGAAACATATTCGTTTGTTGTTATTGTTGTTTTCGTTTCTTTTCTTTCATTTTTAAAGTCTATTAGCATTGAAAATGATTTGTTAGCAATTTAAGTTAAAAATTTAAGAAACCAAAAGGGAATTCTAAATGATCAATTTAAGTCAAACAAATATGTAATTGCTCTGATATATTTAGCAAAAGATAAAAAATAATTTGTATATGGATAGCAAATGCTTTATTCCTTTTATCCTATAATAAAAAAAAAAGTGCATAAAGTTACCTTCAATTCAATTTGATTATATATAATTTTCTTTACTTTCTCGCTACCTGGGCAAAGCTACGCCAGTTGCTGCAGCCGTCGTAAAAAGCGTAACAAATTTTAATGCTGGACATATTTTTCAGAATTTTTTCCTTTTTTATATTCAATTGGCATTTTGCCAGTTTTCAATAAATAAAAAATATATTATATATGTAGCTACATATATAAATCGACCAAAACGATGAAGAATATAAAATCTTTTTTAATAACTTGCAATAAGAGAATAAGTGTAAAAGAGAAAACTAATTACTTGGACTAATTAACATGGAATTTTCATGCATTGAAATCAAATATTTCATAAAGAAGGAAGGTAACTACAAAATTTTTAAAATTGCTATTCGATAGAATGGAAAGTTTCATATATATTTATACCCTGTACCCATAGGGTAAAAGGGTATATTAAAGTCGCTAAAATGTATGTAACAGGCAGAAGGAAGCGTTTCCGACCCCATAAAGTATATATATTCTTGATCAGCATCACTAGCCGAGTCGATTGTCCGTCTGTCCGTCCGTCCGTATGAACACCTAGATCTCGAAAACTATAAGAGTCATACCAAATTTGGTGTGAACATTCGTCTTATGCTCAGGCAGATCAAGTTTGTTTCAAATTTTAGGCACGCCCACTTCCGCCCCCGCAAATGAAAAAAACAATTTTTTAAATGAATTTACTAGAGCTGTATTAAAGATATCGTATTCTTATTTGGTAGACCTAATTATACAGTCAAACTGGCTAACTGAATTTCGTTCAAATCGGACAATAAACATCGGAGATATAGCCATTTGCTTTTTGAACTGAATTGCAAAGGCGACATTGGCTGGCAATTTTAAATTAAGTTGATGCCGATCTTGATTTAATATAACTAGTTGGTACAGGGTATACTCAATGTCGGCAGGGACGACTTGCTTGCTTTATATGTTTTTATATTTATCTTAAACAAACAAGAATTCAGCAAATTTCAAACCAAATGAAAGCGAGAAGTGAGATTTAAAAGTAGAAGTTATTGGTAAACTCGAATTAAAGTTGAATACATAGAAAAATCTTTGAAATTTCATTTATAAAGGATTGGCTACACTTTTTATTTGACTTTTTTGTTTCACATCAATCAAATGATAAACTGTGTGGCACACTGATTAATATTCCCGTAGGCCACTTGCAGAATACATATGCTTCCGTCCGTCCGTCCGTCCGAGTGCCTTCTCAAGCTGTAAAAGTTAAATGGGATCTAATATATATATATACTTTTATATATAAATTTGGCAATATACATTTGTGTGTGTTTTTTCATGGAAAATACTAATCTCCGAAATGTGTAGCACGTTAGTTAGAAGGTAGGTTGGAGGATGAGGGAGAGTTGAAGGAGATTTGAACAAATATATCTCAATCTAGCAGTAAAATGAAAGTGCAGCTTAAAGGCACAATATGCAAAATGAAAACTACAGGGGCCCCCAAGCCAACAAAACCAACTTGCATACACACACAAAACACCACATACATACATACAAACGCACGCACTCAAAAGCACACACACACACACACACGTACACAATTGGAGTCCAATGTGTCGTATACGTAACGTAAAACTTAGCCAAGCGTAAATGGATACATCTCGTTCCCCCTCTGGCCTCTGTCTCCCATGGCAGGCATAAGTGCACGCAAAAATATATACAAACACATATAGAAATATACATATGTCCATACATATCTACATATATAGATAGATGGAAAGGAGAAAGAGAGAAAGTAACGCTCAAACAAAACATGATAACAATTAAAACTTTGTACACTTGGCGTATTTACATTATTCATTTTAGTGTTGGATTCTCTTGTCACATTTGTATAGTTTGTCGGTTGTTGTTGTTGCTGTTGCTGTTGCTTTTCCTTTCCTTTATGCATTTTCCTTAGTTTTCCTTGGTTTTTTGTCAACCCATGAGTTAAACCATTTGTGGTCCCCCACCTTCCACCTCCCACCAACCATTCATCTAGCCAAAAAAAAGAAGAATATATATGAAATGGTTATACGATTATTCACATATCACGTAAAATGAGCCAGAGCGAGAGAGAGCCAGTGAGTGAGCGAGAGAAAGATAGATAGAGTGCTGTCCGAGCAGTTAATAACATTTTAAAATAAATGTGAAATTTATGACAAAACGTAATTACCCATTGACCAAGGGTATACACGGGTTGCACATGAAATATGAAACCATAATTACTTTAATTAAGCAAACATTTTTTATGCTTTTTTTTTTTTTTGCACAATTCTTTTACCGATTCATTCTCCACGTCTTTTTTTTTTTTTTGTCCGCTTTCTGCTTCCGCATTGTTGGTGGATGGTGGGTGGGTGGTTTGACAGGGGTCGGGGATCATTGATTGAGCATATTTATTAAATGACTGTTATCGTTCTCACAGTGCATTGGAAGAATAAATTGATGCATTTTAATTATCATTTATAACGCCAACACCGACCGAGACATGGCATTGGCATCCAAAGGCACAACGAACCAATATCGTCACTGGAAAAACATGTGTGCGATATGTGAATGTGTGTGTTTGTGTATGTCTGTGTGTGTCTGTGTGTGTTTTATGCCAGAAGGTGTCATAAGATTTTCGTTTTTGTTTTTAGTTGAATTAGATCATCTGATAACAATATCAAAACAAAGTGTTGAGGGTACCATGACTCTCTCTCTCTATGAAGAAAGAGAGAGCTAGAGAAAGACAGAGCGAAAGAGGAAGAGAGAGAGAGAGCTAAACAAATATATATGTATATATATATTTGATCAATAAACAACAATTGAAGTATATAAACTCAAAAAACCATACTTACATAGAACTTTTCGTCGAGTTTTGCTATCCGATAAAGTGGCCCAAATTTTCTTGGAATTCAACATGCATTATCTATTATGCATTCTGAAATAATTACAGTAAGCCCTCGCAAATAGTCGATCACTTTTGAATTTGAATTTACCATTAAAATTGCAAAAAAATGACAGCCCAAAAACTTTCAGTTCTTCAAACCTTTCGGGAAGAAGTTTTAGTTTTTAAGTCCAGAAAAACTTCTAGCTCAATCTGAATGAAAATCAGAAAGAAAAATATGTATTGCAATCTAAAAATCGTCCTTTTATCCCAATGATTGTAAGATCCACTAACATGAATATAAAAACAAAATAGTCAATAGTCATTTTAATTAAAATTTAAAGTGAGTTTCATTTATTTTTTAATTGTAAAAACTTAATAATAACACAGAAATTTAAAAATTAGTGAGATTTGAAATTTGTGCTCAAGAATTCCCAAAAGGGTTAAGAAATAAATTAAATTAAAACAAAATGATTTATGTCCGGAAATATTTCATTTAAATTAAAATGTTAAGAAAGGACACTAAATATGATCATAAGAAAATTTCAACTCAGTCTCAATTTTCGTAATTTACTTAATTCCTATTAGTTAGCTTCTGCGAGACCATACTGTAGACATAAATTCAAGACAAGTTGGCAAAGAGAATACAAAACCGATACGGTTAGACTGATACGACTGTATGTACACCTGGAAAAAAGGTAAAAAAAAATTAAGCAAATTTTTTTGTGATTTATGAAAGATCTGGTCATGCCTGACTGTTTTTATTTATTTGCCGCTTAAATAGGGTCAACTATTTTTAAACTTTTAAATTTAATCTTGTTTGTTGAAATCTAATTGAAAATGATCAAATATATATGTATATCTATATATGTTATTAGTATTTCTTGACAATTTCGGGTTTGGTTTCAGGATGGCAAGATTATGGCTTAAAAACTAAATGCAACAGGTCTTTGTTAAGATAGGTGTAAAATAAAAGCTATTAAGTAATAAATTCCAGGGCTATATTATTTATTCCAAATATTTTATTTTATCTTTTTATTATTGATTAAAAATGAGGATATGTGGTCAGGGATAAATATAATTAGGAAACAATACAAATCAATCAACAATATTTATTAATAACGTATATAAACTATGAACTTCTCCATTCGGCGGACTACTTACTTAAATAGACTATTTCCCGGCGAAACGCTGTCAGCCCAAAAGAGTTTTTACTGTATTCAAATATTTATGAGTATTTCGCATTTATAATTGCGGCATAAGATGAAAATTTTATGCTATCTTATGAATATTGAACATTGTTGTAAAGGAAAACTGGAAATATAGAATAAATAAAATATAAATATGTATTTACAATATATATTTAGAATAATTTTGAACTTTTTTGAAATACACAATAAATGATCGTACAGCAATTTAAAAAATTAACGTTTTGCTTAAGTAGCTTCCATTTCGATATTCCCCTTAATTTCATATATTTACATATATAGGATATAAATACATATATATTAGCAAATTAACCCGATCTTCCCAACATGTCTAAACGCATGATATTAAGCCAGTTGTAAGCGTCAAGCAAATGACCCTTTACAAGGGCAATGAAATATGTAAATCAAAGACAAAGAAAATCTGATTATGTCTTAGATGATATTCAAAATTAACTGAGCAAACCAGAGTAATAAAAATTACAACAAAACAACATAACAAATATCATATAGTTTGTTTTTTTCTTGTTGTTGGGCATTATTTTTATTGCCCAATTGGCAGAAGGGGCAACTGGCTATTGGGCAGGTTCATAGCCGAGGTAAAGGAACGCCAGTGAATTTTTTCATCCAATGTGCAATGCGAGCACAAACTTTGACTGGTCAGTTGTTGACCAAGAAAAATCAACATTGTGTGATATACACATGTAGAAAACATCAAAAGAAGAAAAAGGTTGGAAAAAGTATATACATATGTACATATATGTAAACTGACTGAATGAACACGCATATATGTATATATGTATGTATGTATGTACATATATTATGTGGGGACGAGACGTTTTCTATTGAGTTTCTGTCATTCATGGTATGGAGATATACATGATATGTATAGTATATAGACTGACCTAGTCTCAATCCACTGCCTTATGCTTATATCACTTCATTTCCAACGAACTGCATGTCCTTCATTCTGGCCATTGTCTAGGATTATTTTTAAAGATATATTGCAGGATCTTACAACTACATCAATAATATGTATTTTACCTCTTATATTTACTTTACATACACTTTACACTTTCAATAAATATGCTTATAGATTATCTATATCTGGCAAAAGTTAAACTATAAGCGGCAAAAGCACACAAAATGTTCTTAATTGAGATCTGACTCATTAGCACCACAAGAACTTTGGTAGGTATCATAAATATATATATGTATACATAATCACTTACAATTTATTACAATATGGAATGCACTATCATTTCTCATACATAAATGTACCCTTGACAAATGAGTATCACTGTTTTGATGAACAGTTTGCAACGCTTAGAAAACAGCGTCTCATACTGTATAAAGTATGACAATTGTCTATTTGTTCTACTTCTTTTTAATACACTTATTATATTATGTGACACCCATATATATACATATATAGCTGACATCGATTCAGTTTTGAAATCTCTTCGACAGTCAATTGAAACGAATTTGCTTTTTAGCTTTAAAAGGGTATTTCATCATACAACTTTTGGATTTCTTTGTTTGTTCATTTTTCTGGGTTTACTCATTATTTGTTTTACCAGAACCAGGTGGGTCATGCGATAGTACTAAATATCGCGAATCTTAAGATATTTATGATCCCCTCGAGTAAGCAGTCTTAACGATTATTTGTTTGATAAATACATATGGACAAAAAGCATTGTCATGCGATTGGGGGAACAAAAAAACAAAAGTCTTATCTACTAAAACTCTTCCCTAAATCTTTAATTTCTGTGGAATCAATCAATAATGTAGTCGATCGATATTGATTAGTTGTAACCAGAAGTCTACCAAACTGAAAGCAATTAAATAAGCAAAATGACAAAGCCTTTCAAATACAATTATGTTATTAGTTAAGAACTATTTACTATTAATTGTTTTATGACCGATCGATTGTTACTATAAGAAGGAAGTCGGAAGTCTTGTCATCTAATTGAATCATTTTACTAACTAATGCTGGTCAAAGATAGTTTTGTTTTTTCTTTGTATAAAATTGATTTTCTTTTAATTGGCTTGAAGATATATAGTATACATATGTATATGGTATATATGTATATATGTATGTACGGCAAGTCAAAACACTCCTACCATATACAATGTGACAAGATCGCCGACCGTCGTATATACTATTACTTAGCCAAGTGGCTGACACAATATAGCAGTTCTCGTAAATAGTTGAAAAAGTAAACACACACACACACGAACATCATTCAAAATGGAAATCAATTTTTTTATTGTTTACTTAGTTTTAATTGTAACTCGATCAGATTTCGATACATGAGAGCCTATATATGTGCATATGTATATACAGGCGGCAAGGTATATAACTATGTATGTTGTTATAGACGACACTTTGTTTAAGAATTCACATTGTGGTAAAGTTGCCTTCAGCTTGCCATTGACTAGAAAACAGCAAAACAAATAAAGTTTTATTCATGTATATATGAGAATGTTTATATTAATGCTTACTGGTCATTGGCCAACATCTTTTGATCATTGAATTTTGCTTTGTTGCCAATAGATTAAGATTAAAATAATCAAACAAACTAAGACCAAGACATTAACGGATATAACAAGGAACTTGTGATCTTTATATTCCATCATCTTCGAATCGTGCGTTCACGTTTTCAACAACCGGAATAGTAAAAATTTAATAAATTAATTATGAAATTTAGAGCGGAGCTTTTCAAGCTGTCAATGCGCCTGGATGAATGACTGAAACACGAATGAGCCGTCGTACAAAGACCGAAAAGAAACAGTTTCAAGCAAGTCTCCCGAGCCAAATAGCAATCAGA
The DNA here is from genome assembly GCA_035045865.1 of Drosophila austrosaltans. Classification (NCBI taxonomy): domain Eukaryota; kingdom Metazoa; phylum Arthropoda; class Insecta; order Diptera; family Drosophilidae; genus Drosophila; species Drosophila austrosaltans. The sequence continues at coordinate 10,452,736 of JAWNOQ010000211.1, read as the reverse complement.
GCGTCAAAGAAAGAGCGTTAGGTAAGTACGATCTCTCTTAAAGGGTTAAGCTCGCTCCCTATATGGCTATGATTCGTGTAATTCGGCTGAGAAGAGAAGCGCATTTTCGTAAAACAAGCGAAACAACAACAATATAGTGAATATCATGTTACAAATGCATATTTGGTTTCTACAAATACACCTGCAATATACGTTATCAGTGAGATTTCACAATCTTAAATAATAGATAATTTAATTTAAAGCTACTTAAATACATTTTTGATTTTGCAAGGACGATAATGTCATCTGGACTCTGGCAGAATCGTCCGTGGGAAGAATTTAATCGCCCACATAGATTCTACTTTTGCCAAAGTGTGCTCACAGAGAATATTTAAGCGCTTTTGAATGAAATCAGTTTCTCACAAATACACGTATGAGAATGCTTTCGTTTCTTTTGTTCTATTTAGATTTACTTTGTGTTGGTTCGCTTAAAATTGTGAGGAATTCCAGTACACACATACAGCGATAATTTGTTGGGACTCTCTTTGTGGGCGGTTTGAGCTGATTTTGAGCGCTTCAACAGATACACCAGATTGAGTTATTGACTTATAACAGAAACTTGACGGAAATTAAAATTTTGTAGCAGGTAAAGCGCCTTCCAAGCATTGTCGAAAGTCTACAGAACGAAAAATAATTATTATATGTACATACAAAGCTTATTCCACAAATTTTACTTTACCAAAGCCAAAATCAGCATATGTAAATATTCCAATCCCTAACAAGTATTCCATGGTGTATTCCTTATGACTCCTCGTTCTATATAAATATTTTAAGTAGTTTTTCAATATTATTTCTATCAAAAGACAATCTAAATATTTATTTGGGTCTTTAACGAATTCGTTTATTTAAAGCTGACAATAAAATTGCCACCGCTTTGATAATTTTACATGTACTTCTTGTATATAGTATATATATGCAGTTGGATCAGAAAGTATTTAGCTTTTGAATTTGCTTTGATTGCATTTTGTATAATATCATCTCGTTTATAAAAGGTTTTGTTCTTCTTTGCCTGCTCTCTTCATATAAATTGTTTCTGTGCCAGTGGATTTTCATTTTGTGTTATTTTTTCTTCTTGTTTTCATATATATTTGACAATAGAGAGGATAAATTTTATACAATATGTTAAACGAACAGAAAAAAAAATGCTCATTTGGTAAATACTTCAATTTTAAAAAACTGTGTTAACTAATTTAGTTATAAACATTCCATTGATTACAATATAATGCCTAAGAGCACCTTAAAGTTGATTATACAATAAATTGCATTTTGCTTTTAGTCATATACTTTGTTTTTGAGTATATATATCTATATGTATATAATAGGTATTATATATAAGTGTGTTTTGCTTTATCATTATACAGATATATACATATATCTGAATTTGTTTTTTATTTCGATATATAATTAGTTACATTTAGATCAAGGCTTGCATTTTGGTCTGTTGTAACACTTAGCATATTTCTATTACCCAGATATTGGGCCAATTTGACAAATTCATATTGGTCGTACAATTTATTCATTATGAAACTTTAGACAAGAAAATTTAAAGTACTGCCAAATACTCTTTTTGTATGTATTTATGTTTAATAAAAATGTAATATGAATAAATGTACACATACATAGATAAATTAATATATATACTATATATATATATATATTGAATTGCTAATATGTTTTGTATTCATTTTGATCAATATCTATAAATATGAAACATGCTACATTTCATTAATTCTCAAATCAGATCTAAATGGGCAAGTCAAGTGAGCAATAATTTCATTTGATTCTCTACAGCCTACTTTTAGGGGCTAACAAAAAGAAACAAAAAGTGACACGAAAAATTGTTAATACGCTCCTTTGCCTTAAATCACTTTCTTATATATTACAATTTATTAACATGCATAAAATAATTGTTCGATCTTCTTTCGATTTACTTTACCATATGCTCTTCCAGATTAACCAATCAGGGGCAATGTGTCAAGCAAATGGAACAAGTTTAATGCATTTGTGGCACAAATAAACTACATACGTACGTACATGATATTCAAATGAGGCATAAACCACCAAGTCGCCTGTCACATTATTGCAAAATCAGTTTAAATGAGGCATGACATTGTGTATTTGAAATACGATTACAAATTACAAATACAAAGTCAATCTCTAAGTATATGTGCTTGTATATGTGTGTGTGAGTGTGTTTGAGTGTGGCTGTGTGTTATTAATTGGAATTGACATTTAGTTGCAAGTATGTATAATACAATAATACAATATTGTGACAGTTTTGGCCACGCACACCGTACACAAGTTGTGGCTATTGTGTTATAAACCGGACACAAGTCGGAATCGAGCCACTCATGTGTCCAACAATAATACTCGAACTCTATCTATGAATATCATCAACATGATGATTCCCGACATTTAGTTGCTGTGAGCCATCTCAACAATGGAAACTTAAGTACATCAATGGATGCGATACAAAACAAGAACTAACAGACACAGGGAGACAGACAAACTAGCCCATTAATGCAAATGTTCAATGAATTCTACATACAAATGCAGGCGATGCCGCGATTGGTTAATACATACATACATTTAGTAAATACATACTAGCATCTCATACAATAGTTATATTATATTTGCTTTACTTAAATAACTAGGACAAAAAAAAAAAATATATATATATATATATATGTATATATAAAAAGAAATACGGTAACAAGACTAACGGCATGGCCAGTCAGCCAGCGTCTTTAGGGCTTATCGAAACCAGCAAAATCGGAGGCCTCCGATTCATCATCATCCCGCTCAACTCCTATGCAATGGATGCCAGTGCGCAACATTGGCGTTCCCTTGCCCTTGCCAAGCACTCGGGCTGCAATCACCAACTGTAGCAGCTCCTTGTCATTGTTCGAGTGGACAATGTGCAAGACTTCGCGTAACAGCTTCTCCTTGTAGGCAAAGAACTCCAGTTTCATTTCAAAGAAATCATGCTCATCATGCTTGGTGCCAGCAAATTCGGTGATCCGGCAATGCAGATTTGGTGTGGCACTAACAACCGGTACAAATTTGCTACTAGTTTTCGGTGTGGCTGCATCTCCAAACATTATGGCCGGCAGTTTCAGGTCGATTAAATACCGATGGTTGATTTGCAGAAAGCCCAGGCTAACAATAATCGTATCACCCGAGCGTTGATATGTCACACAACTGTCCGATTCGAAGTCATCCTTCAAAGTGGCTGCATCAAAATGCACATGGTGATCTAAGAAAGACAGAGAGAGATATAAATTATAAGTTAGCAACACAAATCATTTGCATAATAACAAAGTCAGTTAAATTAAATCGAGTCAAATCAAAACAAGACACGCACGCACCCAAAGGCCAAGACAACTACACTAGACAACAAGAAAACTTGTTTGTGTGTGAATAAACTCATCAACAACAAATTGCATAGAATATGAGAAGGTGCTACAGGAACTAACTAAAGTTTTTTGGACAAATTAATTTTGGTTTCTTAACTGACAAAATATAAAATGTAGATATAATGTATATACATATATTCTTGTAAGGGGTATCTTGATCACTTCAGTCTTCTATGTCTATACCCTTTTTCCTTTTTTTAAGGTTAATCCAACTTTTCGTTTATCTATCGACCTTTCTCAAGGCAACTTCATAGCTCATAGTTTGTCGTGCAATCATCAGTTGGCATTTATCTTAATCAGTTGAGCAGTTTAACAGCAACTCCATTTCCGCGATTCATTGCCTGTTTGCATGTTAACATCAATTAAAATCCAACAACCCACTCATTCATAAGCATATTTATAAGTTGTATTCCCTCTGTCCCCTGGCCCCTTTCGCCGAGCTAACCCACTCACACACGATCCTAATGAATTTCACTCTTGTCGTCACTCAAGTGTGCCACAGCCTAGAAATATGAAGCTTTAAATCAGAAACGAAAAGCACAAAAAAAAAAGGCCAGCCGCCAATTGCTGCAGCCAAGTTGGTCCCAATTGACCCAATTTTAATGCAATTTAAGCCCTAAGGCGACAAAGTAACGCAAAAGATTCATTGGATTGGGTATGTGATTGGAACAGGGACTGGGACGGAGACGGATGGTGGGACACCACAGAACGGAACCTGCGTTGGACGCGTTTAATTACGCGCTTACACGCAATTTCCGCGGCAATGTTTGGGGGGAAGTTTACTTGATTGCCTACCAAGAGGAGGCGTCGTCGTCTCTTGTCTTGTGCTTCTGTTTGCTTGGTTTCTGTTTATTTGTTTATCTCTTCGTTTGCTTAAGTATACATATATATACACTATAAATTTGTATATATATATTTTCATATATATGTATATGGTTGTAATAAAATACGCCTGTACCTGCCGGCCGGCTGCCTGTTGCTACTGCGGCCTGGGCCTTGGGCCTTATTTCCGCCAAAGGCGATTTGCATTAAGAGTATTTTGCTTTTTACTTTTCCATTAGCTTGTTTAACAAATGAGTCTCTACAATTTTCAATTAACTATAACCGTAAATATGCAATTTACATGGTGGAGCACAACAACAATGCCGACACAATGCAAAAGGCAACCTACACGCCAAATGTGGGCACAAATTTATGAATAAAGAAATTCGAATTTTATTTGTCTTGCCATTAGAGAAAATTGGCTGGGGAATGTAGAATCCGAAAAGCTAAAGCAATTGAACATGATTGATTGCAAATCTAACAATAGAAACTATAAATATATATGTATGTGATAGATACATATATATAATTTATGATCTTAACTATAATCAAATTTGCTGCTATCAGAGAAGGAAAAAAAAAAGGAACTTCTAAATCAAAACAAATATTTTTGACATATTCATTCGCCTTGTTTATTATTGTTTTTTTTTTTCTTAATATGATATTTCATATTTTATTGTATGTAATGATAGATAAATGCTTATCATGAATCTATATACAAATAAGATGTATCTTTTAATGTGAATGTGCCTGATGAAGCAATACTTAAAGATACTTTATCATTTCATTTTGAAGATAGTTTCAGCGGTAAGCAGAGGAATAAAGTAATATTTGTTTCTTTTAAAACATTTATTTTATACAAAATATAGTATTAAATTTTATAAATTTACTTAAAGCATTGAATTAAAACATCTTAGCGTTATCTTCTATTTTTTTTCAATAAATAATTAAATTACAAATGTTGACAGTAAGCAGAAAAGAAAAAGTTCCTGAACAGTAAATTAAGTAAAAATGAGTTATTATCATTTCATCTTATATCATAAAATATTATTATTAAAATATAGCAAAATATATGAAACTTTTCACAGAGCAGCTTTAATAGATTAGTTAAGATATAGCGACAAACTATATCAAGCCCCATACTGATTAGCTTTAGCAAATTTTTATTGGATTAGTCTGAATTAACTTTGACGGAAGATTCTGTTCTGTATTTCTTTATCATTTCTTTTTAAGTAAATAACCTAATTTAGAAAATTTGTTTCCTCTTTATAGGACAATGAAAACCTTTAAATATTTTTAATATTTCCCATTTTCTTTACTTCATGTCGATATATTATTTTTCTTATGAATTTTTGTACCTAATTGCATACAAATCAAATTCATTTCCATTGCCATGAATACCCAGATATAAACAACAAAATTTTCCCAATAATGCATTGAGGTCAATTAAGTTTTCAATTCATTTTTACATTTTCCGTTGATTTGTTATTAAATATTAAAGATTTTTGTCTTACGTATGCGACACCCTGTATATATGAAAAAAAGAGCTAATAATAGTGAGAAGAACCTTGTTTCACAATGTAATTAACAAATCGCTAAATTTATAATCTATCAACAATGGCAACTCAACTTGGAATTTGATTATAGCTTTAGCACATTAACGTACTTCTAATCAGTATACTACAACTATAACGATATTCAAATACAATCATCTCATGTATGGAATATAAATTTTAGATTCTAGATACATTTTGGTTGGTCAGAGACAACACGAGATCTCTCATTCACAATATTTTGTGGCCCCTAAACTTGATGGCTATTAATAGAGTCGACTGATTCTTCTTCTGGCCACTCAAGACAATTGGTAAAACAACAAAAACATTGGAAGGGGGAGTTGAGAGAAGGGGAAGAAAGTTTTGTTATTTTGAGGGAACTGAATTTCCACACACAAAAACCAAAAACAAAAACCGAGACGAAAAAAAATAGATTTCCACATCCACATATTTTTCCGAAATTGCTGTCTCCACATAAAAAGAATGTTGGCGTAGACTGTTTCGCTACGTTTTAATTTTATTTTGGCCGATCGCCCGATCAGCAATACGTCATAATTTCATTTTGGTGCAGTTTTATGTGTCTTTAATTTGGTTTTTACTGGAAATGATGGTTGTGACAACAAATATTTCAATTTCTGTTTCCCCTTTTTTTATATGTAACTTATTTCTTTTTTTTGATATTGAAGCAATTTTCCTTTTTGCCTTGCCTTGCCTTGCCTTGCTAGCTGCTGCTGCTGCTTGTAAACAATTTATTGTAATCCAGCTTAATCTGCTTAAATGTAAGTCAACAAAAGAGCGACCCAGTGCTCCATGGCTATAGCTTTGCTACAATGTCAATTCGCCATTTCCCGTTTCGTCTTTCGCATTTAATTTACACACACACACTCACACACACATATTTCTATATATAATATATATATATATATATATAGAAAGCGTTGCTCTCAAGTGTCGAGGGAATCGCAAACTCGATTGTTCTTTTTATAAATTTCATTTAAAGTCACGCTTCAGGCGGACCTTTCCGCTAGCAAAATTCAGAAAAGTTGATGACAATGTTGGAGCAAGAGAGGAGCGTGAAGGAGGATGAAGGTGGTTCAAGAAGGTGGTTGCAGGGCAGGATTTGAAATCAATTGGTCTCTGTATATGTGTGTGTGTGTGTATGTGTACACTCTCACGTGCCCAACCAATCAGCATTGATTAATCATTAATGGAATATTTACAAATCGATTTTAAATAGAATAGAAATCTATAAAACCATTTTGGATGGACGCAATTCGACGCACTGTCTCATCATCATCAACATCAACATCAGCAGCAGCAGCAGCAGCATCGATGGCCGCATATGTTAACTATCGAGATATATACATATATATATATAGGAACAAAGAGAGATCAATTGATTCTCCCGTTGGCATTTCTACAAATTTAAATTGGTTCGTTTGTGGCATATATAGTTAATTAAAACCATTTCGACTATTTATACAATGAAATCTTTAATGATAAGAATCCACAACGTAGGGCGCTTCAAAAGTTCTTACAAAAAGTTACAATCCATTATAGATATGATTCAGTTGCCATCATCATAACAGAAAAGAATCATTTCAAGTTTTTCTGAACAGACCAAATTTGCTTAAAATTAGTTAAAAGCAAAAAAAAAACTATAGTAGATGAAACTATCCTACTATTCAAATTTCCAACACTTTTCTTCTAAGCAATTTTTAAAAAATTATTACAGCAGGCAAAATAGTTTAATTTAAGAAAAAAATCTTGTAATTTTAATTGATAAAAATTGTTAAACAGTTTAAAAAATATTGAACATTAACGAAGAAGTGTGGCGCTTGCCTGATGACATTTTGAGAAAAGTTTTCGAAAATACCATTCGACACTATATAGTTTCATATTTTTCAACATGTCTTTAGCAAAATGCAAACAATATTATATGTACATTTATACATTTATTTAAATTGATTCCTTAAAATTGTTGTCCAAATGTTAATGGACTTTGCTTTAGAATCTTTCTTTCATTTTCAGATATGGATTATTACATACTTTATCTCTTAATACATTCTACTCATTAAAGTAATTGTCTTATTACAATTAAGTTTACACACACCATAACTTGATAACTTGAAAAACAAGAAAAAATAATCTTTTAACAAATTGTTTGTTTATTCAGCATTAAATAATCTTGGTACTATTTTGATATATGTACTACATATACTGCCCGTGTGACTCAAAAAGAGATTTCAGTAAACTGAAACAGAGATTCATCAGAATTCTGGCAAAATATATTAAGTATACGCCATGTGATCACTGTCCACTGTTTTAATTGATATGTATGTACCATGCATTTCCATATGTTTTTGCACAGGATTAAATCTGTCAGCGAAGAATTTATTACAGTCATATCAGGGAGATCTCGGAAAACATGCATTTTAATTGGTTAAAAGAAAAATAAATATCAAAAAAAAAAAAAAAAAAGTCCCTGAACAGGCGAAAAGAGCAAAAGGGAAATGCCCATTGGGTCATAAATCAGCATGGTTCAATAAGTCAACGTTACTTTGCTTTAAATAAGTAATTGTTTTTGTAGAGGGCATTGCCATTGTCACAATAAAGAATGATGTCGTTAATACCTGAGATCCCATTGACAGTTTCAGGCAAGTCAGTAAAATATTCATACATACATATATTGGTTTAAATTAATGATGTGTAAAGATTAAAGTTTAGCAACTGAATTGAACTATCTATGCATATAATGGGGTAAATATTATATGTATTTTCAAGCACTTTCTGCATTCTTATTCGCGCACGAGTTCTCTTATCTTATAAACTGAATCAACAATTACATATATTTATTTTCAGTTATTTTTTGGTTTTTGTTGTTAATTGCACTTTATTTGCTTAAAACCTTTTCAAAAGTATTCAACAATATTTTCTAGCTAAATTGTTGAAAAAAAAATATATTTAATAAATTATTATTCTATATAAACATATGTACATATGTACATACAAATATGTATGTATATGCATATCACCGATGGTTACTCAAAAAAAGGCATCTAATATTTGTTTTACGTGCCGAAAAAGTTTTGTAAAACCTACAGCAAAATGTTCACAACGTGTATAGCAAAATGTTTATTTATTCAATGATGACTATTCAAAAATGTATTAGAAAAAATGTATCAGAGTGCCGCCTTTGAATTACCGTGTATTTTGTTTACCCATTCCAAACCTTCTTTTATAGTTCCTTTGGATTTGGAAACAAATTTCTCTATTACCATATCGATTAGGAATCTATCTAGACATTTTTTTATTTCCCAAAGTCTTTAGATAGTTGGAAGTAATTTTCTTTTCTTTGAATATATTTACTCTTAATCATTGAACAATTGAAGATACAGAAAAAAGGGCTATTCTAAAGACCAAATTTAAAGCGATTGTATTTGTTATTGCAACCGAACTATCCTATAAGGGATTCGCACAGGACTAAAGAATATAGAACTTCTGACACATACATTAAAATTGTAACAAGAATGCTGTTTCTTTAGAGGAACTTCATTATATAAAATTTCAATATATGGAGTATAGGAATCGGCTTGATTTTTAAAAACAAAAATAAATACTTTACCAATTTGAAACAGAAAACTGATTATATTCTACGAAACAAGGAATTAAACTTATTATAATTTGAACGAATTTCAAAAGTCTCGCCAAAACTAAACCGAAATCACTTAAGCGCAGTGTATATAGAGGTATAAACAATCTGTGTATCCAGAATTTAAGGCTTAAGCATAGATTAAATATCTCAACATCTATATCTATCTATATCTATCTAGAAGGCAAATGCGCTTTCTTCCTCTCTCTTACCCCAAATTCGTTCTGCAGGCACTTGAACAACTTTTTTTTGATATACCCTTTAACACCCAAGGGGAGGGGTTATACAGGGTATAAATATATAACAACTGCGAAGGTGTTATACCAATGAGACAAATATCAATCACACAACTGCCAGCCAACGAGGCATCCTCGTCACCTGGGGCATGTGATGTATGAACATATGTATAAGAGGGTGGTCGAACGTTTTTTTTTTTTTCTTTCTCTTTTTTGTGGGTGGTTGTGGGTTGCAGATTGTTTTGCCAGCTAGATGGGTTATAGAGGTGATGGTGGAAGGGAAGATGGTTGTGTGTTATGTTGGATTCGTGTTGTTATGTCGTGTTCTCAACGGGGCTAACAACGTGCACTGTCCCAAGTCTATAAATAGCTATACTCATATACATATGTATGCATTATACAATGCATATCTTTATGACAAACAGAAACAGAAGCAACAAAACCAACAAAAACAATGAAAACGGCAACAAAAAGATTTGCCTGTCCGTTGGGCTTTTGTGCAATTTAATTAACCCAACAAGAGTGAGCAAATGTGAGATATAGAAGAGGGGGTGAAGTGTCAGTTGTGTGTGTGTGTGTGTGTGTGTGTGTGTGGTGTGGTGTGTGCTAGCGCCGGAAAAGGGGTGCTAAACAAAACAAACCAAAAAAAAAAGAGGTAATCTCTGGCCAGGCGCTAAATGAATTCATAATTAGCTTGTTAATGAACTCGTGGCTAATTGATCGATGGTTTTTTAGCTGCTGCTGCTGCTGCTGGCCGATACTTTTTATGAATGTGTCAAACGAGACGCGAAATTTCAATGAGTTGTGATGGAAAAGGTAAGGCAATGAAAGGATTTACTATGGTGTACTTTTTTTTTGTAAGAAATTTGATATGAAATATAGAAATCAGTGAATGTAGCAAAACTAGTTTTTCGTTGTCAGAGACCTTCCATTGACTGGGTGAGAAGAGTGTTAAATGATCTCGCAATTAAATATTGTTTGGATCATCTGGAATACCCATTACCTGCATTTTAATATTAGGCAATAGAATTCGAAACTTTATAGGATTTTTAAAAGTGGTGTAAAGGTGAAAACGCTTTAGGGATTCTTTGGAAATTTTATTTGTATAAATATATTTGATTAACCACGATCAAAGTGAACGAGCGCTCGAAGTGTCTACAAATCACGGAGGACTTGTTCGATATCCTTTTACAAGTTCGCCATTTTTTAGGGTTTTTTTTTAAGTTACGGCTGATCGAAAAACTAGCCAAAATTTTGGGCTATTGAATTTAAGATTCCCTTTTAGTTTATTCGATTTTCATTTGAAAACAATTTGTTTCCCTATAAAGAGAATTTGCATGGTTATTGTGGTCAGTATACCACAGCATGATCAACGCTTATAATAAAAGTGAAATACCCGAAAGGTAAAAGATGAATTGTTGTGTTATTTTTATCTGGCAGTTTTATTTATGTTCACTGCAATTCATTAGCTTGTCCATAAATTAAAAAAAAAAAAGAACCTAATCTAGATGACATTTTAAGCAAGTTTCGATTAAATGTTTGCAGTAGGCTTAAATGTCATATATGTAGAAAAAATGAAGAAGAATGTAAAGTAACTATAAACTGATAAAAATCCCGGCGTCACCATAAGCGGCCAGCGATAAGGATGATTTCCTTTGCTTCTTAACCGACTCTATGATACCCTGTGTGTAGTAGGTAAAGGAGTGGGAAAGATTCTCACAATTATTTTCTATAGCTTATATCAACAGATGATTACTATCAGATCACTTTTCATTCATCATCATTAAACATATCATTTTTGGCAGGTTCCATACATATGTATATCTCGCTCCCTGTTGCATTTTTGGCGAACTGAATATGCCCATTTTGGACAATGGGTAAATGGATTCAAAGACTCGAGTCAAGTCACGCGAATTTTGAACCAAAAATCATCGATTCCCAGGGGCAAATGTCATGCAATTTTTTTCGAATGGATGATGTTGGTGCGGGATTCGAGCGAAGGTGGCGGCAACGGGGGCGTGTTGTAGGCGCTAAATGGCCACAACATTGAAAATTGGCTTAAGCTTGACCATGAACAAATATTATTTTTAATATTCCGGCAAAAACACACGCACACCATGAAGAGAGAGTGAGAGAAAAAACAAGATAAACATTGAGGCACCGACACGAAAAATGGACGAGGGGGAGAAGGGGAAATTTCATTTCTATGGTTATTTTTGTGTTTTTGTTATTGTAGGCTCTTCTATTGACATTTTTTGCAATAACATAAATGTCAAGAGGTGGCAATGGGCGGTGAGGAGGTAGTTGTCGAGGTTACAGGAGTGGGAGGAAGGAAATGAAAGAAAATACATTTTGCATTTCCCCCCTCCTCCTCCACCACCGTTGTCAAAGCCGACTGACACTGGCTGCTATATTGTTAAACAAACTGTAGATAGCAATTTAAATAACAAATTAAACTTTGCTTAGGACTCGACTCAACTTGCTTGACTGCCTTTAATAATATGTTCATACGTACATAGGTTTAATTAAACGTCATTCAAAAATTACTACTTTTATTATTATTATTATTATTATTATGTTCTTACCTTGATGGTCCAATGTTTCGGTGGCTGTAACTTCGTCTCCCATTTTTTTATTATAAATGCCTTGTCCTGGATTGTCAGTGGTGCCTTTACCGGCCGGTTTGTTGCAATTTTCACACAGAAAATTGATTTATTCTTAACTTGATCCAAATGTTGCTTTCTTTCTGGCCCAAGTCTTAATTTGCGCAAAACAGAAAATAACCGAACACACGCCTCGACCAATTGGGTTGAAAATATAAACAACACTAAAAAATAGAGAACTCCTGACCATCGTTTATCGTAATCGTCTGTGAAATCGTTATCGCTTATCGTTATCAGAAAATGATGCAGTTAAAGAGCTTCGCCGCAAACTATGAAGTATTGCTCCTCCTTGGATGACAGCTTAAAATCTCGCCGCACACTAAGCAAACTTCGCTCCTCAAAAGTTGACAATCCAAACAATTCGCTGCGATATACAATGTTTCGCTCCTCCATTTTTAAGTTGTGTTTTATCCATAATTTAAATATTCTGTACAAATTTTGTTGCGTTTTTCAAGTTGTTTATTTAACCGAGAAACTTATAAATTCTAAATTCTACATTGCTTAAAGATAAAGTAACGGGAATAATACCAATTTTTTTTGTGCTTGCAAAAATCAAAACAGGGTTGCATCATTTATCCAAAAATACAGGCGACATTTATCCAAAAACAGGGGGGTTCACATACGGCTCAAATATCCGGTAATAGCGGGCAACCTTATCCGACAAGGAAACACAACACAACGCCATTTTTATTTTAACGCGTATTTTTGTATTTGTAACATTGGAGCCCATCAAAATTATATTAATAAATTTTTAGTGCAAAATACTCTCTAGAACGTGGGCATCAATGTGCGTATGGAATACGGTTTAAAACGTAAATGGGTAATAAGCACAAAGCCAAGTGAAAATACATATGTACACATATTTCCCAAGTAGCAGCAGCAGCAATAAAAAACGCAAGCCAAGTACGTGTGTGTATGTGTGTGTGTGTGTGCGAGTGTGTAGTGTTTGTGTGCCTGTGTGTGTGAGCAGCGTGTAAGTGTATGTGTGCGCAAAGTGTATGCAAAAAGAAGAGAAGAGCATGAGCATTGAAATAAAACAAAAAAAAGTAAGAAAGAAAGAAGAAAAAATAAGACGAGTTTCACGCGCCCAACAACAACGAGAGCTAAAAGCAACTGCTAAAAGAAAGGAAAATGTGAGGAAAAACTACAACAAGTGTGCAAAAATTAATTATTAGTTAAGTGTGTCACTAATTTAATTTGAAACTGAACGCGGAGACGCAGTTGCTGCGCAGCGTTGAGAATTATTCAAATTTATTGGTGTCGTCGGACTTGCTGCCTGCCGCCACCAATGGATGAGTTGAAGGCGAAAATGCAGGAGATTCAGACGGAGGCGAAGTAGCAGGAAAGGACAGGGCCAAGAACAATACAAATTGAACGAGAAACGGACGTGGACGTGCCACAAAAGACAAGGAAAAAGGCTCAACAAATTTTCTCAAAAGAAATCGCAAAGCCAAGCGCAGCAGCAGCCGACAGCAGCGCAGCGCAACAGCAGCAACAAAGCAAACACAAGGCAAGCGTCAGTGGAAGCAGCGGTAGTTGTAGCAGCGGCGGGGCAGCAGTAGAAAGCAACAACAACCCACCACCGTTGCTTTGCCGTTGGCAGTTCGGCGTCGGCGTCACCCACCTTCTTCAACCTCACCCCACAGATGCTCCTGTGCCCACTCGCTCGCTCGCTCTGTCTCTTTCTCTCTCGCTCACACTCTTTCCCTCTTCCTTCTCGTGTGTTGTCCTCGCTTTTCGCTGACGTTGGCTGAAAATTTGTTTGTGCGCCCTTTTAAAAGACAACAATAAACGAAAGAAGGAAAGAAAAAGAAAACGAAAAAAACAAGAAGTCCCAAATAAAGAAAATGGAGAAGAAACGCGCAAAAATCACAAAAATATAACCGTTGCAGAAAAACAAAAATCAAAAAAATTGTTTTTTTATGTGAATTTTTTTCTTGTTTTTTTTTTTTTTTGTTTTGTTTTTTGCAATTGCAATAATAATTTTCACTGCCTGATTCTCATCTTCTTCTACTGCTTCATCATCATCATCTCCTCTCTCTCTTTCTCCTTTTTGTTTGATTTCCAGCTGTGTGTTTGTGCAAATTAACCAAAATATACATTTCCGGCTGCCCCCTCGCTGAGAGCAACAACAACTACATCAAAAGTACTAACAAATCCTCCGTCTCCGTGAATCATCGTCTTCGTCGTCGTCGTCGCCGTCGTCACCACCACCAACGCCATCATCACCGTCGTCATCTCTTCCAAGTATCAGTCCAGAGTTCTCGCGCCTTGCCTGCTACGCATCTTCACTCCACACCGCTGGCTCCTCGCTTGGAGTTACTTTTACTGCCACGGGAGGAGTAGAAGTAGTTGTAGGAAGGAAAGGAAAGAACGCCAAACGCCTTAAGCACATTTACCCTGGATTCATGGTGAGAACGACATCTGTTTAACTAGGCATATATGTATATATTTAATTATAATTATTTGTTTGTTTAATTCAATATCATCGGCTCATGTGTCATTGGTTCACGCCCTTCTCCGGCTTTACCACCTCCTTTCTCTCCTTATTTATTTCCACCACCACCATCATCATCATCACTACTGTTGTTGGCCAACAACAAAAAGCAAGGGTTTGTCATGGTTCCGGTGCGGGTGTGTGTGGGTGACAAGCCAAGGGGTCCAAGGGTTAATGGCTGAACTATTTTTCAATGCACACACACACACACTGTACATGAGACAGACAGAGAGGGGGGAAGAGCAAAAAAAAAAAGAAAAGAAACCCCAGGACAACATAATCAATTAAAGTGCCCCAGCAGTCGACTGACTGACTTCCCCATCATCTGGGCCTAATTTTAAACTAAATGATAAGGCAACCAACAACTGACGACTGAACTAGATCTTAATCTCAACAATTTAGATTACAGTTGAGTTTCGCCCTAACGAGCCATTATATCATCATAGCCATAGACAGGCAGGCAGGGAGGCAGTCGGACAGACAGATAGTCAGACACAATACTGTTTCGTTATATTTTCTCTTGGCATTTTGCGATTTACACTGAGATAAGATCAAATTATTCAAAACATTTCGTTCCTTAAAGCTTAAAACTGAACAATTATAAAATATATACCTATCTTCAGAATCTACAGATTCCTTCCACTTTCAGGAAAAACTAAAATTAAATAATGGAATGTGTTTATATTCCGATCCATGATTCATCTATTATATAATGGTGTACATATGTATATATATTATGCTATAATGTAACAAAAGATCTTTTCAGAATTGTTTTGTTGCTAAGCCTCACGGTTTATCAACCCTAAGAACAAGAATCCCATTTCCGGGGGTTGGCAACATCCTTCAGCTACTTCGATAGCACCTGCTGCTTTCTCTTCGAATTAATCCTGCTAAAGATTCGTATACATATTATAGATGAGTGAATTTCAGTTCAATTTTCTATACAAATATGTATTAAGTATTGACTATTTAGAAAATAGATAAAATTCATAGTTTCATATATGTATATACATACATATGTATATATAATCTTGCAACCTTATCCAAAGATTGATGATTAAAGTAAATGAAACCAAACTTTAAGTTTGAATTACAAATTGACTGATATTAGATATTGGGCTTACTTTATTAACTGAATGCTATATGATATGGGAATTGTTTATAAATTATATGTTACAGTAAATATTTTCCTAATTCGAACTGCCTTAATTCTGCTAAAAAGTTCGAGTTACGGAGACTTCGAGTTAGAGAAGTGAAATTCTATGCAGATTTCGCTCTACTGCCGTTCATTTTTGTTCGAATTAGAGAGAATTCGACTTAGGGAAGTTCGGTTGTATAACCTTTTTATACCCTATAATCATAGGGCGAAATAATATTTTAAAGTTGCTATGTAACGGGCAGAAGAAAACATTTCCCAAGTCATAAATTATATCCATATATTTATTCTTGATCAACGAGATCTTGGAGTCTATAAGAGCTAGTGCTTACGAATTCAGTGCGAATATCCGTGAAGTTTCAAGTTTGTTTTAAATTTATGCCACGCCCACTTGCGCAACCTTATTTGATACACCCAATAAATTTAGTTGAAATCGGACCATAAATATCGGTGATATTCATTTTGTACTAAAATGCCGAGTGCAACATTTGCTGATAAGAGTGAGCGAGAAAGCAAGCGTTTGCTATTGCTAATGGAAATTTAGAAGGTATCTCTTTAAGTATCTATACCTCTTACAGGGTATACCTAATGTCGGTGGGGAATATGTTTATATAGTAAAAAATATATATATTATAAATTTCCCAAGAACAGGAAATTATTTTGAATCTTTATCTCATATTACCAAATTTTTACTTCAATTAGATTCCTAGAATTGAATATTAGATTCAGTTTTAAAAATAATTTTTTGTTTCGAGGAAATTCCTTAACACGCCCGCCCGCTTATCTAATTCACTCAACAATCGCCCATTTCCATTTGTATTGCGCGCTTATCTTTCGACACCCCCAACTCACCCAAGACCGACCTACCTGTAAACGGAACACAAAGTACACGGCGAAAGACAAACGTTGAAAGAGCGGTGGGTGTGGTGTGTGTATGGGTATGGGGAGTGAGGGCAGAGGCCACCTGATGATTAAAGTCGCATAAAAACTAAACTGTTTTAATTAATAAATAACGTGCTAATAATGCATTTAATATAACAAAAACAACAGCAACACCTTTAATTCGTGTTCGATGAGAGAAATGTAGAATGACGAGACGAGATGTAGGAGCGACGAGCAGCTGGTGGTCGGTCAGTCTGTAGGTTGGTAGATCGAATGGTTAGTGGTTAGAGTTGAAAGAAAAGAAACAAGCGAAGTCCCCAACCCCGCAAAATTGCTGTTGAGAAATGAGCTGTTACTGCTTCTCCCTTCTTATCCGTCTATCTCTCTGACGGTTTTCCCGTCCGTCCATGGTCGCTGCTGCTGCTGCTGGCCTTTTGATGTTGGTGCCGTCGTTCGCTGCTGTGTTCGGTTTGTTGAACGCTTTCATATTTTATTATTAGTCATTCGGCTTATTTATAAGGTGTTGTTAAAGTTTACTTTTTATTAATCTGTTTGTTGCGCTTTTAATTTATAATTGCTGCTTATCTGATTGAAAAGTCGAGACACTTGACTCGAGTGTCGATTTATTGACAGCGATTAGGAATTTATTCCCCAGCCCCCACTTATTCCTCCTCTCCTTTTCTCTAAACGCCAAATATTGCTATTAGAGGTCTCTCAATATTACATAAACTAACCTAATTAGCATTACTTGTTTAAAAAAAAAGTTTACTAAAACCTAAAACTAGCTTCACAAGGCACAGACAGACGCTCGTTCTCTAAAACGTGTGTGTGTGTTTGTGTTAGGGATGGCCCAGATCGCGTGAGTGAGTAGGAAATCTACAAGTGTAACAAGTTATATTCCCTATATACAGATAAGACTATTTATTTTCTTGCAAC
This sequence comes from Drosophila austrosaltans, assembly GCA_035045865.1. Classification (NCBI taxonomy): domain Eukaryota; kingdom Metazoa; phylum Arthropoda; class Insecta; order Diptera; family Drosophilidae; genus Drosophila; species Drosophila austrosaltans. The sequence continues at coordinate 10,434,884 of JAWNOQ010000211.1, read as the reverse complement.
GTGCTAAGTAATTTTAACTTAGTCTAAAGGAATTTAGTGTTTAGCTTAGGACAACAATAATTGTGACTTAATAATGGATACCTTGTCTCAACACCTGTGCTTCTTCAATTTTAATTTGATTCAAGGTTAGTTAGAGGCAAAAAAAATTGTAATTTTAATAAAAGAAACAAGGATATTAGTTTGATTATTTGAAAATCATGTGGTTAATCGAAGCCTTTTAGTTATTTTATTAAAAAAAAAAAAAGAAAATTGAAAGTTGTTTTTAAATAACCGAAATTTACTTTTAAATAGTTTTTTGATTCGATTTTTGTGAAAATTCTAATTATCCCTAACTTCTGAAGAGTATCCATTTGCTTTCATTGCTGAGATCATTTCATACATTCCCAGCTAAGATTTGCCTAATGTCGCTTCTGTTTTTTGTTTTTTTTTTTTTATGTGAGGGATTAGCACTGAGGAATTAACACTGACTACTTGAGATAATTTTGCTCATAAAAGATAATTCAACATATTTTTGAGAAAAGAAAATAAAAATGGGAGATTAATTTATGATAAATATCCATGTATGTACATGCAGATTTTTTTATATAGATTACATAGATATACATATATATTTGCCAAAATACCGCTAAAATGTACGAATTACGAAGACTTTGAGTTAGAGAAATGAATAATTTCACACGGATTTCGCTTTTCTGTTGTTCATTTTTTCTTGAGTTGATAAGAATTTGATTTTAAGGAACTTCGATTCTTGATTCTTGTTCATTTTCACGCTACCATCTCTAGGGCAACAGCAATCTGAGCTCTATCGTTCTTTTGGTTTACTGTTAGAGAAGCACTGTTGCTGCTACTCCATTTAGCGATAAGATAATTAGCACAAAAGCGCTTATTAAAATATATAATGCCTAACAAAATATTTGTTGGCATGCACAATATATAAAATATTCTCTTTATTATTATTATTTTTACCCCACCCCCCATACACTCATCCCCACAGCTTTTTCTTTCAATAATTAAGCTCATGTTAATCAGTGTAAAATCAATGAGAGAATATAATATAATATAGAAGCGTGTTAAATGAGTCCCATAAATCTTTATACTATATGATATATGAATACACATATACATATATATGTAATTTGATTACGACAAAAGGTGCTGTACGAGAGGTGGGCAGGAGAAGACTGTGGGTGGCAGTGTAAAGGGCAAGCAATAATAATTCCACATGCAAAGAGCTCATTTACAAACACACTCTTTCTTACTCACTCACATTCTCCAAGTCGCAAACAAACAAATGACGACAGTTCCATAAACACTCGGAAAAAAATAAGAGACAACCAGCTAAAGGGCAAGACGTTGATGGGGGGAAAGCGTCCCACTACGTACCTACCTCTACCTACATATGTACATGCCACATGCTTTCTTTTCCTCTCAAACTCCCTTATACTCTTACACTGTGTCGTCCATGCATCCCCCCGTAAGTAACACGAAACAATTTCCAAATGAAGCGCGGATAAGCCGCAAAATCCTTAAAATACTCGATAAAATTACATAAAACTAATCGCACAAGCACACGCACACACATATACACATACAAGCGGAAAAGAGAAGAGACAACACACACAGAGACCGAGACAGTCAGAAGCAGAGAATTGGCTAAATGGATGGGGGCGAGTGGGGGAAGTTTTTAGAGTGGTGGCACCACGAAGAGACAGAAACGAAGGCGGCAGCTGAGTGGCAGTGGCAGGCAGCAGAAGCAGCAGCAACAGCGACGACGACGGCGTGCAAAATGATGAAGGTATCTACACCGACAATCTGTTTAACAACTTCATGAGCAAATCCAACAAATCGTATGAACGAAGCCGACAGAACACAATTTACAAGCATATATATGTATATCTATATGTATATAGAAAAGAAGAGACGACGACACGAGTGCAGAGCAGCAGCAGCACACACACAAATATACGGACATCGGGTTCGGATCGGGGCACAGGTTAGCGGAACGCGGGAAACGGTGACGGAAGAGCGAGCCAGCTAGTCAGTCGTTGTGGGTCGTTTATTTGGCTTTTGGAACGTTGACTCGTTGAGGTTGCTTGAATAGATGCTCAATCGTTTGGGTTGAATGAAGAAAAGCGTGTGGAGTTTTTGTCAGTGTGTGTAGAGGAGTATCTGTGTGTGACGAAGATTGGCCATAGTTTGTGGGCAGAGGCAAGTGGCAGACCAAGAGGAACTAGAAGTGCCACTGTGGTGGCATAATGTTCTTGTTGATGTTGAGTAATGGCCATAACAACTGTAAGCTGGCCAGTCCAAAAACTCGAAGACACACACACCGAAATATATATATTCCTGCATACGAGGGGTAATATGAAAGTTTTCTTGAGTGTAATAATATTGAATGGGTGTATCCGTTAGTTTGGTGCATGTTAACTTTATGGTTGACCCTCGTATGTATGTTCCAACTAACCCGACGAAAAGAAAAGAGAAATTTGTTTGCTTCTGTCTGTCTGACGGACATTCCGACGGGCGGGCTCTTCTTTGCTTTTGTTTGTTGCTGTTATTGTTGTTGTTGCTTTCCTGACTTGGCATGGCTTGGCTTGGCTTGTTTTGATTTGTTGTGAAAATTTGGCTTTCACAACACGAACATTTCGAGAAATTCGTATATATACACACACACACTCAAAAGAAGAGAGAGGGGGAAAGAGAGACAAACAAACACGCATAAAACGTAAAGTTGCCTACTAACATTTAATGGGATTTCCTTTCCGCACTTGACACGCACTCTTCAAAATACGAACAGATGCAGCCAGCACAACACCATTCGATGGGATGGGATGATGATGATGATGTGTAAACCCAATAGAAGTGCCTACTCTCTACTACCACCCTACCCTTCCTTTTCATCTCGCCATTCTGCTCTCCATCTCGTGTATCTCTGACCAAATCAATTGGCCATGGTATATAATACAAAATGTTGTTGTGTGCTTTGTTTTGGTAATTATATGGATAGGGGTAGAGGTTACGGGTAGAAAATTCGGGTATTATGGAATGCGGCAGGCAGATGGAGAAATTTACGAAATATTTTTCCAACTTGTAATGAAGAGCCATCATCATCATCTAGTTGAATCAATCTACTCAACTGGAAACCTGTCCATGTTTTATGACAACTAAAAATACCCAAAGACTTTTCTTCTGGAATACAATTGCTATTCGTCTAAAAAAAAAAATAACCTAAAAGCTCAATGAATTTTCTTCAAGTGTATGAGGAATTCAGAGAGAGCAAAGGAAAAGTTGGAAATAAATTTATTTATTCACTATTATATGGTGAAATTACAAATCAATTTGCACGAGTTCCAGAAAAAGTTTTCCACCCAAATGCGTTTGATTAGTTGAGGAACAAATGGCAACTGATGAATCTAATAAGCACTTTTACAACCCACACATCCCCCGCAATCAATTTTGTGCCCAAGGGTTACAGTTACTGATGGACGAACGGACGGACGGGGTTTAGGGTTAATTCACTTACAGTCATATCACTTAGCATTGGCCATTAGGTCGGCCACACCGACTAACCTAATAATCGCTTTTCTCTGGGAACGAAGAAGAAAATGTGTAAGCAGGAAAACCCTTAATGTACAGTTACGGCTTGACTTCAATGGCATTCATCTTCATCATCATCTTAATCATCATCAGGCGGCAGCATTTTAAGTTGTCTGTTGCTCTTATTAACGCCATTGGCTCTCGACCGACTCTCCAACTCGAGCCAGAGTTGTAGCTGCTGCCGCCGTCTATTTGTCAGTCAATTAGTCAGCTTATTGGCAAGCGATGATTACACCAAGAAAGAGACAGCCAACAGACGAAGCAGAGACAGAGACAGAAAAAAAAACCAAGCCAGAGAGCCAACACTAACAAACGACAGTCGACAGCTTTTCCATTTCAAAAATTACTCTCACAACAGCTATGGAATAGAGACGCATCTCTTTCCACTATGGTGTAAGGGAAACGAGAGAGAAAGAGAGGGAGGCTCACATTTCATGGGCGTATGTTGTTTTTTTAGCCAGGGGAAATACCATAAAAATCAAAGCCAATCATTGGTCAACCAATTTTATCGTCTGAAGAAAGGACTTTTTGAATTTAACATTGATCTTATTTAAAAAGAATACGTTGCCTTACTATTTTAGCCTTAAAAATATCAATATAAAACATTTTACTATATATCGTACATTTGTTGTATAGCTCTAACCAAGTCTGAAATATTCGCATTGATATACTGTAAAAACTTGTCCGATTATGTGTGGGAGTCACTCTATGTACATTTATTTTATATCATCACTGGATGCTAATCATTATCTATTTTCCATTTCGTCAAAGTCATTTTTAAGTTTAAAAGGGGGCGCCTAATGGGGGAAACGCCCATGGCTGCCGACGAGTCTCTGGTTTTGACTCTGGCTCCGACGTCCGTTTAGCCGCGTGCGTACACACAATTTTCCGCTACTCATGCTACAAATTGTTTATTGAATTTCCTCTTTCTTTGGCCAACGATGCCAACGACGACGACGCTGCGATGCGATCCGATGCGAGATGGCAATGGCGATGTTGTTGCTAAGTTTTTATTTTCATTTACATTTCTCGTTTTGTTTTCGTTTATGTTTATGGGCTGTTTAGAAAACAATTTGCTTGAAGCATCATTCAGGATGAGGGGAGTCTGAGTTGGGGGAACCCTGACGACTTGTTGGAGCTATTGGTATGGGGATAGGGGGATATTAACTCAACGAGTTGTTATTGGGAGGTTGGGGATTGGGTTCGCTTGGGTTCGAGTTCTTCTGGATTGTTAATCTGGTGTAACTTTATAAAATGCGTGTTGACATTAATTGAGATGAGGATGAGATGGACGGAGCGCCAGTTGAAATTGACAGCATTATTGGCCCTTAAATATGCACACGCACATACACATAACCAGGGTGTACTGGTTGGTAAATAAGGGGCAGGGGTAAGTGGTATGGTGGTGGTAGGACAGAAAAGCTGATTCTCTGATTCACACAACCAGAGCATGGATGAAAAGTACTTGAACAAAGTACAGACTCGATTCGACCCGACCCTGTTGACTGTTCACTCTCCCTCTCTATTTCTCTCTCACTCTCTCCTTTGGTGCGCTGTGTGTGTGAGCTGCGTCTGTTTCTGTCCCTTTCTTCCAGTGCCATAATTTGTGGTCTTTTACCGTTGTGTTGTTGTGCCGCAACCTCAGTGCAGGGCATTATGATACGGCTATTAATACACACACACACACACACATTTATGTATATATATATATATATGTGTATATATATATATACATGTACACATTGGGTCGGTACAGAGGCACTTTTTTGGTGGTGGCAAAAATGTTCGAGCCTTTCGTTTTGTCTTTTTAGATTTTATGGCTTTGTGCGTTTACAACGTCGCTTTTTGTGTAGTACATTTGTTTTATAACACACAGCCGCTGTAGCTGTTGCCAGAAAAGCCACCACAAAGGCAAGACAGGCAGTCAACCAGCCAGCTAGGCAGTAGCTGAAACAGAGGGCTCCAGAGCCTCCAGAGAGCCACCATCAGCATACAAACAGGCCAGGCAGGCAGGCAAGCAGGAAGGTAGCAGGCGGCAGGAACAGCTTAGCACATTGCGCTCGCAGTTATTACACAATTTTTCCCCAAGCGCCAGTGCTCGGCATGTGGGATTTAGTCGCGTGCCCTTCTCTCTCTCTCTCTCTCTCTCCCTCTTTTTTCCTTCTCCCTTTATCGTATACATTCGCATTCTGTCTCTCACTGTATGAGTGTGTCTCTGTGTGTGTTTGTGTGTATTTATGTGAAATTTTTCCACTCACGACTCCCCCATAAAAAAGTTTGCTTGCCAGCAGTTAACCAACCAACGAAACAGCCAGTCAGCCAGGCCAAGCCAGGCCAGCTAACCTGGTTGACGTTACTCTTGTTGTTGTTGTTGCTGCTGTAGCTGTTGCCGCTGATGTCGTTGATAAGTGTTGGCCCCAAAACACAGACCATTCGTCCGCCGTTGGCACAGTGGGGCAGAAAAGGGAGCAGGGGCCAGTCAGTCAGTCGATAAATAAAAAAATATTAAAAAAGTAAATTGAAATATGCATAATGTCCGTCCACATAAACATTAAATGATAAAGAAAAGAAAATTGTATTTTATTTACGATTTAAACATATTCTAAAAAGCTATAGATTGTTTAAAAATATTAATAAACCGAAAATGATTTTAAAAACATGCATTCATTATATAAGACTATTCCGATGAATATTCTTGAAAAGGAAAATGTGTTAGGGTAATCTTTTAAAATCCCTTCTTTTTTAATACCAGTTTGAAATATTTTTCTTTTAACACTCTGCATAAATGAATATACCCAGTAGTCTATGTTAAGGTATTACTTTTGGGTACTTTTCGTGTTTTAATCAACCCTCAATATTGTATATATATTCAAAGTTTGTGTAATTCATTTCATAAATATTTTATTTATTCAACAATTGACTTAAGGGAACATTTGCTACGCGTATTTGAGTATGTGTGTGTGAGAGTGTGTGTTTTCCCACCACTGTGCAACCCTAGGCGTGTGCGTTCATCGTAGCGGCCTCCGTCGGGACTGACTGCTGCGCCCCGTTGTCGTCGTCAGTCATTTAGGCGGCGTGTCGTGCCTTATTGAGTGTAAATCTGTCGACAATATATATTTCTTGTTTTTATTTTTTTTGCCTGCCTGCAGTCCGAGCAGATCCGAGCCCAGTCGCATTTTATTTGCCATCGTCGTAGTCGTCGTCGACATTGCCGCTGTGGTTCTTCCCCCTGCGCGCCCGTGGCTGATGCCACTGCATTTAATTAATTGATTTTAATTGCCATAATTTGTGTGTCGTTGCCACACAACCGCAACACCGTCGGCATTCATGATGTGAATGAAGGCACAAAGAGGATGATAGGTAGGGGAAAATGGGAATGACCGAACCGAACGACGAATGATGGCTATGGAACGCAGTGCGTCGTCTGCCAGCCAGTCTGTGTGTTGCCGCTGTTATATCTGTTGCCAGTATTGGCATTGATATTGATTCATAAGCAAATTTAATGATAATTCCTTATGGTAGCATGAGTATGACGATGCTTACTTAGCCGCCTCGTTACAGTTATTCGCCGAGTTACTTGAGCGGAAAATCTGTTTACAGCTGCACGCACACTTAAGAGAGAGAGAGAGAGGGGGAGAGATAGAGAGAGTATGCCGGCAGACGACAGGAGAAGCAGATGAAGAAGGAAGAAAAGAAAAAACGCAAGCACACAAAGTGAGCGTCGACGAGCGAGCAAGCCGGAGCACAATCCGAGTCCGTCGTCTGGCAGTCTGCCCGTGGCAGTCAGGCACATTAACATATGCCAGCGATTAAGTGGCAGGCAGACATAGTCAGGCCGCATAACCACTAATACCAAACCATTCCCTCTTCCACCCCCTCTTCCCCATTACTCCTTCCCCTACGGTTCATTCCTAATTTCCAGTGGCCTCGTCATCTCTTTCATTTTTTTCTGCTCACTTTTTTTCAATAATCTCATCTCTTTGTCTCTCGCGCTGAGTTCTCTATCGAACGCACATTACATGGCATTATTTTTATGGATTATTTATTTATTATTATGCATGTTGATATCAACTTCATCGCTTTTATATTGATTCGACAAAACAAAACCAAAAAAAAAGAGAACATGTTTGTTTGTGTATTATTTTATAGTGGTTTCATCTCTTTTTTACATTGTTTCTTTGCAGTTGAATTTTCATATCATAGTGGGCATAAAAAGGCTTAACACTGGACCGGAAGCGTGTTTTTAAAGGGTGATGGCGGCCTCCACTCAAGGAGAAATACGAGTGGGTCCCGGCCACCAGGTAAACGATGTCTATGTACGTACATAACTCTCACAAATCAGAAATTCAGCTCACGGTAACAAAAAACCCCTCCTCCCCCCACCAAAAAGAAATTCAAAAATTCGAACAAAGTTTTCTTTCTATTCCATCTTTTGAGATTTTACAAAGTTGTTTATTCTCATATTCCTAAATGACTATGAAACATTTTGTATATGCGTATATTTTGATCGGAATATTGCAAACGGTTAGCGGATAATCTCTGCATCGTTTACGTAACATTTGTGGCATTTGCTTGATGAACCATTTTAAAATTCCATTTCTAATTTTAAACACATCTTTAAAGAATTTCTTATGTGACAAAATTATCTTTCAACTATCTATGGGTGATGATCCATTTGGTGAATCATGTGTACCATATTTACTATGACATTCAAAGTTCAAACGAAATATTAATGTGATGATAGTTATTGCCGATTATGCAACGATTGCATTTCCTGATTATAAATTCAAAGCATAATTATTGGCCCTTTATGGCCAGAGCCAAGAAAACTTTGATTCCCCCCGAAAAAAAAAAATCCCATATCCATTCCTCTGTAAATAATTCCTAAACTATTTATTAATCAATTGGCTTTTGATTGGATTCGATGTACCACCACCCACCTCTATTTACTTACTTTCCAACTTACCTACTCAGTAGAAGTTGATACAATTCCAGTATCCTGTTCATGCCTTCTTTCGTTCCCATTCCTTTCCGTTTCGTTTCGTTTTAACCTTACCGAAAAGCACACATCATATACATTGTTCATACATAATCATGCATTAGTCTTAAGTTGTTTGTTGTTGTAACTGTAACTGTAAACTGAATGTTGTTGTCGTCGTATCTTGTGTCAGTGTATGTGTGTGTGTTTGTGTGTGTCTGCGTTGTGGAGTGTGTGTGTATGGTTGTGGTGTAAACTAACTAAAATGAGCTTTTGGCGCTGATGTTTTTCCTTTTAAAACTAATCCCATAACTTTCATTTGCGCCCCCTATGACGATTGAAGGCAAAACTGCCCGATTATAATCCAATCTCAAGCTTCCCCATCGATAAGGAAACCGATGAACGTGAACTAGAGGAATCAAGATGGAGTCCTGGTGTTGTGGCGGATGGCGATTTGTTAATGTTCTTGCGTGCGGCTCGATCAATGGCTGCATTTCAAGGAATGTGTGATGGCGGACTAGAAGACGGTTGTTTAGCTGCCAGTCGCGACGACACAACAATAAACGCACTCGACGTGGTATGTCTAAAGTACAAATGATTTTCCTGAATCATTTTAATCGATATATTTTCTTTCCTTAGCTACATGATTCTGGCTACGATCCAGGCAAAGCTCTACAAGCTCTCGTAAAGTGCCCCGTCTCTAAGGGGATCGACAAAAAGTGGACTGAGGACGAAACGAAAAAGTTCATCAAAGGTTTACGACAATTTGGCAAAAACTTCTTCAGAATCCATAAGGATCTGCTGCCGCACAAGGATACACCGGAGCTCGTCGAGTTCTACTATCTGTGGAAGAAGACTCCCGGAGCGAATAACAATCGGCCACATAGGCGACGCAGACAGAGCGCATTGCGACGCAATCGTGTCACGCGCGCCAATAATAGTACACCTCCCAAGAAGGAGGACACTCCGGAACCACAAACTGCGACGACGGCGGCGACGGCGACGGCGGCGTCAGAGACGGCGAGTCGCTCTTCGCCCGCTGTCTCCAAGGAGGAGAACAGTTCTCTCACCGAGGACGACGCCAGCGAGTGCGACAGTGATTCGAGTCTGACCAACAAAAGGGATGAATCACCCTCTAGGATGAGGACGAGAAACAAACAACAGAACAACAATGCTGGCACCAATAGTGGAGGCACAGCATCTGTGGGTGGCGCCAACGCTGGTAGTGCTACAGCTGGTAACAACACGACAAAGGATCAGTCCTCTGGCTCTGCAAATGCTGTGGCTAATGGCAAGCGTCCCAAGCGTGGTTCTGAAACCCCTGATACGGGAAGCGGAGGACCCGGCTCAGTGGACAGTCCCAAAACGCCTACCAAAGCGGTGACCGAAAGTTCGGCAACCAAACGCAAGGGTGGTAAACAGGACACGCCCAACAAAAAGAAGCGAACTGAACAAGAAGCAAACGAGCCTAGCGTGGAAGAGACAACAACCATTAAAGAGAAGAGAAAGCGTCCCGATAGTCCCGTAGAGAGCATGAATTCTGACAGTCGACCAGATTCCGTGCTCGATGATGGAGAGTCGAATACCACAGATACCACAACGGCCGAGCAGCAATCGACCAAGGACAGCAAGGAGATCATTAGCTGCAAGGAGGAGCGTGACATCATTGCCAACGACTTGGACATCAAATTAGAAGAGAAGTCCATCAAGGCAGAAATTTCCGCTGATGACAGCAAAGACAGCGCCATCAAGAACATGGATGAAGAAACGAATATCCAAGCACCCAACAGCGTAGACGGCCTGATCAAAGAACCAATTGCCACAGATGTAGTGTCTCCTGCAGTGATCCCTGTGGCGGCGCCACTTACAATGAAGGTGCCCACTATAGCCACAGTGGAGGCCCTGAATGCTTCTGTGGATCGTAAAGAAGCCATTGAGAAGATGGAAACGTCTGACAACAACGATCCCGAATTGCTTAAGAAACTGGCCACCATCAAGCAGGAAGTATCGCCACTGCTGCAATCACAGCCGCCGCAGCAGCAACAACAACAACAGCAGCAGCAACAACAACAGCAGCAACAACAACAGCAACAACAACTTATGCCAATGTCACTGCAACCTCCACCTATAAGTGTAGCACCTCAAGAGACGATTTACATTAAAAAAGAGCCAATGGAGGACTCTATGGATGCCACGTGCAATCAAAATAGCAATGAACCACAAGATTTGAAGGTGAAAATTGAAATCAAGAACGAAGATATGAAAATCAATGCCCCAGGACTTCCACCGTCAGCGGGAGGTCCAGGAGCACCGCCGCCAAATTCAGTGCATCAACATGTATCTGTCAATGAGAGTGGGCAGCCAGAACCTCTACATCTTCAGCATTTGGGACACGGACCAGCGCCACCGCAGCAACCCACTGGCTATCTTATCGATGGCCAGCTAAAATATGGTCCTCCTGGCCAGCCACAGCCTCCACAACTTCACAGCGATCCCACTGGGCCAGCACCAGGAACGGTGCCTGGGGTACAAACTACGCCACAAAAATACCCTCCTGACATGGATATCAAGTTTGCGCCGCAGGATCTCAAATATCCACCACCTCCACCTTTGGATGCGCTTAAGTACAGCCAGGAGATGCAGGCGGCTGCAGCGGCAGCAGCAGCAGCAGCTGCGGCGGCTGCAGCAGGAAAGTATGACATAAAATATATGATGGAACAGCCGGGCAAATATCCAGTGGAGCTATCTACCGCACATCAAGGGCCACCCAAGACAGGCTACCAGGATTCCCTAAAGATTCCAGATGTGAAACCAGGATTTGGCCATCTACCACACAATGTGCCCACACCGCTTGATGTGGCTCACAAGTATGGACCTCCACCAACTTCGCAGGATTCACAACAACAGCAGCCGCCGGCACATCAGGTACCGCCGGGAGCAACGCCGCCACCTGGCATTGCCATGCCGAAGCCACACTATCAGCACGATGTACAGACGCCGCCATTGGGTAGACCATTCGAACCAGGTCTAATGTTAAAATATGGTGATCCTCTGGCTGCCAAATATGGACCACCCCAGCCGCAGGATCTTAAATACCCTCCCATGCCACCCGTCTCTGTAGCTGGTGTTGTCGATGTCAAACCGTATGGCGAGAACCTAATTAAGTCCTCACCCTATGGCCCACCACCAGAGAGTCCAATTGATGCCTCCTCCCGCTCCACACCTGGCCAAGATAGCCAAGGAAGCAATAGCAATTCACAGCCCCCCTCGATGCCGCCGCAGCCTCAGCAGTTCCAGTCACCGCATCCTTCGCCGCACATGCCTTCTCCAGCCGGTGGCGGTCTACCACCTGGGATGCATCCACAAAATCTCATCCATGGCCCGCCTCCCAGTGGGAGTGGCCCACAGCCACCGCCACCACCAACGTCCCTGCATCAACCCACGCCAACTGCACAGGGACCGCCTAGCTTGCAGCATGGACTGCATCCAGGTCCGCATTCACAGATTTCAGTGGCCTCCTCAATGCCACCCAGTTCGATTGGCGTACCACCAACGCTTTCCACAATGGCGCCATCACCGATGCACCCCCATATGCATCCCCATCCTCATCTGCAGGGTCTGCATCGACCACACGACATGCCCCCGGCCATGCATCCACATGCACCTATGCCCATGTCACTGCAAGGTCATCCACCACACGGCCATGGAATGCCGCCTTCCCATACGCAGCAGCAACAACAGCAGCCTCCACCCGGAGGACCAGCGGGCACAGTGCGTACTCCTTCGCCAGCTCAGCAGCCGCCCAGAAGTATGCATGATCCGCAATCGGTTCGAGAGCCGCCCACATCACAGGCATTGACCACAATGGCAGGAAGTGGTGGTGGCGCACCAGGACCTGGACCAATTCCCCAACAATCTCCGCATGCGCATCGCACCTCGCCACTGCCAGGTCTCTCAGGGAATGGTCCCCCGCCGCCGGGGCTAATTGGCCATCCTATGCCAATACATCCGCATCTGGCACATTTGCCACCAGGTCATCCGGCTCATGCGGCTTTGGCTCATCCAGGACATCACCTCCTCTCGCACTCGATTGCCGGTCTGGGACCAGGTGGTGGACCAATTGCACTATTAGCGGGTCCTGGAGGTCTTGGCGGTTTGCCCGAATCCGCATTAAGTCGCCGCACCCCGCCCAGCCATATGCCCCACTCGCATGCGTCTTCGGCACCTACAACGCCACAATCAGTGGCTGCTTCGGCTACGAGTACAGCCCTGACCACCAGCACGGTGGCGTCATCCGCCTTTAGCCGCGCCAGTCCCAGCGTGCAAATCTCTAGCGGAGCAGCTCCAGCCGGCCCTGGAAGCAGCACGCCCGGAGGTCTTCCCAATTCCGCTGCGGCAGCAGCAGCTGCTGCGCATCGTGCCGCCTCGCCTGCATCCAGTGTAAGCAGCCTAAGCCGACAGAGTCCTTTGCATCCGGTGCCCCAATCGCCACTTAGCCATCATCCCTCATCCTCGGCACTATCAGCTGCAGCCGCAGCAGTTGCAGAGCGCGATCGTCATGCCTTGCTCCGACAGCAGTCCCCGCACATGACCCCGCCGCCCGTATCTAATGCTTCCGGATTGATGGCCAGTCCACTGAGCAAAATGTATGCCCCTCAGCCAGGTCAGCGAGGATTGGGCACATCACCGCCACCTCATCTGCGGCCTGGGGCTTCACCGCCTGTTATACGTCATCCACAGATGCCGTTGCCGTTGCCTTTGATAGCACCCGGTGGTGGTATACCACAGATTGGAGTACATCCTGGACAGTCGCCGTACCCGCATCCATTACTACATCCCTCGGTCTTCTATCAGCCGCACCATCATCCATTCAACTCGCCCTATGGGTATGCAGCGTACGGACCAGGTTTCCCGGCTTATATGAAACCGCCTCCACCTGCCGGTCCTCTGGATCCGGCTGCTGTAATGGCCGCTCATCATGCCGGTCTACAGGGTCCGCCTCCACAACAAGCTCGCCAGGATGAGCAGAATGCTGCTGCTGCTGCAGCAGCGGCAGCGGCTGAAAAGCAACATGCGGCAGCGGCAGCTGCTGCCCAACAATTGAAGGCCCCACAACAGCAACCAGGCCCAATTCAGAACAAGCCGCCGACGCCAAAGACGCCGCAGGGTCCGCCAGGTGTACCAGTTGGCATGAGTGGACCTGGTACTCCCACTGGGCTGCCGCCCGGTGCCTATCCAGGATCTCATATGCCTGGCTATCCGCCAGGACCGCCACATGCCTCACCATTTGCCCCGCAAGATGGACAACCGCATGGCCTGAAACCCACTTCCCATATGGATGCACTGCGTGCACATGCGCACTCTGCGAATTCGGCTGGGCTTGGTGGTCAACATCATCCGACAGAGCCACGTGAGTTTATCTACTCTAAAATCTAATGATATCTTTTAAAATGCCTTAATTCCCTATGCAGTGCCAATTGACATTGAGCCGGATCCAGAGCCAGAGATACCAAGTCCCACACATAATATACCGCGAGGTCCAAGTCCCGAGGCCAAACCCGATGACACCGAATGCCATCGCTCCCAATCGGCAATGTAAGTTAACTGCCCGACCATTGGGCGACCATTAAACCATTTGTGTATAATAACATATTTTTCGAACAGATTTGTGCGACACATCGATCGTGGAGATTACAATTCATGTACGCGAACAGATTTGATCTTCAAGCCTGTGGCTGATTCAAAACTCGCTCGCAAGCGAGAAGAACGCGATCGCAAATTGGCCGAAAAGGAGCGCGAAAGACGTCAGGTGAGTCATTCAATTACAAAGATATCTCCCTAGTATATTTCTAATCTTGGGATTATTTCTTTTCCCTTGACCAGCAACAACAACAACAACAGCAACAGCAGCAACAACAACAGGCAGCTGCTGCCCAACAGGCAGCACAGCAGGCCAAACTTAAAGCGGAATTGAAGCCTCCATATGCAGATACACCCGCATTGCGTCAATTGTCGGAATATGCGCGTCCTCATGTGGCCTTCAGGTGAGTTGGCAACGAGAATTATGACTTTAAGGGATGCAGAGATATCGTTAGAGGTATCTATAGAGTTGATACTTTTTAGAACCGATTATACATAAGTATGAAAGTTACGCGATAGATAGGTAACGAGATATGACTACAAAAACAACAACTAAATAGAAATAAGAAAGAAAGCAAATCGATATAATCAAGATTTTGTTATCGACTGGTAAAATAACGATCTGATCTGCATCCCGACTTAGTTCTTTATCTTCTTGTTCTTTGTTTTCCCGTTAAGGGTTAGGAGTAAGAGTTTTGTTGTGTTCAAATTATAAATATTTTGGTTACATTTTGTGCCTTAGGTTATTTGTTTGTGTGTTTTTTTATGTTCGTTTTGGTGTCGATCTTTTTAGTTGGTATTGTTGAGTCGCGATTGTTGATCGTAATTATTTCCAATTCAATTTCAGTCCTGTTGAACAGATGGTGCCATATCATCATCCAATGGGCCAGATGTATAGCAGAGAGAGGTACAGTACCAAATCCTGTCGAATCCTCATCTCAATGCGTTCGCCCTCACACTCACACATAATCACTCACATACATTGTACTCACACACATTCATACAATATACTACACGCATTCAAACACCTGCATACCTAAACATAAAGACACACTTCCCCGCCAACTAACCACTAAACCCGACCCAGCCCGCCTTCACCCCAAGCTTTTTATGAATTTGATTTATTTCTTATGCGCACGCCTAAAATTATGCTTCAGTTATTATCATTTGCCATTGCCGCCAATGCCTGCCCATAAAAAAAATCCCACACATTATATCCTCCTCCTCCGAATGAAATCAAAATTGAATATGTAACTATAACATATACTGATTTATTACATTTCCCACTATTTTACAGAGAATTGGAGGAGATGAAAAATGCCCAGGCCGCGAGTCAATCGCGACTTGATCCACATTGGATGGAGTACTACAGGCGGTAAGGAAGAACTTAAAACAAAAATGGAAATAAAAGGAATAAAATTTTATATAATGTATTGATTAATCCATTATCCTGTTTTTTTTTTTTTACAGCGGCATTCATCCCTCACAGTTTCCGCTTTATGCAAATCCAGCTATATCACAAATGGAACGAGAACGCCTCGGGATACCACCACCGCATCACGTGGGCCTAGATCCGGGCGAGCACATGGTGCGTATGGTAGGCCACAAATTCTTTTTTATTTACAAAACTACTCGACTCATATTCACAAAATCAATCGTGTTTGGAAGCAATATCAAACCAAATCCAATCCAACCATTCACAACCACTTTTTGTCCAATTTGTCAGTTCAAAATTAACCAAAAAGCATTCTGTAACCATTATAAAACTATTGCCCAATTCTATAAATATGCATATACCTATATATATAAATATATATATATGTGTGCGTGTGTATATAAATTCAAGTCCATGTCTCCCACACAAAACCAAGCACGTGTCTATTCTGTTTGTTCATATGTTGTGCTAACACATTTCTCCTGCCATGCCTTGCCTGTGGTACCACATACCACAATAACCATTTGTCGCCATCGCTGCTTGTTCTTCCTACCTCTTATTCATAATTCTAACCATGCCGCATCTCGCATACACTGTTCCATAATCTCTGATCTTGTTCTTCTTCTGTTGGCGGTACCGAACACGCCCGCCCACATGATGCAGCACTGGCTCTTTTGAAACTATCTACGATATATTCAATAATTTTCAGATACGATTGACGAGAGAATATCATGCACACTCTCATACTCATTTACATTTGCCTTTGCATCCACAGCCGCAACCACCGGAGGCCGGTTTCCAACTGCCACGTGAGTTTGTATAGACCTTGAGATTCACTTGATGCATCAATAATACCATTTTTCTTTTTCTCTCTCTTTCTGCCTCTCTGTTTCTCTCTATCTCTTTCGGCTTCATTTTTTTGCTTGCTGTCGATTTGCACTGTTTAGCGAATGTTGGCCAATATCCACGCCCAAATATGCTTATACCTAGAGAGCCGCACTCGGACGTCCTGCTGCGTATGTCATATGCAGATCAACTACAGGTTTCCCAATTCCCTTATTGACGTCTTAACTCATTAATTACATATATACAGTATTTACAGGCCGCCGAATTTCAACGCCAATCACTACACGATCAATACTTTAGGTGAGTTGCCCTTGAAAAATATCATCATTTGGAATCCTTATGGATTTCCTCAATTCAAGAAAGATCATCCTATGTATCATCATGGACATGTATCTTTTTTTCTTGTGTTTTTTTTTTTTTTTGTTACTTTCGTACATGTGCTATATATTATGTATTTGTATTTGTTTCTGTTTAATTTGCATTGTTTTATGTTTATGTTTCTGTTGTATCATCACCCGTTCTTTTTTCTCTTTCTCTCTCTCTCTCTTTTTTCATATATGTGTTCGTATAAATTCGTGAACACAGACAACGGCCCAGATAAGTGGACGACAGACAAGAATGAATTATAGTTATCGAATCCAAGCAACTGAACAAAGAAAATACTCTCTAACGCCATGGGGCCGTGAGGGGAGAAATGCTTTGTGTGATTTTTGTGTTCAAACGTTTCCATTTTGGTTTTTCCCTACATACAACAAAAACAAAACTACCACTACTACTACAACAACAACAAGAACTACAACAATAGCAGATAACGTCGGAATCCCACGACCACCACCATCACCCCCTTCCAGCTACTAGCAACTTTCAAAGTTGTGGAACGTTTTGTCCAGTTTTTATGTAAAAAGTTAGTAATGTCATATGATATCTGTTAAGTTTTTAATTTATTTGTTTTTGCACATTCTCATCTCATTGCGCGAAATGTTCAACGACATGCAAATGTAAAAATGTTTATTGGTGTCTAACTACTATTATATATATATATATATATGTAACTTTTGATTATATAGGAATCAACTGCGTTAATTTGATCGTGACTTAAAACAATCTGGAGGAGAATCGAAACGCACACACCACAGAGACCAGACCCAGACCAAGGCAAAATCAAAATCAAAAAACAAAATCAACTAGAAAACATCAAACAAACAAAGTAACAAACAAACAAAACAAAAAGGCAAGAAAACATGATGGTCGCAATATTTTAAGTATCCTCTTTATAGTGTATAGTGTTAAATTCTTAAAACAAAAAAAAAATCCAACAAGAAGAAGACGAAGATGAAGAAAAGCAAAGCGCGTTAAATATCGTTTTTTAAACAAACAAAAACAAATGTTTTATATAAGGCAATGAAGAACAAAACTTAGCACACAAATTTTTATTGATGAGGTTTTCAAATAGAACAAGATCGTATGCTGCTCTACAAATCAAATAATTCAGACATGATGATGAAACCAAAATTATAACTACACACACAGATATATATATATATATATATATATATATATATATATATATATATATATATATATATATATCCAACTTGCTGCTGCTGCAGGAGGCGGCAGGAGAATTAGAGATATATAGAAAGAGAGAAAGAACAATGCCAGTATATATATACGACATATACTTATATTATTCGAGTGTATTGTACAAAACGATTCGATCGATGCGATTACCATTATCCATTTCTTTATTATCAAAATTCAAATCAATTTCAATTTTGTGACTCTCAATCCCCCTCTCCCACTTCCACTCCCAAAACAAAAAACAAAGAAAGAAAACAAAATAGATATGCCTAATTCAAAAATTGAGATATATAGGTATATATATATATATATTATTAGAATTATACTTTCAGCCACATTTGAACTATGTATTTTATATGATATATACATATATATCTATTCATATACATATGTATATATATATACCGTATATCGTATAATGCTGCTGCTTGAAACTAACTACTAACTACTATATGAATGCTTGAAAAACTTTACGCAAATGCCAAGAAATGCTTCTTCTCGACAACTTGAATTGCGATTTCTTTCTTGTGTTAGCCGCCAAGCCTATGCTTATATATATATATATACTTACTAAATAATTATTTTACCGTATCTAATTAATTTAATTTATTTTTTTGTGTTTTTTTTTTGTCGCTTGAAGAGATAGAAGAGAGTATTATATCAAAAGGAAGTGGGGAAAAGTGTTGTAAAAAGTGCATAATATAAACATAATTATACTGTATTTAGGCTCTGTCATTATTTGTGGACAAAACTTGATGCCAGCTGCAATTTTTTTTTTTTTGTTTTTGAGTGCTTAATTTAGTAATTTATATACAAATATTATACGATCAGCTTGCATTACATACATACAAAACAAAAAAAAAATCATATTTAAAAAGAAAGGTTTATATATATATATCTATATACCTAGATAAGGCCGATTCACTTACTGCAGCAAAGCGAGTTAAGGATTGGGGAGCGGCGCGTGAATTGAACGTAAAATAAATTATATAAAAAAAATACATATTTTTAAATACAAACAAGTTTTTTTTGTCACATTTTGAATATACACATTGATATAAATATATATATATATATTGTAGCTATATATTATATATAGGTATATTATATTTACAAGTTTATTGTAGACGTTATGCAAGCATATTCAAACAAAAAACAAACAAACAAAAGGCACACAAAAGAAATAATAATAAAAAAAAAATGATGAAAAAACAAAACCAAGATCATTTTGCGTAGTTAACAATTAAGATTGTAAAGTGAATAACAAATCCAGGCATACATATTTATATATATATATACACTTATATACAAAAAAAAAAAGAAAGAAGAAAAACAAAAAACCAACAAACAAATACATACACAGGCAGGTATATCGAGAGTGTAGTACGGAAATGGCTTTATTGATCCCAATTAACAGGGATTGAGCAATTCCCGTAGCACTCTTTATATAACTGACATTTTTGCTATATATATATATTAAATATATATATATCAAAGACAAAAGAAAGAAACAACAAGAAGAACAACAAGCATATACAATTCGATGATAAACTATAAATTATTTAAAAGAAAACAAAAAACTGTATAAATTAAGTAAAAGAAAATAAAATTAGTTACATTAGTTACAAATCCAAGCAAATGTTCATTTAACTATGTGTACTCTGTTCGCTGGCAAAAAATACTCCACAGATTTTTTTCCAGGGCCAAAAGACAACTTTTGAAAGGTAATTCTCACAACAGATGAAAGAAAAATTGTGTAAACAAATTGCATCAAATATATAAAAGCAAACAAAGACAATGCCTACTTTGTCTACTTTATTCAACTTTGGGCCAATTCATTTTGCTTGCCCGTGTGCATTAACGAGTTAATTGGTAAAAATATAGCAGCCAATGTTTTAGGCCTAATTACAAAGCAATTATCGCCATCTTCTATGTCCATAGCAGTTTTATTCTTAATATATGTATGCCAGGGACAGATCCAGAAAATGGTCTAGGGAGACTGCACTTGGTTCAGTACGTGGGATGTAAATACATACCCACAAAAATCCTTGTAGGTTGATTTACAGAAATTGTGCAGTAGTGCACAAAAACCGAAAATGTGTTGTGTTATGTAGCGGCGTATTCATTTACCTTAATATTCTTTATCAAACTGAAATTGAGATATAATCAATTGCGGAAGCTGTAATCAAATTCGCCAGAAATGGAAAAGTTAACACCACAAAGTATTGAACTTAGTCAATGGTGGACCAATTGGAACAATAATATAGTGAATGATTGTTACTGTTTTGATCAGCAGATTTATGGTATCGTATCAATTAATTGTCCCAGCCAACGAGGCAAAAGGAATCTTACCTATACAGCAGGGATGGCCAACTTGATTAGACCCAAGATCTACTGTTCACTGACGACACCCTGTGGGATCTACCAATTACATCGACTGGACTAATAGTCGCGATCGACCGTTTGGCCACCCCTGCTATACAGTAAATGTATATTTTTAATCAGGACATTAATCGCCAAATCGATTAAGACAAAAACGTTTGTCCGTCCGTGTGAAATCTTAACTGATAACCGCAAGAGAGAAAGCAAGATGTTACATTGAAGTCGAAATTGTTTTCGTGGCTTTGAAAAATAACTCGATTTTCTGCAAGATCTGCTTCATCGTATTCAAAGTAAATATAAAGTACGTGAGCAGCCTCAATCTGAAAGAGATAGAGATATAAAACATGGCAAATTAAACTGCTTGAATCCGTTGTTTTAGGAGAATAAAGTGCATTTTGTAATTTGGTGGCAAATTCGAGTAAGTTTTAATCAATAAATATAAATTACTAGCTAAAGGGTACCTATAAATCGGTTTTCCCCCGGCTTTACCTAAAACAATGTTCTAGAGACTTTTTCAATATTTATGTATGTATGTATATAAAAAAAAAAAACAAGTTATATACTACACTATTATCCGAGTTTCTAAACCAATTACAAGTGAGTTTTATATAATCAGTGGCTGGCTTTGCTTAAACATAAACGATCCATTAAAATTTGGAAAAGATAGACTTAAAGGGTTTTCTTTTTGTGAATAAATAACTATAGCTAGACAAGACGAGCGGCTGAGCATGTGGCTGCCGTGGAAGCCTTTTGTGTATCGACTTCACCTCCATTAGTAATCCCTACCAGACTGACTGCTCCACCCGATGCACTGGCCAGCACCCGTTTATAATTGCTACTGCATTGGGAATCTGCCACAGATCGACCATCACCCTCGTCGCGGCGACAGAGTTCGGCAGTGAAGGGACCACCATTGTTGGTTGTAGCCGTTTGATTCTCCAGACGCCTCTCTAGAATATCTGCCGTGGTTAGCTCACTGGCTTGGACTAGACTGCTAGCGGGTATGTTGCTTAGCCAAGGCTTAAGGCTGCTCTTCTTTTGGATGGTGGCCGCTTTGCAACGGCAGATGACATCGGCGTGTTCACCGCAAATTGGACAAGTGGGTGCTACAGAAGAGGTAACCGGTGAATCGCTTTCTACTTGCACATTGCTACCGCCTGATCCTCCCACAACCACAGTGGGCATGGTTGCTCCCGAAGAACTGCCGCTTAACTCCAATTCGCTTACAGCATCAGCCAGAGACTTGAGTCCCGCTGACGTTTGTGCGCCACTCTCCACCGCCTCTTGTTCCTCATAGTTGGGGCTTAGCAAAAGCTTGGAAAGCGGCGGTGCGAGACCTAAGCCCAGATTACGCTCATGATAGAGCTCCGAGATACTGGGCGTGAGCTCACGATTCATGTGCCGCATAATGCTTTCTTGCAGGCACTTGGTATTTGTCTTTGTCGGAGTAGGGCTCTCCTCCTGCTGCTGCTGCTTGGGCTCGTTTAAGAGTTCGCTATCCGTTTGGGAGAAGTAAAGACTGGACGGATTAAAGCTTACATTGGTCACCTCTTCCTCTTCAGGCAGGGCTAGCGGTTTTCGGATAGCCACTCCATTTGAGCCAGTTCCTCCAACATTAGAGCCAGGTGCACTCAATTCTGTCCTTACACTCAGACGATCCATAAATAGAGCGTGCTCCTTATTAACTCTGGCCGCCAAAGAACTCTGTGCGCTTCCAAGCTTAATCTTGGGCTTACTGCGACCACCCACCCCAACTCCCAAATTGTGATAGACGGGCGGACGTGGAGGAGGCATGGGTGGTTGCTGTTGTGTCATTGATAAACCAGCTCCACGTCGCAGCACAGTGGCATGGCCGGATCCTTCCCAATCAGTGGTGCTGCTTGCCGAACTTGAACTATCCGGACGCTTTCCGCTTGTCGCAGCTAATGGAACTGGTGCCGAGTTGGAGTGGGCATAAAGACTTCGTATGCGTGTCTGGTGAGCCAAGGCCAGACTCAGGCTGGGATCGGTTACCGGTGGACTGGGGGTAAAGGCAGCATCACTCTCACCGCCACCTCCTGGTCTCGATACTCTCACTGGAGCACGCATGCTGGCATAGCCGAGACGGGGATTGGACATACCACCGCCTGGCTGTGTGGCATAGCCATCGGATAGCGACTGCTCACTGTCGGTGGTATTGGCCAGACTGGAATCAAGCCCGCCTCCACCTCCGCCCACCTCGGTACGTCCACCATCGGGCTCTCCACGTCGTCTCACATACGAGATAAAGGCACTTCGCGGATGCAAAGGCAATGGGGCTTGACTAACGGAAGGACTGCTAGTAGCAGTCGGTTGTGCTGGTACTGGATCCATTTCTGGCTCCGCAAGCGATTCGCAACTGCTGCTGTGGGCCGAGTCGAGCTCCATGCCCAATCCCAGGCTCTTGGGAGCCTCCCGAGTATCTATTGAAAAGGAGATCAGTTTATGAATCTAAGCCGAAATTGAAATCTTTGCCAATGGACTTACCAAACAAAGCCAGCAGTGCCTGTAACACAAACTGACATTGGCGACGGTTGGCCTGTTTGCCTGTGCGCAGGATCACCTGATCCGATCCCACTTCAGTCAGATCGAAGCCCACCGATGCGAGCAGCTCGTGGCAACCAGCCACACGCCATAAATGTACACTCAAGGGCATCTCAATGCAGCAACTGTCCACCTCGGATTTGATAGAACTGGAACTCGAGTTTATACTTGGAAATTGGGCCAATATATTCCTCATCACAGCAATTATATCGTCCGCATATTCAACACTGTTCACATGGACCAACTTGGCTAGTGCTTGTAGAGTGGCAGGAGTTAGGGCAAGCAGCGCTTGCAAACTTGCCGAACACTGTGAGAGCCGATCCTCTGGATCTGCTTGGGGAAAGAAGACACTGGATGGTATGCCATTGGCGGCGGGTTCAAAGCGAAAACCGACAGCCATCAACAGATCTTTCCAACCGGCCACTGGACCCGCCTTATTCTCAATACTCTGTTGTGTTGTATACATTGCATTCTTTTGGCCCCGATGAATCCTCTGCAGACTCTTCTCCACCAAATGTAGACAGACACGCAATGCATCACGACAGCGTTCTGGTGAGCGCAGTAACTCGCACAGAGCATGACCCAAAGCTACCTTGTTGGAGAGACGCACATTGCTGCCAACGAGAAGGAAACCCGCCCAGTTGGCCGGATGGGCAAAGTGTTTTGTATGCTGTACTGTCTGCATTGCCTCCGCCAGAGCCCTAGAAAAGAAATGAAATCAGAGTTTAGTTCAGACTGACTTGGAATCCATATAGACAACTAAACTTACCGAGCAGCTCGTGCCCCCTGGAGCAAGGCCGAATAAAAGGCACGCAGCAGTATCTTGGCTGCCGTTTCCGGAACTGGCCATAGAGAGATCAAAACTGCTCCGGCTCCAGCCATCAGCCATCCGCTAGCTAATTGTGCCACTCCAGCCCCAGAAATTGGCTCTACCGAGTGATAGGAGCTAAGGACCACAAGGCGTGCACTTAGCCGCAATTGACGAAGTTCTCCCGGTGCTAGCGTAAAGTCTGAGAGTTGGGGTTCATGGGGCTCCTTTTGCTGTTGCTGATCCGCGGTCACTACATCTCCAGGACTAAGCACAACTGCGCCAAGTTGCCAGCTAAGATTCGCGGCAAAGTGAACACACTCCGCCGAGGGTAGTTCAGCCAAAACGGATTCCTTGGTAGCATTGGATCCAGCTAGTGCAGTTGCTTGTAGCATATCCGCCACCATGGCGGCCTCCTGTAATGCTGCTGGTGATTCGGCGCCCGCCCATCCCCAACGTTCGGCCAATAGACGAGGTACACGAGGTCCACCAACAACCAGAGCTGTTGGCGGTCGTCCTCGATCTCGTTTGCCCTTTGGACGGCAGCGTAAAGCCTGTAAAGATGGCGCCGTGAGGATGGCACAGCGTTCGGACAAATATTCTCCATCTTCACGGGCGGCTCTTAGAATAGCGAACGGAACTAAATAGAGTGAACTGTCCAGAATCAAGATTAGTTCACGTCGTCCCTGACGCGATGTTACAGCTCCACTGGAAGGCAGCAGGTCATCGAACGGAGCCAACAGAAGATTATAGAGTGTGTGAAGACAAGATGGACCACGCCAAACTGGGGGAACTGGAGCACGACGTGAGCTACGACTACCCACTGAACGGGTCGATCCTTGCAGACTGGCCACCGAGCCACCAACTGATCCCAGTGAGAATAATGAGCTGAGCGAGTAATTCGAAGAATTGAGCAATTGATTACGGCTAACCATGCGCATAAATCCTCCCCCAGCTCCAGGAAGGTCCTCCAATAGCTGCTCTGTGCTGGCTCTCCACCCACTGCCGTCGCCCTCATGCAGCAGAGTCTGGGAATTGACACCAAGATTATCCCGCACCATATTTACATAGCGTTCCAATAGACCCGCTGCCTGGTGTTGTTCCCGCTCAGTCATTTCTACCGTTTCATCATCTTCCTCCTCATTTTCCTCTTCTTCTTCCTCACTAAGCGACAAGGGCAATTGAAGGGTTTGGGCATCGATTCGTACAGCATGGAAACGGACAATACCCGCCTGCGGTTGCAGTAACCAAGTGTAGAGCTGCTCACCAGCCAAACTATAATAGAGAACGGGCATTCGTCCACGGTTGACTGCTTCCTGAATGGCATCGCTGTCCACCAGTGGTGTCTTGTTCATTTCATCGGCACCTCCGCGTGCCTTGCAACGTTCCGCAGCAACTAATGCATCCTCGGTACGCTGCAGAGTCACTAGGAGCTGCTGAAGCAAATGATAGCAACTCGTCTGCAGATCATAGAGAGCCGATCGTGTTTCCGGACTGCGTTGTTCGTGGCGCACAGATTCGAGTAGCTGGGCAGCCGTTTCCAATTGAAGGCGAGCATCCTCAGCGTCGCCAGAGGAGCGTAGAGCAAGACCTGCGAAGAGTTAAGTTAAGTTAGAGTTGACACCGCAGGTAAGAGCCATGGAATAGACTTACCCAGTTGATGTCTTATTTTCGCCTCCTCCTCTGATTTGCCAATGGACTGTGCACTTGCCAATCCTTGCCTTAAGTAATCCACAGCTCTTGAATGCTGTTCCAGTTGGTGATAGACTCTACCCAAGGCCAAGCATGCCAAAGCCTTGCCCAGTCTATCCGAACTCAATTCCAACTGCCTTTCGTAACACTTCAAAGCCTCTGTCTGCTGGCCAAGAGATTCATGTACTGCTCCAAGATTGCTTAAAGATCGCGCCTGCAAATCCGGTGAACTCAACTCGGTGCATAGCTGCAGGTCCTGTTGGTGGAGCTTCAGAGCCTCAATGTGATCCCCCATCCGTTGCTTCACCTGGCCCAAGGCACTGATTGCATCCGATTCCAGTACGCGATCCTGTAACCCCTGGGCTAGTTCCCTTTGATGTTCCAGACAATTCAATGCCTGTGTATGGTTACCCAAGGCGGCATGAACATGACCCAAGTCACCATATGCCAACGCTTTAATCTCAGCACTGTGCAGATCTAGTTGAGCTACAACCAAACGTTTTTCCAGGCAAACCAATGCAGCAGGCAACTGGCCAAGAGCTCGTCTAGCCTGACCCAATCCCCGATAGGCACGTTCCTGATCACGATGGCTGGAAAGGCCCAAAGCAAGCTGCAGTTGCCGATCGTGACATTTTAGCGCTTCCTCGTAATCCCCTAAAGCCGCATAACAATCACCCAAATGACCCAGAGCTCTAGCCCGATCCGCCTGTGTGGAGGGCAATGATACTCGTTCCAATGTGCCAAGTTGTGCTTCCAAACAACCAATGGCCGCCTCATAGTGGGCCATATTTAGACGAGCTATGCCAAGATTTCCGTGTGCCTGAGCCTCGACAGCTGCATCGCGTTGCTCCTGTGCCCGCTCCAATTGCTCCTGATAGCACTTTACAGCATTGGTCCAACTACAAAGAGCCATGTGAACAGCTCCCAAATGACCGTGGGCCCGACACTCTCCAGAAAGATCGCCCAACTCTTGGCGTAGTGTCAATTCCTGGGTATGATGACCCAATGCCTTATCCCAGCGACGAAGCAAACGATGCGCCAAGCCAAGTGCACCGCAGGCAGCTGCCTCCATGGAACGATCACCTGCTGCTCGGGCCAGTGCTAGTTGCCGTTGATACAGTTTGATGGCCTCCTATAAGATAAAAGGGTAATACAAGATATTTTAAAGACTTTCTGAGACTTTAGTTCATCCTCTGGTTAACCCACCTCATGAGCTCCCGTCCGGATTAGTATGTCTCCAATATTGCCCAAAGCACGAAATTTGGCAGGCAATTGATTGGTGGCATGAGCAACAGCCAGAAACAGCTGCTGGCACTCCAAGGCAGCGGCGGTGTGACCTAGTGCGAGATGGGCCAAACCCAGATTACAGTACGCTCTTCCCATATGAGGTCGATGCTGGGCATCTTTCGCCAATGCTAAATCCTGATCATAGTATCTCACAGCAGCCCGATAGTTGCCCAGACAAAAGTGCGCATAGCCTAACAGATGGCAAGCCTTTCCTTCAGCTGCCACATCGCCCAGTTCCTGGGCCAGCATCAAGTAGCTTTCATAGTGAGGCACTGCCTCCTCGTACTCCTGCCGACCACTCAGACAGTTGCCCAAATTCAGCAAGGCGCAAGCCTCTCCAGCTGTATCCTTTAACGATCGCGCTGTGGCCAGATGTGCCCTATAGTGAGCCAGAGCGGCGTCATGTGCTCCTAGGGCCTGATAGGCCACTGCCAGATTTCCATGTGTTGCAGCCTCCGCACTGCGATCATGCAGTGCCTGATTGATGGAGAGTTCCTGCTTGTGATACTTAACAGCCGCCTCATAGTTACCAGCCATGTGTGCCATGCGGGCCATATTGCCATATGCCCTTCCCATCCCAGCTCGATCGCCCAAGGAACGTGCTATACTTAGATGAGCCTGGTGGAGCTTCAAGGCAGCATCGTGGGCTCCCAACAGCTGATACACAATGCCCAGATTAGAGCAGGCTCTACCCTCGCCCAGCTTATCACGCGCCGCCAAGGCCATTGACAATTGACGTTCATGCCACCTCTTGGAGGCATTCGCATCGCCGGCACACCTTGCAGCATGTCCCAATCCAGCATAGGCTCTGGCCTCTATGCTGCGATCTCCCAGTGACTGGGCTATACGCAACACTTGCTCGTGGCAGGCAGCCGCCTGGCTAAATTGACGTCTCTGGTGATGAGCGGAACCGAGATTGGAGTACGCACGTGCCTCCTCCACTTCATCGTGCAACTTGCGGGCCAATCGTAAATGTTGACTATGACAATCCAGGGCAGCCTCACATTCGCCTAGAGCCAGATATACAGCACCCACATTACCAATCTCCCGAGCCTCCTGGAGACGATCTCCCAGTTGTTTGAAGAGCTGCACACATTGCTTGTGCGAGGCCAGGGCATTGGGATAATCCCCACTGGCGGTATACACATGGCCGAGGGATGTCAGGGCAGATGCCGCTGCCTGCGTATCCTTGCATTTCATGGCCAAGACCAATTGATACCGATGTGCCGTTAACGCTTCCTTATACGCCCCCTGACTAAAGTAGGCCGAGCCGAGATTTCCATGGGCTCGACACTCACCAGCTGTGTCACCTAACGACTTGGCCACCGCCAGATCTTGTTGCATATAGCCAATGGCCTGATCCAATTGATTTAGAGCCCAGTGGGCCGAACTCAAGGCACTGAACACGGATCCTCGGAGTTTAAGCGAACAGCTGCCGATCCTCAATGCTGCTTCTAGAACGGCGACCGCCGCTTGATATTGCGAGGCCTGCAACAGTTCTTGCCCCACCACCGAACTGACTACAAAAGGCGACTCCTGCAATTGCATGGCCCGTAATTGTTGCAGTGTCGGCTCCAAGGCCGGCCGCAATGGACTCTTTAAGGAAGCCTCCACCAAGCCAGCTAACAATTGCTTATGACTCGGCTCCTGGGCCAGACCGGAGGCAAAGGAGGCCAATGCTTCCCCATATCGACCCAAACACTGCAAAGCCACGCCCTGTCGGAAATACTGCAATCAAATGCAAATGATTAATGGAAACAAAAATGACCCTCAACACAATTGCTTACCGCTTTTGGCCATTGCGGACACAGATCTCTGGCTTGTGTGGCATCCTGCAAAGCTGCAGCGAATTGTCCTTGCTTGAGTAGGGCAGCAGAGCGATTACTATACAATATATGATTGCCCGGATCCAGCTGCAACGCATCCGTATAGAGCAGAACCGCTGTGGCAAAATCGCCACTTTGGCAGGCAGCATTCGATTGACGTACCTTCTCCAAAAAGAGGGCACGATTGGCGGCAGGCAGCTCCGGCGTACATTCCGGTTCGTTCTACAAAGAGATCACAAGTCATATATGTATGCACATACAAGGTAAAGTGTCATACTCCAGCAAAAGCAAAAGGAAGTAAGGATTACGCTTTGGCTTAACAATGATCTTCTTCCATTTCTATAGTGGAACATACCCCCCGTCAGTTGGAAAACTAGTTATCGTTGTACACGCTATGCAGTTTTCACTGTACGCTGTAATTATGTTAAATACCGACGCACCAGCTAAAGCTTTAGTCAGCAACACAGGTATGCGGCCACTGAGTCACGTTTGCCGGCCAACTGTTGCTCCCGATTTCCAGTTGCAACTGCCGCTCCTGCTCCTGCTGCAGTTGTTACTCCTCCTCTGTTCAGCAAACGCAGAAGCAATTCCACGAATTCGTGGCCCAAGAACTGAACCACCACGACCGTCAGCAGCAAGAGGAACCGCAGCAGCCGCAGGAGAAACAGCAGCAACATCACCACTAGAAGTGTTGAAGTTGAAGCCTTTTTTGGCATAAGCCACCAAATGTCTATGGTCATGGCCATGGACGAGTCCGTGACAACAACGTGGAAATTTTTACATATTTTTTGAAGCAATTAAATGCAATGAGTATGCAAATGCCTTAGCCCAAGACGCTTCCTAGAAAAACGTGCCGTTGCCGCTGCCGCTGCCGATGCTGCTCCAACAAGTGCCGTTGCCTTTTGGTTGGCGGCCCGTGAGATACGGATAACGTGCTTAGATTGGCCTTCGCCTGCCTTTTGGCTGTGTATAAATCAGCCCCACAATAAACTATCTGACAGATGCAGAACGCAATTTACGTTTTATTCAACTATAAAAGAGCGCACAGACTTCAGCTCAGCCGATAAGCCAAATGAAGAGGGCGTTACCAAAAACAAAAACCACAAAAAAAAAAAAATAAATTGCAGAAAGGCTTAAAAAAACGAAAAAAAAAAAAAAGAAGAACTTTAACTTCTTCTGGCCCAGCGTTGGCGTAGCCACATAGTGTTGATCTCACCAAGCTGATTGCTGTTGCTGTTGCCCCGTTGCTGCCTGCCTGATGGTCAAAGTCAAATAAACACGCACCAAACTGGCCCAAGTGGATGCAAGGGACGGCGGAATGAAGCGTGTGAGAGATATCTTCAGCGGAAGGGAGCGCCGGTTTATACTTATTAGCAGATGTTATCATTTCGACTAAAAATAATAACAGGCAAAACAGAGCAGCGCACACAAAGTACCGAAATGCGAATAAGCCAGGTTAAAACTAAACAAAAAATAACGAAAACTGCTTTATGTGAGAAAAACAAAATGAGGAGAGATCAGAGATCAAAATTGATTTGATAACAATAAAAAATAGACATATGGATTTGGATTGAATACTAGTTAATAAAGAAGAATTATGGGATCAACTGCTAGTTCTTTTTATTCAAAAAATTATAAACTTTATTAATCACAAAGCAAATCCTATTTAAAAACTCGAACTGTCATTTAACGATTTCAATACTGTTTATTTAAAAATAAAGATTATCTGTCATCTATGGAGGATTATAGAATTTAGCATCTGTAACAATAACTTTTGAGTTATTATCATTAGCAAAGCTTTGCTCCCAAGGTATCCATTTGAGATTGAGTATTTCAGACTTGATGAGCAACTTAACCCTGTGCCTTCACTCTACCCCTAAGTTGGGATATCTTTAGCTGTGGGCTAAACCTGGTTAGAACCAGTCACAAAATATATAATATATATGTATGTACATACGTATACATATAGATATGTATGTGGAAGCCAAACTTAAAGAGACTCATCGTTGCCATAGCCCTTTCGCTTCGCGTTCCATGTGAGGAGCCAAAGTCATGCTGTATGTCAATTTAGGAATTGGCGCCCAAATGCCACATAGAGAAGTCATGTAAAATGATACGCTTGCTGTCCCGCTTTAACAATTCCAACTAAATTGGCAGCAGTGGCAGTGGCAGCGGCAGCATCAGCATCAGCCACAGATCCAAGAAGACGAAACATTTTAGACTATAGTCGAGCAAAAAGAATCAGAGAGCGAGAGCTAAAGCTAGAGATAGAGCTAGAGCTAGAGATGGAGTGGAAGAGAAAGATAGAGGTATGGGGGGAGGGGAATAGACATGGAGACAAGCCAGGAATGTAAAAGAAAAACCTGCGATTCGAGAACTGGTCGCTAGTTGGTTCGTTGCTAACTTCGTTGTTGGGCGGACAACAGCAAATGAACGAAAAAAAAAGAAATAAACACAAAAAGGAAAGAAAAGAAAAAAAAAAGTGGCACCCAGGCGGCAGCATCAGCTTCGAGTTATGTTGAGGCTGAATTTGGAGCTGGAGTTGGAGGTCCATCGATAAAGTTGCCGCATTGGAATGCCAACAATTTCACGATTGCCTGTGCCGCACATTGCGGCATGTTTCCACTCTCGCACTCTCGACGAGCCACAAAACTTGAGAATTTTGTTGCAATTTAACGCGTAATAAAATAATTAGCTTGATCCTAGAAAGCTCACCCTGTCCTCCTCCTCCTCACTCTCTCTATCTCTGGTTAAGGGTTGGGGAAAAGGGTTCGTTTGGGTTATCCGGCTTGCTATCCACATCCTATCTGGGGACACACACTCAAAGCGACAGTCAGTCAGTCAGTCAAGGGGACAGCAACCAGGGATCTTTTCCTGTTGTAGTCTTCCTTTTTTTCCTTTTTTTTACTCTGTTTTTTTTTTTTTGTCGTTGCCAGACATGCGCCTGAAACTTATCCAACATCGTTGACGTTGTCTCTGATGTTGTTGTTGTTGTATTTGTTGTTTTTGCCCATGACATGACAGCGCGGAATATGATGAAAGGGCCCTGTCCAGTTGATCGGTGGTCTGGTCGAAGTCGGAGGAGGAGAAGTAGTAGAAGCAGTCCAAGAGTTTACCAAAAGGTTTGTTTTTTTTCTTCACTCTTACCCCTTCCTACTACCCTTCTAGTAACTCCTCTTGTCTTGGTTTTTGTTTAATTTGGCTTGTATGTATGTATATATGTGTGTGTGTGTCGTTCTTCCCTTATTGAGATTGGAGCCTAAGCCCTTTTGTAGTCTTGCCGACCAAGTTAATCAACATTGAAATCATTTTGCCTTAATTTTGATTATTATTCCCTTTTTTTATGTGTTTTAAGTTGGTTTTCCTTTTCCTCTTTTTTTGCTGAAGGTCAATGTAAGTATATATTATACATACATACATACATATACATACATACATATATGTACGATTGTGTGTGTGTGTGTGTGCTTACCTCGGAGAAATCACGCTGGGACATCTTATTCAATAGCTGATCTCCAACAGCAATTTTGCCATTGTTCTCATTAAAATTTAATGGCAAATTTATAAGATTCTCATAATTCGTCATTTGTATGCAAAGGCCAGAAGAGAGAGAATATCGTCAAAGCGCCTTCTGAAACGTACAAAAACAAAGGAAGAAAATGAAAATGAGATTGGTGGGGGGAAAAACAATATGAGAGAGAATGTAGAAAACAATGAGACTTTCAAATGGAGTTAAGAATTCTAGCGAAGTCAGCAGCAACAGCGGCGGCAGGAGCAACGGCAGCAGCAACAGCAGGGGGAAACGGCGGCAGCTCCTCTTATGCAAATGCCTTAGCCGCACATAAACTTGACAATTGAATGTGGCCATAAATTGTGGAGTCCCGCAGACGACACCGTCTTCTTGGCCATGGGACTGGCAGTGCCACTGCCACTGTCTCTAGCGATGCCGATGCCGTTGCCGCATTTCCATTGGCACAGCAGTTATATATGTATGTATGTATGGCCCAACATCATTTGCTCATCGCCGCCGCCGCCGCCGCTGCACAGTGGCCTGAACATTGTGCGAATTCTGTTACCGCGATTCCGGATTCACGATTCACTCGCCATTGCCATTCACTTGCCAGCGGCGCCTGCCTATCAGAATCAGCATCGGGGTACGGCCCATTTCAGCCCCCCTGCTTGAATTTGTTATCATTTAATTGAGTTTGCGGTAGCTGCTAACATTTCTGCTCTTCTCATATACCCTCTCTCTTTCTCCCTTCTCTTTTATAGAGAAAGTCCCCACATCAAGAGTGAAAGAGAGACAAATAGAGAGAGACAGAGAGAGATGGGGATAGAAGAGGAAAAATTTAATTAAAAGCGCCATATAAAATTGGCCAAATCAATTAAATCGCCTGCTTGTATTTTGTTGTTGTTTTTTTTTCGCCTTTTTTTCATAAGCAGCTCCAAACAGCGGAAATTGTAGCCTCTGTGAAAAACTTGATCCAATCCGCACAACACCGCACCGCACCCAGACCCAAACCCAACGTTTGCGTGTAGAAATTATTTGCCTTTTGATGGTCTTTTAATGGGTTTCATTGTTGACTGCGGTTGAAGCATTGGCCAGAAGCCATATACGCATAGATTCACCTAACGCATATAAAGACATTTCTATGTAGAGTCAATTAATTGAAATGTTAGGCGCAATGACAAAAGACTTGACGTGACAGACTGCCAGAGGACATATGGGAGCATGGGCATGGGAATGAGAATGGGTATGGGTATGGGTGTAAGTATGCATTCGTTCGTTTGTACGAGGGGAGTTAAAGGCTTTTGAATAATGCATTTTTCCCCATTTTTTGTTTCTGTTTGCTTGTCAGGTAGTTTTTATTTTATTTATTTTTTTTAAAGAGAATTTGTCTATCCCATCGAAAGGAAAGGCATGAGAGAAATCATTGCTAGCTTGTTTGTGTGTGTGTGTGTGTTTGGAAATTTAGGTTTTTAGGTCCCTTTAAAACTAGATCAACTAAACGAATCCTTGTCATTAGTTTATTCCATTAATTTAGCATTCCAGCTCAAGTTCAACAAAAGCTCACAAATTTAATTTGAGAAACAAATCAATATTAATATTTATACATATACACATACATATTTGATACATCAGTTATAAGGGAAATTATGGATATGTGGTACTAAAATTCAACTTTTAACGTTTGCGATTACGACTTGATTTAAACGAATACCCTTAATATTCCAACTAATTACGCTAGAAACTTCCATCTTTTCGTTTACCATAATATTCCAAAGTTAAAAAATGAATATTTTATAGAGTATTTAGCGAAAAGACTGCTTTTTAGTCTCAAAATTCATTTGCCTTTACAAATTGTTGTAAAATTTTCCATGCATCTTGAAATAAAAAACCATTTAGCCACTGTCCTGTTATTTAATTGCCACCACATCGTCACTAATTTAAAGAAAAAAAAAAATAGAAAACTTGCATACTATTGAGGCCATTTAATACCATTTGCCTCTTTCATCATAGAGTCTAATTGGCAATTTGCTAATGCCAATTTATAGCAATTTGATTGCAAATCCAAAAATTTATTCATTATAAGTTTTGTACTAACTCAATACTCGATTTTTTACCCCTAATATATATATGAATATATATATATATATATATATATATATATATATGTAATGGCATTCAATACCTTGAAATCAATTAATTATATCTGTTGTATGCAATTTCCATAGATAATTTTAATGTATTTCTTTTCGTAGCGATTACCAATCAATTTTAACGACACTTTCTTGAATTTGTAATTTGCTTTAAAGACATTTAATGGCTTGTCTCGGAGCATTATTATTTGCTTTGCCGATCGTAGTAAATCAATAAGCATAAAAAACAAATTCATAAACCGTAATGCATTTTCCATTCTTCATTTTATGGTCTCCCTCTTTCTCTCTCTCTGTCTGATTTTCTTTCTTTTGCCATAAAAATCGTTTATCAATTGCTCCACATATCCACCCATGGCGGCATTTTTTTGCTCTGTCTCCCTCTCTCTCTCTCTCTGTCTCTGCTTTAACAGTTTGATTTTTATTTCTTTTTTTGTTATTAGTTTTTTTTATTTCCTCTTCATTTTTGTTTTTTTACTTTGCCTGCTGCCTGCCTTTTTCTGCACAATTATCATTTGATGATGTTGCTGTTTCATTTTAACGATTACGATGCCCGGTTTCCATTGCAAATGAGCTAATTTAGATGCTTTAATGGTTTTATAATTGTACTTGGCTCCAAAGTGGAGAAGGAGGATGCTACTCTCTGCTACTTGGATGTTTAGACAGAGGGCTCGGGTTATTTTTTGGTTTTGCTTGATTTGAGTTTTTGGGCTTTTTTGTGTTTTTGTTTTTGCTAGTCCCCATTGTAAGCAAGTTCGCAGCTTAAGTCTTTTGTATTGTTATACCCTACAGCCAAAGGGGAGAAAGAGCGTATGTACGATAGAGCAGATGTCTAAAATTCCAATCAATATTGTACAATATCTTCTTTGTTAGCTCTAAACGATGCGACTACAGTGAAAACTCAACGGTTCTCGCCGACTTTTTGTACCCTCAAGAGTGAGGTACTTGAAATAGAGAGGATGATTTTATCGCTTTAGAGAGTTAAACAGCCAGTAGTTTTGCTGTATATCTTTCTCACGATTTCTCACTGTATATACATATTTGCATATAACCATTTCAACAGTGTTGAACGATCTTTCAGCTGTTTTTGATTGTTCGATTGACCTAAGATTTATCGAGGGTATCTTAGAGTCGAACTTCTGTATTTTAAGATAAATTTTGGCATTTGTTTAGAAAACTTATTCGCATGTGGGTAATAAAAATATGGCTTAATTTTATTACAATTCCATTGGATGTCTTGATTATATAAATATATACATATATAGAATTTAGATCGTAAGGCCATTCAATTTTTAGTTTGCCAATTGATCTCTTGTTCCCCTTTGATTCCCCCTTAAACCCAATGTCGACACATGATAAAGTGTAGCAACATTGTTGCATATTGTAGCTTCGTTGGCGGTCCTCATTGGTTGTTGTTGTTGCCGTTTTTTGTGTTGTTGTTTAACGAGCACAAAACTCAGCCGTGGGCAAGATTGAACCAAAAAAAAAAAAAAAAAACATGACCATGATCCCAGGGAAACCACATCGACTGGGTCTTTATTACAACTTCTATAAATGATTTCCGCTATTAAAATGAAACACTTTTGCATAATTTTTCACTTAGAAAGGACAACGAGGACAGGAACAGCAACAGCAACTGCAACAACAACTGCAACAACAACTACAGCAAAAGGAATTCCTCACGCTTCATAAACTGCCCGCCAGGCAGTCCCAAAAAAAAAAAAAAGTAAGAAGATTCCAAAAGCACCAACGCCTATCCCGAAACTGAAAGAAGAAGATCCGGACCGCACTACCCCTTGTGCATCTCCTTCGTTTGGTTCAGATGATGATGATGCCATGTCTTCCTCCTTACACAGGCAACAAGTCAACCTGTTGAAATGTGTGACAAATTGGGCGTAAAGAGTCCCATCGCCCCCCCTTCTCTCCTTCTCATACACCCAGGACACCGAAGATGGTGTTACCCCCCACCCCGCTATTCTCACTCCTTAGCAGACCTGCCAGCAATGTGGGCGTGACAACAGCGATTTTTGCAGCAGATTTTGGTTTATAATGTATTTGGAGCAAGCCAAAAGACAACACAAGAAAGAGAAACAAAAAATTGAGTCATAAATTTAAAATTTATTAAATTGCAAGTTAAGGGTTCACTTTGCCAGATTGTATGAGATGGCGGGTAGGGGGAAGGATTTGAAATTTGGCAATTGCACAACAATTGCTTATCTCTAAAATAATTTGCTGGTCTTACTAAATAGTTAGTTAGTTGTTAATGAACAAATTGACAACAAAATTAATCACACACAAAATGAAATGTGTTGCGGTTTTTTTTGTGTTGCGTTGCTTGTTGCTCATTGTTGTTGGTTGGTTAGTTTTGTCTGGCCTTAACTGGCAACTTGAACATGAAATACTTGTACAATTTCATAAAAACTCATTAAAATTGTTAGCTGGCAAAATATATATAGCTATATATACAATATTTCTATTTGGTTACCACAAAACAACCGAAAATACGGCATAGACAAGTTTTAAGTGCAATCATAGTGAATTTGGTATACTCTTTTAGCCGAGTTTATGGAAGCCATCAAAAGAGATTAAAGCTTTTAAAAAAAAAAACCATCACACTTGGCTTAAATGATATAGATATGCACAATGTATGACAGATATAAAATGTATGCAAAAAGTAATGCTAATAGACTCAATATCATTTGAATGTGAGAGAGAAAATGCTTTCTTTTGCATGCATAGCCAACTTTTAGTTACAATGTATATACCCATATTGTAAGCGTATATACATACACACATACATATATGTATATAAAGTTAGCAACAAGACATATAGACAAAAACGAAAAGCAATTTTAATGAAGTCGAAGTCGAGTTCGGAGATGTTGTTGCTGATGATGTTGTTGTTGTTGTGGCTGCTGTTACTGATGTTGTTGTTGCCTTATAAGCCATGCTATGGCATGCATT
The DNA here is from genome assembly GCA_035045865.1 of Drosophila austrosaltans. Taxonomy (NCBI): domain Eukaryota; kingdom Metazoa; phylum Arthropoda; class Insecta; order Diptera; family Drosophilidae; genus Drosophila; species Drosophila austrosaltans. The sequence goes on along the minus strand of JAWNOQ010000211.1, from coordinate 10,397,628 downwards.
TTGTTGCCCACAATGCGAGTGGCACGATGTAATTGACATCATTAGACTAAAGCGCAGGCAGACAGTCACAGACATCTTAGCCAACAGACTCCAAAAGGAGCACTAGAAAGTGGCTAGCTACCTGGCCATGGCATAAACCCCCGTTATCCCCCACCAGTAAAGCAAGCAAGCAAAGCGTTATTGTTTCCCCGCCCCCTCCCCAGTTCTAGGCGGACCCACCGCATACCACACCACACCGCACCATGTCACACATTATGCCACACCGTACAACATCATGCCACAATTCAAGACTTAATGTATGCAAATTATTTAATGAAAATTTTCCAAAAGAAAGAAAAAATTTATTATAATTATTTTTATATTGGGTCTCGATCTCGAATCCGATCTCGAATTGAATATTTAATTTTCTTGTCTAATAAATTTCATGTTTAAGCATTTTTGGTCAAACGTTTTTTTTTTTTTTTCTCTCTTTTTCTTTTTGTTTAATGTGAGAATTTATTAACTCCGTTACTTACCATGGAATTTGGTTGGCCAATTAACCAAAATGAAAATAATTACTGGCTTTTCTCTTTCAAGTTGATGTTGCCTCAAATTTGGAATTGTTTGTTCGCCAACTGTAGAATTAAAAATTATTTAAGTAATTGTTGTTGATATTTTATTATTAAAACTCAAAGTGCCAATTCTCTGTCACATAAATCTTGTCATTATTTTATATTTGCTTTGATTTTTTAATTTTTATGTTGAGTTACTTCACAGCAAAACAAAAGACTTAGGCAACGAACTTGATATTTTCTCGTTCATTCACATACACAGAGGCACAACACATACTATTAAATTTGACTAATTCCCAAATATTTGCAGCTTTTTTTGTTTGATTTGTTTGTTTGTTTATTACATAAAATATACAGAGTTTTGCAGCCGTTATATTGTTGTTGTTGTTGTTTGCTGCTGCTGCATAAATTAAAAATTCATTTTTATGGCTTTTATGTGTCATTTGGGTTTGGTAATTTATGTAGAATGCGGCAACGGCCGCCGTTGAGGTTGACTTGGCCAACAAGCAAAAGAAAAGAAGAAGCAAAAGAAGCTGAACACACACACACACACATAAATACACACAGCGAGAATCACACATACACACACACTATCTTAGAAAGAGAGACTCTGAACGCGGGTCAAACAAGTCAAGCAACTTTTTTCTTGGTTTTTTTTTTCTTTTTGCTGGAAGCGGCCAATCTTTGGATTGCCTTCCTTTTTTTTTTTTGTTCTTTCTTTACTACAACAACCACTGGCCTTGCTTGGTTTTTGTTATTAGTAGCATTTACTTTGGAATGCACCAAAGCGAGAACGTTTCGGAAAAATTACAACAACAGCAACATCAGCAGTGGCACCAACAGCAACATTAACAGCAGCGACTGCAGAAGCACCAGCAGAGGCAGAGTCAGAGTCAGAGGCAAGAGTTGTGTGGCGAAAATGCAGAAAAAAAAAAATTTCATGGCCTGGTTTTTTTTTCTCCTGTTCTTTTTTTTATTTCATCTTTTTTTCTTCTCTGTTTTAGCGAGGTGAAAAGAGCATGCGAACTGTGGAATGCCAACAACCAAATCCCGAACAGATGTCCAATGTTGCTGCTGCAGTTGTTGCTGCTGGTGCTGCTGCTGCGTCCTTTGAACTGCTGTCATCGATATATAGTAATTTACTGGGCTCTTTGGTTTCTAACAATTTTCGCACTTCACTTTTAACCAGCTAAACAACAAAAAAAAAAAGGGAAAGAAAAAAAATAGCAAAAACTGCACCACTCACTTGAACAACATACAAAACTCTGGTTTGTCTGGTGTTGTTGTTGTTGTTGTTGCCGTAGTTGTAAACCGTTTCAAACCGAAATCCGTAAAACGTTCTCATTGATATTTTATGCACCGTATTGAAATTATATTAGCCACCTTACTTTTGAGTTATATTCGGTAATTACACATTGATTTGGTTGTATTTAATTAATTATTATTTTTAGAATTATTTTTTTGGCTCTTAAAAAACAAAATTGCTGACCATTCGACCGACGCACAACCGCTTACCATGAAAACAAAAACAAAACTAATTTGACTTCGCTCCGCTTTTTTGAGCCAGGTGCATGAATCTTGACTTCGCTCGGCATCTTTGAGCCCAATGCATGAATCTCGATTTCGCTTGGCTTATTTAAGCCATATGGTTTGAAACTTGGCTATGAATCGGGTTTAAAGCGTTCCAGTTACTAATATACTATCCAAGAGATGTCTTAGACTGATTTCAAGGCCATCATTTGGAGAAACCTTTATAGTGTTGGGTGTTTCATAACTGGATCAAATCTTTGTAAAAGAAGTAGATCGAAACTCATTCTTTTTTAATTTTAAATATTGCCTTTATTTCTATTTTTATTCTTACAAAACTAGAAGTGTTTAATTTTTTTTTTTTTAAATTGTTAAAAGAAAACCAAAAATATTCTAGCGTATATTAAACAAATAAACATTAATTTGTACCTGAAACATCATGTCCAAGGCAAGTCACTTGAATCCTATTCCTCATCGCCGAGGGGTATGAATGCGGGTAGCATTCCCAATTTGGGCCGCTGTTGAAGACCAGTGGCATGGGCTTCATCTGCACTTACATCGCCATTGCCATCAGCATCTTCATCTACACCCCTTTCGGAAGGTTGTTCTTCAATATCATTAACATCGGCATTTGCCTGCTCTAGATTGGAGTCTCTCGCTGTCTGTTCGTCGGTGCGCTTGAAGTAACGCGAACTACTTGGCGTTTCTTGCAGATTTGTTGTTGCACTCTTTGACAATTTTATAACTTTAGTATTTTTGGGCTTGGCCCTGAGTTCAGATTTTGGCTTGGTCATAGTCTTCGGCTTCTGTTTGCATATGGGACAATTGGCCACTTCGCATTTACCTTTTCGCTCTAGTTCAGGACAGATAAACTCATGCCGTTTGTTGCACTTAAAAAGAGTTAAATGAGAGTTAATGGGGACTTGATGACTAACATAATATTGGGCCCACTACTTACCTCGGCAGCAAGCGGACAATAGCCACGCAGAAAATCAATACAAATTTCTGCCTTACGTCCGAGCTTCTTATGCAAATACGGGCAATCTTCTCGAACACAAACACCGCGTAAATAATATCGACAGACGGGCATCTTTTCAAGGGATACATTGTGGGAGAGCAGGCAATTAGTTTTCGTACAGTCGCCATGGAGAAATCTGCAAATAAAAAGCAACACAAAGCAAAAGTAGCCCGTTTAAAGGGTCCATTTGAAATGGAATCCAACAGAAGAACCTTAAGGAAAAAAAATTGCCTTGAAATGATTAGGCAGCACACAAACCTGGGACAGATGGCCACTTGACGCTTATCATGCAATTTCCGGCATTTCCCTCGACTATGGGCAGCACACTTGCCTAAGCGCTGGAAAATAGCACAAGGGACATTTGTCTTCACTAAAGACCCATTAAGCATATGCAAACTCCGTTGTCTGGCGGACATTAAGTGGGCACGGGACAAATGATTTGTGGTGCGTATGAAAACATTTTGGGCCTTGGGCGAGGCTATATAGGTGAGACCACCGAAATCAATACGACGTCGTGCCATTTTATTAGAACTAACGGGCGAAGGTTTGGTTGTGGACGTCGTAGACGTGGTCGGCACTCTGGTTAAGCGGCAGCCTGTAGGATCCAGTACGAATTTATTGCCACTCACAAACAAAGTACGACCGGAGATACTTCGTGTGAGTGTCCTTGCGAGAGTGGGGGTCGGTGACTTGCCCACGGTTGTTGAGCTGGGAGCATCCAATTTGGTTAACTTATTCTTTGCTGTCTTTTTAAACATTACACCATGTATGCTGACCATACTTAAAGATTTGTTAATGCTGCGCTTCAGCACTTGAGGCTTCGAACTAGAAATAAAGTCAAGTGATTAATTAACCGAGGCGAAATGGAAATAAACTAGGTTTACCTCAATTTTTTCACTACTCCTGACTCATTAGTACGCCTCAATGCATATTGGCCCACAAATTCCCTTAACGAACGCCGTTTCTTGATTAATGGTGTGAATGTCAAGGAGATGGCACGTACCAGTTTGTATTTGGTGCGCTTGGTCGAAGTTGGCACTATTGGTGCTAATGATGTTGCGGCAACTGGAGCTTGGGTAGGCTTTAGAGCCCCCTGCCGTACGATTTTCCGCTTAGAGATTGTTATAAGAGAAGCTTGTGGAGCAGATTTCACTACAGGTGGCAGAACAGGTACTGGAACGGTTTTTGATTTTGGCACTTTTCGTACAAGGCAAGTGCTGGCTTTGCTTATAATCTTCGCCTGCGGTGATACAGGCACTGTTGGTGCAACTACCTCGGGTGTTGGTTCGGCAGCTACAGGCGGATAATATGGCATAGCAACAGGAACCTGTTGAAGTTGCATCTGTTGCATTTGCTGGAATTGATATTGCTCGAACATGGCATGTTGGCGTTGTAGAAAGTTCGGATTCACATGTATCGCTGGTGGATGTGGCTGGATCGGGGCTGGGGCTTGTATGTTGTTCTGAAATTGATGTGAATGCGTAATATGACCTTGCAGTGAAAACGCTGCGCGAGCCATTTGTTGACTATGAAAATTCGGATTTATGTACACTTTCCGTGTGATGGGCGGCAGACTTTCTTCGGCATTTAGGTGGGGAAGCATTTTTCTAAGCTCAATTTGATTTCGTTAGAATATTTTATTAAAACAAAAGAAAGATTTTGCGTAGCGTTACTGCTTTTGAGATTTTTCCCAGCTGGTTGAATTTCCAGTACTGCAAACGTCACAGAAAAGTGTTGACAAACAGAGATGAGTGTCACATCATTCCCAGTTATTTGTAGTTGTGACTACGACGCAAATTTTACTTAAATCGGCCAAATGTAAATGTTGTTATTACCTCGCTTTCTTATTTACTCTACCTTTTCGCTGTTCTCACTCACTTTAACGGTGGAGCTACTAATACAACTTTTTATATCAATAAAAGACATTTGACGAAAATCGTCTTCATTTGTGAATTTTTCACGGTCACGGTTATCGCTGGTTATCGGTCATCTCTAACGCGGCTGTCGAAAACGTGCATTCGCCGAGCTTTGTTCAAAAATTGTTAACTTAATATTTGTAAATCAAAGTATGGGTAAGGATCGTAATAGAGGAAACCGGAAATTTCACTCCAAGCCGTACAATAAAAACAATTGGCGGGGCCAAAAGAAGGAACGACCAGAACGACGTCAAGGAAACAAGTGAGATATAAGATTACAAGGGACATTGTTACCCATTTAACATCACCGACTTTAGGCCATTTGTTCAGCAGAAGTCCACATTGCGCGAAAATGAAGTTGGAATTACAGAGTTCACTAGTCCCGATGCTCCTGGCTTTACGGGCATCCTCAAATCAAGATTTTCCGATTTCCATGTCAACGAAATTGATGCCGAAGGACACGTGCTGGTCCTGAATGATACCACAGTGCCCAAGGTGGCCATTGAATGTATGTATATTGTCGACTAGTTTTTGAGATTGTTCTACTTAAAATAATATTTGCAGCTGTGGATCCAGAAGAATTGGCTAAATGGCGTGAGGAATTGGAATCAGTCATAGGATCCGAAGTTTGGCAGGAAATTGTTAAGTTATCCGAGGCCAAATATGATGCAAAAATTGATAAAAAAATAGAGATCGATGTAACCAAATTGAACAAAGAGCAGCGCACCCGCATACATCAGACCTTAAAACAATTGTATAAAGGTAAAATATTGTCCACGACTGTGGGACAGCAGCCACCTAAAGGTGAGGAGCAACAAGTGGCCGCAGACGTTGATGAAAAGAGATGCATACGGATATTAAAACCTAAGCCAGGACGTAGTAAGTAACAAAACTTTATGGACTATAGACACGACATATAGTAATTTTTTTATATCCAATATTTTTCGTTTCATTAAATTATCAATACTATATTTAAAATTAATTCTTTTTTTCAAGCCGATAATCGGTGGAACTTTCCAACTGAGTTTGTGAGCTTTTTGGTGCATAAGACCAACATCGATACCAGTGAGGTTGCCGCTGTCCTGGCTAGCCGACTCAAGTAAGTCAAAGAAAATATTATTTTTCATAACTAATTTTATTTCCACAGTCTTCGCCCCTCACAGGTCAACTATTGTGGGACTAAAGATAAGCGTGCGAAGACCACCCAGAGCTTCTCGATAAAACGTCGTTCGCCCGAGAATATTGTTCAGGCAGCCCGCTGCATTCGAAATGTTCAAATTGGCAACTTTAGTTTTAGGCAGAATACCCTCAAGTTGGGAGATCTGCAGGGCAATCGATTTCGCATTGCTTTACGTCACATAGCTAAGGAACGACGTAACGACATTGAGCTATCGTTGGAGTCGCTAAAAGAACGCGGATTCATCAACTATTATGGCCTGCAAAGATTTGGTAATAGTTCCACAGTACCCACCTACGAAGTTGGCGTGGCTCTACTTAAACGTGACTATAAACTAGCCTGTGAACTGATCTTGAAACCCCGTGACAATGATTTAGAGTTTATGCGATCCATCAGAGAAGAGTGGTGGGAAAAACGAAATTCAGCAGAGGCAGCCGAAAAGATTCATGGCGATAAATACATTGAAAAGAAGCTTTTAGATGGACTAGCCAAATTTGGAGAACATGATTATGCAGCTGCCTTAAGACAAATACCTAGGAATATGTTGTTATTGTATCCACATGCCTATCAAAGTTTGATTTTTAATCGAATAGCATCTAGAAGGATTAAAGAATTTGGATTAAAGCTAATACCCGGAGATCTAGTCTACGCCGAGCAGGAAGAGCTGGACATGGAAGTGGAGGAGAAAAATGAGCCAGCAGATGACGAAAATACTGACGAAGACGCAGCAATAGAAGAGGAATCTATCTTTAAGCGCAAAGTGAAATCTATTACCGAATCGGATATAGCAAGTGGTAGATATCAGCTTGTTGATGTTGTTCTACCACTGCCTGGACACGATATAACATATCCAAGCAATGATTCTGGTCTGTGGTATGAGCAAATGCTTAACGAAGTGGGACTCTCGTCGGAGCTATTGAAACATAAGGACAAAACCTATGCGCTTGGTGGAGCTTATCGAAAATTACTCATTCAACCTAAAGATTTGAAATGGAATTTCCGATTCTATCAAACGCCAGAAGACACCCTTATTGCATCAGACTGGGAGCTACTTAAGAAAATTGATATAAGCGCCGAGCCAACGCCAGAGGAAGCCAAGTTTATGGCTCTAATATTGGAATTCTCATTGCCCACGGCCGCTTATGCCACCATGTTACTGCGAGAATTATTCAAACAGGACACTTCCACAGCTACACAAATGCAATTGGAACAACAGGCAATGAGTAAGGACGGCATAACTAAAGGGGAGGAATGTGCGAAGGCGGACGACACTGTGACACCCACACCTACGCCGACGCCCAACCCCATTGCCAGTGATGCCGCCACCGCCGCTGCCACTGAGCTTACGTTGAATTGAATGTAACCAAGAAAATCAATATGCTCAGGGAAATCAATTTTACTTCACAAACCAACCACAACAATAACAATGCGCACGTGAGGGGGCGCGCTGTTCTCTCTCGAGCGCGCCACACTCTCTGGCACTTGCCGTCTCTGTCCATCTCTCGTGCACTCTCTCGCTTCCTCTCGCAATGGCCTCTGCCAGGCAGGAGTCAGGATTCATTCGTACGCTGGCAAGCAAAGCGTTAGCTTTGGTCGCGCTGCACCAGTTTTCCCTCCCATCCAAATCCAACAACAACAACAAAAAAGCGTGTGTCTCCAAACTAAATGTTAATAACAAATTCTAAAAAAAAGACAACATACAAATAAATACAAAGTGCATTTAATTCAAACAATTCAAGTGAAAGCAAAAAAAAAAAACAAAAAATTAAACAAAGCAAGGAAAGCCAAGGTGAATTTTTGGTACTAAATTTCTTAAGAAACTATCTTTATTCGTTTTTTAAATTTAGGCGCGTATTTTTTTTGTCGCTTTAGTTGGTTTTTTTTTTTTTGAGGAATTAACTAGTGAAATTTAAGCGAAGGCTTAATATATCGGTTAACTGTATTTACAAATAACTGTACGAATATTTTGCATATTTTGACTTTGCATGGATTTTATTGATTTTTGTGTAAGCGAAATGAGTGAAATCAATCGATAATTTGGTGTTAATACCAAACTGTCGGAAGGTGGCGTTATTCCCATTGTAGTAGCATTAGTAGTAGGAGTTGTATAGTACAGGCTAGTGGTCTTTATGTTAGGCTGCTTAACGGGCAGGCGGGACGAGATGGAGAGTAAGAGGTTCGGCTGGTAGTGGGATAGGGTGGGGCGGGCAAGGATCGGTTTAGTTCGGTTCGGGTCGGTATGTGATGGTGGCGGGCGGGGTAGACGAACTGTCGTTAAGGGTGCACAGGACGCGCCTTTCGCTCGTTATGTTATTGTTTCGCTAATATAGCATGCCTATTTAGTTCTATATCGTAGTAGTAGTAGAAGCAGTAAAGTCATCAAATTAATAAACTAAATGCTTGTTTTGGCGTCATACCTTCCCACCCCCCGTCCGTCCGCTTTCCCAATCATTGAAGAGCAGACAGTTGGTGTATTGGACATGTTATTGCTTTGGTTGCGCGCGCACTCTTTTGACCAATTCCCAATTCAACTAACTGCGTCATAGTAGTAGGAGTTAGGCTTTGGTTCGATTTTCTCTCACTCCTACAGCATGCTAGAACACACACACAGGAGACATGCCTTAAAGAACGATATCATCGATTTGTTGATTGTTTAGGGAACGCAAATTACATTTGCATAGATAGGTCAAAATACGTTTCTCTGCCTTATGACGATTGGGTGGACCCAATCCCTCCAGCAGAGAGTCAATTCGTTTCAACACTTCCGTGCTTAATGGGACAGGGGTTGGATTAGTCGCCTCAATAGTGATACCAGCGGGAGGTAATACTGTTGCGGTTATTGCTGTGGCTTGCTGTTCATCCATGGCCTCCTGTAGAGGATCAACTTCATCGTGCACTTCTTGAATGGACTGTTGTTTGGCACTCCCAGATGCCCAACTGACATCGGGCTGTTGTCGCTGCTTGGCCTGTTGCCTCTCACTGCTACGATGATTGAATGTAGAATGTTGCTGGAGGAATCGTAATTTGGGCAATAAACTCCAGTCGGAGCCCACGCCATCTCTTTCTTTAGTCAGCTCGCGACGCAGTTTTTGGCGCAAATTGTTCCATCGTGTAGTGCAGGATATAACTAGCAATGGGAATTGTGCGTTTTACTTTGGCCCGAATTGTAGGACATAACTTACCGTCTGTTTTTAATGAAGTCGCTATGCTTTTCCATAATTCCGTATGCCTCGTTCGGCGCTCTTGATATGGAGAACTCCGAGATTCGCGTTCCCATAGATTGGGATAGGCTTTTACCAAATTGATAAGTCGTGTATCAAAATCCGGTGTAAATGGCATTTTGTCTATGATTTTGTTTTTTTTTCTCACACAAAAATCAACAAACAGCTCAGCAGCGCTCTCAAACTATTTTTACCAGTTGTGTCCGTGGCGGCGCCACTGTGCATGGAAACGCATAGACGTGGCAAGGGGGTTTAATAAAAATCATCTAGTTATCTTTAAACCATTTACAAATTGCATATGACATTTACATTTATTTCGACAATTTATTATTTAGATTAAGTAAGACGATTAGTTTAACAATAATCATAGAAACTATCTTTTAAAAAAATATCGCTTTTAACCGTTAGATATGGCTACGCCTTTGGATTGAATGACTGTTAATTTGAAATTGGCAATTTATTGATTTCGTTATTGATTTTGATATTTTTTTTTTTTATTTGCAGCACTGCGTGCTAGGCGATTCCGCTTCCGCTCGCAAACATGGCCGCCGAGAACTATCACCTAAAATGGGATTCGCATTTGTCCTACTTGAACACTTCCATTTCCACGCTGTACAAGTGAGTATAAAACAATATTTATTTTTGGCATAACCATTTAAATTTTTTATTTACCCGCCTGCAGAAATGAGAAATTTGCTGATGTGGTGCTATATAGCTCCTATAGCAATAGCGGCATTACCTCGGACATACCCACGGTAGGGATATCGGCGCACAAATTCATACTGAGCTCGTGCAGCCAGTTCTTTGCCACAATGTTTGAGACAGCACCCATTACCTCGCCAAATGGTGTACTATATGTGGTTCTTCCACCCGATCTCAGCCATCGGGCTATCCAGATTCTGGTGCAGTATATGTATAGCGGGGAGGCCACTGTTTCCAATGACATTCTCAACGAGGTGTTACGTGGCGGTGAGATTTTGAAGATTCGTGGACTATGTCGTACTAGCGCTTCCAACGGCAGCAGCACAGCAACAACCTCCACCCATCATCCGCATCAGCATCCACATTCACATTCGCATAGTGTACAACAGCGTGAGGCCAGTGCCATGTATGTTTCCAATGGAACACAACGTTCGGCGCTACCTCCGCCACCGCCGATGACCACACAGCTTCCGGGTGATATGTATGGAAGTAAGCCAAGCAGCAGCAACGGTAGTAGCTCTGGTCGATATGCCCTGGAGCATCATCATCCACAGTCTCATCCACACCAACATCCGCACTCGCATCACCATCATCAGCAACAATTCCGCGGTCTCGGCGCTTCCGTTATGCCAAAGGACAGTCCAGTGATTGTCAAATCGCCCAAAATGGCAGCCCATGCGGGCCTTTTGAGTGTAGCCAGCAGCAGCAAGTTGGGAATATCTGTTAACAAGGAGGTGGCCATTGATCCAGAGGACAAATGTTGCTATCCTGGTGCCAGTCAAGTTGAAACGCAACCACCAACATCTGCGACACTTGCTGGAACAACAGCACCGGGAACAGCACCACCGCCGCCCATGTCTATATGTACAGAGGTTGGATGCAGTAGTTGCCCCATGAATGCCACTGGGCCGGTCCCAGAGGTAGCAGAGGCCGCATTGCGTCGCCAAGAGTATGAGGAGCAATCTTTATGTGAACGGGACGATGTTGGTTTAGTCTATGAACGCCGTCTGCGACGCGAGAGTGCCTGCGATAGGGGTAAGCTTGGAGGAATTTATCAATGAAAATATATTTGTCCTAAGTCTGAATGATTTTCTAGCTCATGACTACTATGATGCTCCGTCACATTTTGAACATGTGGCTCCACCCCGGTTGGCGCCAACACCGCCGCCGCATCCGCATAGTTTCCTCACCATCAAACAGGAGCCAACCGACTGGTCCCAAAACCCACCACCAACAGTACCCAATGCCAATAACAACAATCATGAGGACACACCCCTCCTGTCACCCAAACAGCCGCTGGACTTTAAGATGAGTGCCGTCAAATTGGAGATAAATCGCGATCGCGTTACCCCGCAAGACGAATCCGAAGAGCATACACTTCGCGACTACAACAACTTTAAACAATTGCTGGTATGCGAGATATGCCAGAAATCCTTTGAAGATACCAAAACTCTGGTCCGTCATTTGGGCACGCATGCCACAGAGCCAGGAGCGGGCCAGAGTGTGATGACAGGAACCGCCAGCAGCAGCGGTAGTACACAAGCAAGCAGTAATGCCAACAGTAATCTGGCTCTGCGGGCTTTAAAAACCTTTGTGCCGGCAAAGAAACGACGACGGGTGTCGGTGAGTAAAGGAAATTATTGGAATTATTTGTCATTGTTGTGTTTCTTAAACTTTATAAATTTATGTTTTTACAGCAACAAGAGAACAATATGGATCATGTGACCCTGCTTTGCGACTTGTGCACCACGTAAGACGGGATCAGACAAATTCAGCAAGAGAGAAAGAGTAACGTTGTTCTACTTGCATTTGCAGCTCCTTTGAAACTCCAGCGGAATGGGTACGCCATATGAATAGCCAGCATACGGAAATCGAATTGGCAATGTTTAATAGCAAGAAGGATGGCGAACAGAAGGGGTGTGTGTCCTAAAAAACGACATGCCTAATCATACCGAGCATATGATGAACCTCTGTTCACTTGCAGCGGTACCAGTCACAGCAGCTCTTCCACAGTGTCACAGCCAAAGTACGCCAATTCCAGTTTCAGCTCCAGCTCCAATCGTACGTCCTCCCAACGCGGCAGCTATGGTAACATGAAGGCAGCTGCCTCTCCCTCACCATCACCTGGCCTGATGACCATCTGAAACCAAGCCAACCACCACAACAACATTATCCGCATACAACACCACGAGTGAGAATCACACTGAGAGTAGCCAACAGCAGCAACAAGCACTTTATTTCTCAAGAAATTCAAGTCGTTCCAGTAATCAAAAAAATTAAATAATGATAATTTAATATTAATATATATAAAACAGCAAGAACCGTGATCAAAATGCAGCAACATAGCATATTTTATAGAGAGCATAAAATTAACAAAACAATACTAAAAAGAAAAAATTAAAACTAAAAAAAAAAAAAAGAAAAAGAGGGATTAAGAGAAAAACAAATAGCAACCGAAACTGTAAACGAAATCGTAAGGCAACGATGCAAAACAATATAATGGCAAATATTAATATAACGAAATGATAATGATGAACAAAATCTAATTAAAATCTGTAGAATTTTTTTTAAATGTATTGTATATGTACTTAGTTTTTAGCTACTTATTCCCATGTGAACAAAATGTAATTATTATTAACAACAACGCGCAATTGAAACGATTCAAATTTCAACAAATGAACAAAATTTTAAATGTAAGCCAAATGTTTTTTAGAGCAGAATGAATTGATTTTCATTAACATGATCAGCATAAGCAATCCATATATATATATATGTATATATATATATTTATGGATACCTGTATATATATAGTACACACTTCACAAGAATTTGCAAAAGAGATAAATAAGTTTCACCGCACAGAAGGGAAAACTTCTCATTATATAATGTACTATATATATATGTATGTATATATATTTTCTTGATTTGCATGGAAAAAGAAAAACCACCTGTCATGACTAATTTCAAAGCGGAAATTTAAATAACCTTTCAAAAGGTTTTATTGAAATCAATTAAAGTAGTGGTCTTATTTAAGCCTTAATCGGAGACCTATATCAAATGGCTTTAGATGAAAGATCGTTTGGATAAGAAGCTTGGAGTGGGAGAAATGTTTTTTGAGATATTTTGATAATGTTTCATAACTAGGTGCCTGATGAAATATCAAACGATTGTTAAATTTCAGCAAAATCAGTTAACTATATGTACATAAGTACGTATATCATATGGCTCTAGAGGAACGAACATTGTTTTGAATGAAAAGTTTGAGTGAGGAGTTTTATGAAACGTTGTAATTAGCGGCCTTCTGTTACTTGATCATAATCGGATAATTAGATCATATACATACCTCAAAAATACAAAGAAAACAAACATAACAACAACAACTAAAGAAAAACATTTAAGATACATATACGTATAATAAAAATTGTGAAGTGTATAGAAACTTCGGTAGGGCCGAAGTTAGACTAGGAGCTAAGTTGACAAAATAATTTCATTATACCAATAGCTTTCCGTCGTATGCAAGATAGGCCCATGCGCAGGGGTGCCCCTCCCTCTTAACTTAAAAACAAAATCTGATATTTCAGATCATTTTACAATAAAGTCCTTATTATTTCGAATAGTAATGAGATACAAACCTAATGCGGAATTCAAATATCCAATAAAGTTCTCTTCCAGTCTAAACTACAATTTCGGCATTCCCTCCCCCCTGGGCTAGTTCTCCTGCGCACGGCCCTGATGCATGAACATTATTAAATCCAATGACATGCAATTTATTGATAAGAACTTTCTAGTTACAAACGCTGCGAAGTTTTCGTTTTCATTTAATTGATAAACAATTCAATTTTGGTACGTTTTTATTTATGCTCTTATCGATGCTATCACACAATGACAGTAACAAAAATTTTTGGTCTTGTTCTGCATATTTTTGGATATTTTTATTGACATGCACTTGGTTGATTTTCCAGAATATTTTGTCTTCTTTAGTTGTGAAATTTTTTTTAAGTATTTTGTAAATAGCATAAGGTTCCGCCGAAGAAAACTTTTTTCTCTAAATGTATGTGTATGTGTGTGTAGCAGTATTTAGTAGGAAATTCAATTAAAACAATCCAAAAGAAAAGAAAATGGAAAATCCCAATGCATATAATTAAAAGTCTCTTCGCATTTATTAAGTATATACACATATGTATATTATATATATATGAATGTATAAATATATTTACAAGCATTCGTTGGCATGATGTCACTGATATGAAGTCATAACATGCATACATACATACCTATCTACCTACATACATACATACATACAGACATACAAAGAAAGCAAAACAAAAAATCACAAAAAAAAAAAATTGTAGCAAAAGCGTTTTAATCGCAAAATAAACAATGTGAAAAAAAAAAAACTGAAAATTAAGAGTCATGTTTTTGGGTAGTGCAAAAGTTTGACTCTTTGATACGGCACACATTTGCCATATATAAATATAAAGCGACCGGTTAAGAGAACCATCAGTTGTATTTCCAGCGTTCCTCAACATTAATATCTATTCCACGTTCGATCCACGTTCGCTCACCCATTATTTTTGTTTACTGCTCTAAACAAATTAGGACTCGAACTATAATTTAGCAATGACAACAACTACTGAACATTTGGGAAAAGGTAAGCTTAAACGCAAAGAACACGCAAAATAAATAAAAACAAAAAAGACGATAATCGGAGGATCTCTCTCCAATAAAAAAAAGAAAAAGAAAAAATAAATTTCAAAAAGAGAACAACAACGTCCAACCGCAATTTGCGCATTCACATCAAGTTATCAATAATTAAAACCAGTTTATTCAACATTTCATCACAAAGTTATTTCAACATAGTAAATATGTATATACATATGTATGTATGTAATCTAATTTAAAATAATCACAGCTTTATTCACAGACCACAGAAATATAGTTGTCCGATCAAAGTTAAATTTAGATATACATATATAGTCAGCGTGAAACATATCTAACCACATTTAGTATATCAAATGTTATTAGAACATAATTTTAAAAAAGTTATACATACTTTAATATTTTGTTGGGTTTTAATTTACATTATACTTATATATTACTCATATTTGAATGGGATTGGATCTTTGTAATCATTGAAACCAACGCACATAATTCCAATTCGTCGAGTCATTGAGCATTGAGCTTATCACTCGGTTAAAAGTTAAGAATTTTATCAGCTTAAACGCATTATATGACGTAGTATATATGTACATAAATACGTATATATAAATAACTTATCTACATTATTACAGGATCGGCCAAACCCAATCTACCCAATGATGGTGCATTACGTCTGTATTCTATGCGTTATTGCCCATACGCCCAGCGTATCCATCTAGTGCTTAATATCAAAAAAGTGCCCTATCATGTCATTAATATTAATCTTCTCGAAAAACCCGAATGGCTGGTTGAAGTCAGTCCTTTGCTGAAAGTGCCCGCCCTGCAGCTGGTCGGTGAGAAGGATACACCTTCACTTATTGAATCGTTAGTTATTGCCGAGTACTTGGACGAAAAATATCCACAAAATCCTCTGCTATCCAAAGATCCATTAAAAAAAGCACAGGAGAAGATTCTCTTGGAGCGTTTTAGTGCCATAACCAATGCATTTATGAAGATACTTCTACAAAAAACTGGTCTCGATGATTTTTGGCAAGGTTTGGACATCTTCGAGCAAGAGTTGAGCAAACGAGGCACACCATACTTTGGTGGCAACAAGCCAGGTTATGTGGACTACATGATTTGGCCATGGTTCGAGCGCTTGGCTGTAGTGAAATTTCAATTTAACGATCAGTATAATTTTGATGAGAAGCGATTTGTTAATATAGGCAAATGGCTCTCATTATTGAAAACGGATCCGATTGTCCAGTCCTACATTGCCACAGATGAAGAACATGTTAATTTCTGGAAAGCTCGTCTCGCTGCCAAAAAGTAAAGAACTTTAAAAATATTTTAATATTACCTTTTTTGAAAAATTAAAAAATAAATATTATAACAACTTAAATTTTGGACTTTAATTCAATAGAGTTAGATCTGTCAAACTAGTCTTAAGATAAGGAATTGGTTTTTTTTTGCATTGCATATTTACACAGTCTCCACTGTACCAACTCTTTAGATGAGCATGTGGGTCAAGCATCGTAGGCAGCCACAAAGGCCAAGTAGACAAGTTCAGACCGCGGTAATCCATACCCAGAACCGAAGGGCATTATAGAACTTAATATAAAGATGGAATCGAATCAAGTTGGAACATCACTTGCATTCCAGATCCCTCATTACCCACACACGCACTAACGCAATATGAGCAACGGCAGACATTTGGCTAAGGGTGAGAATGATGA
Organism: Drosophila austrosaltans; assembly: GCA_035045865.1. Taxonomy (NCBI): domain Eukaryota; kingdom Metazoa; phylum Arthropoda; class Insecta; order Diptera; family Drosophilidae; genus Drosophila; species Drosophila austrosaltans. The sequence goes on along the minus strand of JAWNOQ010000211.1, from coordinate 10,381,142 downwards.
ATCCATCTTTGGGGATCCCATGTGATTCTTAAATTTAAATAAAACTATAGGTTCCCCACCACCAGACGTGCCGGAGGATGGCATCTTGCGTTTGTATTCCATGAGATTTTGCCCGTTCGCACAGCGAGTGCATCTTGTTCTGGATGCCAAACAGATACCCTATCACAGCATTTATATTAATCTCACAGAGAAACCAGAATGGCTGTACGATAAGAATCCTCAGGGTAAGGTGCCGGCTTTGGAACTAGTGCGGGAACCAGGTCCACCTGTGTTGACTGAATCGTTGCTCATATGCGAATATCTGGACGAGCAGTACCCATTGCGACCTCTCTATCCGCGGGATCCGCTCAAAAAAGTGCAGGAGAAGCTGTTGATTGAACGTTTTAATTCGGTTCTGGTTGCTTTTTTCAAGGCATCTGATGGCGGGGATATTGAGCCTTTTTGGTCAGGACTAGAGGTTTATGAAAACGAGCTGAGTCGTCGGGATACCAGTTTTTTTGGTGGTGAACAAACAGGCATCTTGGATTACATGATTTGGCCTTGGTTAGAGCGTTTGGAGTTGCTTAAATTGCAACGTGGTGAGGACTATAACTATGATGAGAAGCGTTTTCCGCAACTGGTGAGTTAAAGACAAGAATTATTATTGATCTAATTCATCCCATAATCCCCACTCTTTATGTTTCATTCAAGACACAATGGCTGGAACGTATGAAACGCGATACCGCTGTAATGGCATTCTATATGGAGGCCGAGGTGCAAGCGGAGTTTTTGCGCACACGTAGCGCCGGCAAACCCAACTACAATCTCCTGGTTAAGGATGCTTAATATCTCTTTTATTCAAAAAAAAAGAATAAAAACATTTGAGTGTGGAATGAAATAAATCAATTATTTAAAGGTTTCCCTTAACCTCAAAGGCAATATCGTAGTGGGGCTTTCCGTCCAATTTTGACTGCTGGAATTTGGCATGCAACTGAGGATCCTGTGCACTCTTCTTCACAGCCTCATCCTGGGCCACCAGATTGCGCCATTTAAGCTGATATCAGATATTAGATCATTAGTAATAATATATATCGATTTTTGATACTTTACTTACCAGCTGACCATAACGGTTAATATCCAATTCGTACTTCTGCTCCGTGGTGTATTTTAAACTGGGAAAACGTTCGAACCAAGGCCAGATCATGTAGTCCACAATGCCTATCTTATCTCCAGCAAAGTAAGGTGTTCCTCTGGCAGACAATTCCTTTTCAAATACGTCCAAGGCGTTCTCAAAGTTTTGCAGTGCATCCTTGGGAGCATTGGGATTACAGGTGAGCACTGGGTAAATTGCACTGACCACTGGAGCAAAACGTTCGATTAAAATCTTATCTTGAGCTTTTTGCAGTGGGTCCGTGGGAAAGAGTTTCGGCTGGGGAAACTGTTCATCGATAAATTCGGCTATAATCAGTGATTCCACTAGAGCCGGCTGATCCTTGAGATCGGTTAATTGCAGGGCTGGCACTTTGCCCAATGGGCTATATTCCTTATACCATTCCGGCTTGTCAATTAAATCAATAAAAATCTTGTGATGAGGGATCTGCTTGGCATCGAGAACGAGACGAACTCGTTGAACAAACGGACAAAAAGCCATGGAATAGAGACGCCAAACGCCATCTTCAGGAAGTTCGGGCTTAGGGGAACCTAAAAATGATAATAGAGAAACCCTCAAAGATAACATATTGGTTTTAATTCTATACAGGTGTTATGTATATTTTTTTTGAACACGCCAAAGACGTGGGGCTATATTAGTTTAAACAGCTAATGCCTATAGTGGTTGAAAGGCTATATCATAGTCGGGTTCGTTAGCATGACGTGTCAACATAAACTTTGCATGGATTTGAGCATCTAGTTCCGTTTTCTTTACAGCCTCGTCCTGGGCCACCAGATCCCGCCACTTCAATAGGTTCTTGAACCGCTTGCTGTCTAGCTCGTATTTCTCGGCCAAAGTGTACTTTAAAGCTGGAAAACGCTCGAACCATGGCCAGATCATGTAGTCTACAAGGCCAATCTGTTGGCCAGCAAAATAGGGTGTGCCGCGATTACTGATTTCCAGCTCGAAAACTTCCAAGGCGTTCTCAAAGTTCGTCAAAGCATCCGATGATGGATTTTTCGTAAATAGAACTGGATAAATGGCGGCAACAGCGGGGGCCAGGCGCTCAATGAGTATTCTGTCTAGAGCTTTTTGCAATGGATCCTTGGGAAAGAGCGAACCCTCTCCCGGATACTGATTGTCAAGGTATTCGGCAATCACAAGCGATTCCACCAGAGCCGGTTGACCCTTGACATCAGGCAGCTGAATGGCCGGCACCTTGCCCAGTGGACTATAATCTGTGTACCATTCCGGTTTCTCGCTCAAATCTATATAGACCTTGTGATGCGGTATCTTCTTAGCCTCTAGCACCAAGGCAACACGTTGCGAATAAGGACAGAAGCGCATAGAATAGAAGCGCAAAATACCATCCTCCGGGAGTTCTGGTTTTGGTGTACCTGTTGAGGATGATGATTGTGTTGATGAAGTTTGACGTCAGCAAACAAACATGAAATAAATCCATTTCTCTTGTCTAAAATTAAATCTCGATCTCTCGACCACTACGTGTATCCCGTATCTCCCTGTGTCTGTGTGTTTCTGTGTATGTGGGTTGTACTTATGTGATAAAACTAAAACTATAATATAAAATCAATTGGAAAGTTGCCCTGTCACGATTTAAAGCGTTTTAACCTTGAAGCTTACCCTTCTTGAAATGTTTTAACGGAATGTTGGACATTTTATAAATATTTCTTTTTAATAAATTAGTGTGAAAAAGCTTTATGTTTTGATGTTTACTCAGTGAACTGCCGACGACAAATGAAAATTTACGAGCCAAATTTTGCAGCAAGCAATACAATAACATAAATGCCTCAATCCTAGCAGCTTTTATCGAAACTGATTTGGCAATATCGAAGTTGGTATACCCTTTGGTGTTTTCGATTAGGCCAAAGTAGTGTAACGGTACCGGTCCGTTCTACAGGACGAATGACTTTCAAGCTGTTATAAGATTTACTAAACCTTTACTATCAAGGGCCGTCAATAAATCGTAATTAATTAATTGTTTACTACAAGTAAATAAATAAAAAGCTGAGACAAGTGCTACAAAAACTTCTAACAATATATGTATACACATACATACGTATAAATAGCGAAGACTCTCTGCAAATATCTGAATAAAGCTAATATACTCTCCCTGTAATGTCTGTCAAGATAGCGACGGTCTGTTAACCCACTGTTAACTTTTTTTTTATTTTTTCCGTTTGTAAATTCACCACATTTTTAAAAGTTCTAATTGTCTAACGAGAAAATCTTGATCGGAGTCATTATCATTTTCCACACATATATGTTACACGTTTTATTTTTAAAGAATAATTTTGTACATTTAATTGGCATTCTGCCTTTATTCCACATCCGCCCTGTTGATTCTACTTCATTGAATGAAAGCTTTATTCCAACTTTGGACGCTTGGCCTCATTGCTGAAATAACAAAAAGGAGTAATGCTTTAACCAATTTTTTTTTGTTTTATAAACTTACTATAGCATATTATAGTCTGCATTTCCAGTACGCCTGGATTTCATGTACTTGGCATGAACTTCCCCATCCAAATAGAAACTTTTTACGGCTGGATCCTTAAGCATTAACTCCTGCCATTTGAGCTGAATAGAGCAATTGAAATCTATTATATTTTGATATCAATCGAAGTGTGAACGGTCATCTTACTAGATTTTCGAAACGTGTAGGATCCAATTTAACGCTATCGCCCATGGTATACTTTAAGGCGTCAAAACGCTCGCACCATGGCCAAATCATGTAGTCCAACATTCCAGGCTGGGATCCGCCAAAGTAGGGAGTATCTCGGCGCTTTAGCTCCTCCTCGTAAATGTCCAACCCGGTATACAAATCAGCATCGCCCACTTCCTTGGGATTATCGTGCAATAGAAGATTATAAATGGCATTTGTAAATTGGCCAAAACGCTCAACAAGTATTCTATCGATTGCCTTTTTTAGCGGATCTTTTGGATGAAGTGGTATCTCGGGATACTTTTCATCTAGATAATCGCATATGATTAGTGACTCGATGAGAGTGGGTGATTTTGATCCAGGTGCTCCCTCTTTAACAAGTTCCAAAGCTGGTACTTTAGTTGTGACACTGACCTCGGAAAACCATTCAGGTTTATCGCGCAGGTTTATGTATATTTTGTGATATGGTATTTTTTTCGCATCCAGGACAAGGTGAACACGGTGAGCATATGGGCAAAAGCGCATAGAATATAAACGCAAGACACCGTCATCCGGAAATACGGGTTTGATGGAATCTATAGAGTAGTGAGTATGAACAAAAGAGTTTAATATACAACATATAAATATATTTTTCTGCATACCAATGGTTAAATGCTCCGTCTCAGACATTTTGTGTATTTTCACCCTTTCACTTTTTTTTGTTTATAAATGTCAACGTCTGTGTGTGACTGTCACTTGTCCGTTTGAAAACTTTCCGATAAACACTGTATTATCTACTTTATCGATATGCATTCATACTATCGATACATTTACACCTGCACACTACGGTCACACTGATAGATGGCTGTATTGTTGCGGATTTTTTTGTTGGCGGTGTGGTGCGTTAAAATCGGCATTTAATTATAAATCTTTTGTGTTCTTTGAAATGTTAAGCCATCGAACAACTGCTACTTGCGTAATTGTGTAAATGTGTTCAATTAGAGCAGCCCTCTAATAACTGTGTAATCTGTATTTTGGATAGACCAGAAACGAACTCTTACCGCTGCTGCCGCCGCCGCAGTTCAATCGAATCGACATTTTTGTTATCTTTGTGAATTAATGCAATACCTACGTCCCCGCCCCCACCCACCAGGCAACACTGCAATCATTTAAAGTTAAATCGTAGAGAAGAGCATTGACGGCACATTACTATCTATCAACAATTAAGATTAAGATTTTGCGCTGAGCGCAATCCCAACACAAACTCACATACACATACACACAAACATTTGGAATTGATATTTCGGGAAAAGGGACAGAGAGAAAGAGATAGAGGAGTGCCGGACAGTAAGTATTGTTAATTAAAGAATTATACATATAGGCTTAAATGCATATGTTGCAGCATCTCTACCATAACCATATACACCCACCACTATCAAAGTTCCCACTTGCACCGTCTCCCATACCTTGCCACACTCATTCATAATTTATTTATAGCGAGTCGCTTTCCATGTGCGAGATTTGGACACCCGCGCACACACACACACATATGTATATATTCACTCTCAAACACACACACACACACACACGTATATTATATGCTATTTTAGTGTAACATATTTTCCATTTTTAACACCAAATCAAATGGCATTTTAATTTCCTTTTTCCCTGCCATAATTGTAGTCTAATTACGCAAAATACAGACTACATTTTGCGTGGGTAATGATTTGTTAAATGAGGTAGAATCTAGTACGTATTGAAGTGGTCCCAAAGCCAACAGTTGTCCCCTCCCCCCACACCATTTTCGGTGGCAAAGAAGTATTTCATTGCTTATCGGTAATGACCCATATATCATCCACCATGTGTGTTTCATTTTGGTTAGTTTTTGGCTAGAATTGTCATCCAATATATACATATATCGAAATTTATTATTAAATATCGACGATCGATATTCGTATCGTTTTTTTTTTTATCGAATTGAATTGTTATGATAAAACTGAAATATATATACATATGTATCCAATAAAATGCAATTGTAAATAAATACATTACATAAGATTATCGAATCAACAAAAAAATGATCTCTCCTTTGGAAAGTTTTACCCTGTCACGGATTTCCACTCCCACGTGTGTTCTGCTGAATCTCTACCTATAATTCTAATGTGTGTATCATTGCGAAAATAGATCGATCAATCAATGAGCATTCATCTTCAGTGAATGACTCACCATTTGTTGGCATCCTGTGAACTTTCAAGATTTCGATTCATATGATTTCGATATATTTTCTTTTTCTTTTGTTCTATAATAATATTGCATGGGCTTTAATATACAATTTGTGAATTGGTCACATGTGGGCAAATGCAGTGAAATCAATTATTCATTGATTCGGTTATAAGATTGCATTGCATTGCATATTACCCGACGGCATCCGCATCCACATGGGAAAGATAGCCATGCCGATGATAAGTTAATGTACGTAGTAGCACAATCTACCAATTCGATGCCAGCCTACATATGATTTAATGTGAATGCCCCAATGAATTATTTATTGTAATTGCAAGCCCTTCAACATTAGCAGCATATTAAATTCCAAACCCTGACGTAATATTATTATAGTAAAGTAGTCGTTTGCGAGAGCCAAGGTCAATCCCATTGAGACCGGACAAGCTAAGCTGTCGAACTGACGACAGTTTTAGTTATTTAGTCAATCGGACATCATCATGGTTAGACGACGTGATCAAGCTACCACCGACAGTGATTTAGATAGTTAGTTATTTGTAAATCTTTATGTCGTATCGCTCGCAATTGTATATGTACATATATCCCAGAACTTTATATTCATGGCGGTTTTTTGCTTTGTCATACGACCCTCGGACAAGCGGCACCTCGTATCTCCCAAATGGTATCTAGAAAAGCTAACTGAAATTTCATGTAGAGCTTTTATTTTAATTTTCCCCCCTCTCGTCATTTTGACGCTATTGCCGCCATTTGTCTGTGTGATTTAGTGTGCCAAGTAACACCAAAAGATAAGGGTATAGAACAGTGTGTGCTTGTGTGTGTGCGTGTGTTCGGAACCTTTGTATGGCCAGCCGCCTGGGGGTTTCGGCATGAAATTTCAGTTGGTAAGAATGCTTGGCAAAAAGAAACTACAGATAATTCCACAAAAAAAAACTGAAATTTGGCAGTTTGTTGACTCTGACAAAACAAGAATAAACGAAAATGAAAAAGGGATCGCACCGTCAGCGAGAATAATGATCTTTTGGCTTTTGGTCATGTGGTTCTCGTTGTGAAATTTCAGTGGAGATACTCAGCAATTTATGTATATACATGCATATATATGTATATGAGTCAACAGCAACGACGATGGATGTGTGCAAAAAGTTAGCTAACTATACAATTTCAGTTGGAGATAATGATGTCTGAGTCAGCGAAACATTTTTGCTGCTGCTATGTTGCCCTTTGAAGTTTTGGGTATGAAATTTCAGTTAGCCAGTAAAAAGTGCTAAGTGAAACAAGTTTCAGCTATGTATCGGGCGCATTATATATATATATACATATATAATATATAGCAACATATGTACATACATAAGGAATGAGTCAGCAATAGCAGCAGTCATGTGGCGGCAACTGGACAGAATTTTCATATATAAAATGGTGTTCTCATTGTGAAATTTCAGTAGATATGCTTCCCTTCAGTGTAGCATAAGTCGATAAGGAGTTCGTGTTTGAAATTTCAATTTCAGTTCGATGCTTTGTGTGATGAAATCTGGGAATCAACCAATAAACAGTGAGTCAGATTTAAGTAAACTTTTTTTTCTGCCGTTTTTCTCTTTTTTTAACAAATCAATTTGACATAGTGCTAATTTAATCTTAAAAAAAAAACTCTGTTCTGGTTCTATATTGAAGTGTTTTTAAAATATGAAAGTCGGCAAAACTTTTATATAAAATATGAAATATCAGTTGTGGATAATGGAAGATCTACCATAAGAACTTTGTAATCTAATTATGTGGTTGAAAGTTTGTCTAGTAGCAGTCCAGATTCGATTGATAACGAGAATGTGTTATCATTGATTCAAGATTACACATTGATTCCGATAAGCAATAATCTATGAATATATAACGTTGATTTTTTTTTTTTTGCTTTTTTTTTTGGACTAGTTGTTGTAAGTGTAGCTATTAATAACATTGCCTAATTTCGGGCATCCAGAGATGAGGCAAAGTCATAAAGTTAAGATATATATATGAATATATAAATATAGTCTAACTTTGCTATAATAAATTCGTACTACCTATACAGACACTCTATTTCATAAAAATTGTAATCTTTATGTATAAAGTCAGTTCATTAACCAGAAAACTTTTTTGTATATAGAAGTTCACTATAGGAATTAGTGCTTCCATATATACATATATCATTTAAAAGTGACACCAAATTCCGACACAAATTGCTTTCCATTAGCTTTTGATTAATTCTCTAGTTATCTAGACGATTGATAGTCCTGATCAGTTTAAACATCAATCAATTGTGTGTTTAGATTTAAGAGTTAGCATAAAAGTTTTGCACATTTTCATATTGTTCTAGCCGATTTAAAATCATGGCCAATATGGGCACTTCTTGTTAGTATACTACAAACTGAAGGAACTCACTAGTTTTTTTTTTATATTTAAAATGCGGTCTTCACTAAAATAAAATCAAAGTTTTCTTTTTAGTATGTAATTGGTTTTGTAGGGTTTTCATTGTTTTGATTTAATTTTCGATTTAGAAACAGATTTTCTTTGACAATGATGGAGAAAATCTGGATTGCTCTGTTTTTAGACTAAAGGCAATGAATATTGAAGGCACTAAGAACATGTGGCAAATAAAAGTTTTCCCATTTGGTAATGAACGGGGTACGATTTGACTATCGGGATCTGATTCTGATCTATATGGAATTGGTTTTGCTTTTAATCTATAAAGTACCATAACTATGGGCTTAAAGCAACCCATTTATATTGGCAAAGTTTTACGCCTCCAAACCTGGGCATGCTTTGACAGACGGTTGCTCTCGTCCCACACTCACACACACACACACACACACACAGAGACACAGACAGACAGAGCACTATAGAAATCGAAAACCTGGACTATAAAACAATCTGAAAGCAACGCGCGCAGCTCAGTGGCAAATTGATGGTGGTAAAGCGCGTCTGGTGGTAGGCTTCTTCATATATATCACATACACCCTTACACCCGGTGTGTGAACTCAAGACAAAATTTATATATTATAATATTACTAATTATAATAAAAGAGATTTAATTGCCAATCAATCAATAAAACGGAAAGAAAGCGAAATTACTTTAAACAAAAATTAACTGAGCTCTAAATAAACATATATGTATGAATATATCATATACATATACATATATGTTTATATAGTAACAAAAAGTGAGATCAAAAGTCGTTAAAGCCAACACAGAAAAAATTGTTGCGGCCGTTTAATGTTTTTTTTTTGCTCTCAGTGATTTCATGAAAATCATGCGAACTGAATTTAAATGAGGCTTGATTACAAAAAGTTTAAATAAAAAAAAGCAAATACGTACAACAACGACAACAAGAAGACAATGGCGGCAACACTTGACCAATTGACTGAGTTAGGTCAGTCAGTTGGCTTGATTGAAAAACGAATCGAATGTATGTAAAATAAAAATCATGCATGGGAAGAGAGAGAATCAAGATTTTTTTTGCCAAATTTAAAAACATTTTGATGATTGATTTTTATTGCCAGATAATTAAGTAAATGCCTGGCATTTTAAATTGAAAGAAGTCACAGCCACAGAAGGACAAGGACACGGATGCGGATACGTACACGGGGCGGGCATATTTTGGGGGCTGGGGCAACAAGTGCCGCACAAGTCACTCAAATTGAGCGTCGACGGCGACGTCAACCTTTAACCTTCAGCAAGTTAAACGCGTGTCAAACGCATTGTCAATGCCAAAAGTGCACATATCACGGTGCTATTGCCCGCCCACTTCCTGTGACCTTGACGCGCCTAGTTTTATGCAACAGCAATGACGACTTTTGCTTTCGCTTTTATTAAGTCGATAACACCCACGCCAAACCTATGTTACCACTCCGCGCATACCTGTACCTTTGTCACCTTCCCTCCACCTCCCCGCTCCCCTTTCCGCACTCCCTACTCCTACACGCGAGTCATAAATTTCTAATATTTATGTATGTACGATGAATTTCCTTTTTTTTTTTTTTCGTTGGTTAAAGTTTTATCAATATATTGGATTTTGTGGCAGGAATATTTCTGTGTACAAATTGGCCAAGTACCTGCCCCAATGCGCAATTACAACAAGTTGCTTGATATGCGCGAGTGTGTGTGTGTGTGTGTGTGTGCCTGCTACTGTTAGTGCGTGTGTGTCTCTGTATGTGTGTGTGTGTGTGCAGCAGATAGTATTTCCCCCTAGACACTAAAAGTCGTATTTTTACTTGTATTTTGGCGCGCGCCAATAGCGGTTCACTTGACGAAGATACCACTCGACAATTGTTTATGACGTTACCAAAGGCAAACGAATTCTTCCACCGCCTCCTCCTGCTCTCCGTGGTCAACTAACTCTGCTCTTCGCCAAGCTATCCTCCCTTGTCGCGGCTCTTCTATGTGACAGCTGATTAGAGTTGTGCTTACATGGCGCAATTTGTGTTTGCTTGTTTTTTTTTTTTTTATATATTTTATGTAATTTTGAATACTTTTTCTTTTATTTTTGTGCGATGGTGAAACAGATGGTTCAAAAAGAAATTGAATTTTTAGTGATTCAGTTATTCCAAAATTGTGTGTGTGTGACAGAATGTGGCAAGTTGTGTGAGAGGAGAAAGTGGAGGGAAAAAAATATGCTAAATGTTGCAACGTTTTAAAAGTGAAGTGGCAACTGGGAATAATAAGATTAATTCCATATTAAATTAAAGTATTGAATTGTAAGGCCCAGCTAACTAAATACTGTCAAGTTAACGTCAAAAGGAAATAAGGGTTATTAAGTCTAAATATTTGTTAGAATAACCTAATGAATCTCCCAGAATTAAAACTCAATTAGATGCTATAAAAATTCTATTTAAAAACTTTAACACTTGTTACTATAAACTTATCAATTACTGACAATCGGAACAGATAATATAAAAAGATATGATCCGATTTTATAGTTCATTGGAACATTTGATGAATTGTTTTAATTATCGTAGATAATCATTTTGATTATGGCTAAGGAATATTGTTTTACCGATATCTCTTTGTGATTTACAGATACTATATACATGTAGTATATATAGGTATATATATGTTTGAATAGCTCTTGAAATATTGCTGCAAGCACCATTACCCTAAATGGTCAGCCTTTTGGAGCACCTGAAGCAGCAAATCTGTGTGTGTGTGAGTGTGTGTAAAAGTCTTTGCCATATTTGGAGGTGTCGATCGACAACTGGCCGCCAAATGAACTTGAACTTCCGCTTTCGTTCGTTTTGGTTATGTAATTGGTTAATTGTTGTCTCTCGATCGTTTCAGTTAAATGGGTAATGGGTGTAGGTGGCCTTTTTTTTTTTTAAATAAAGAGCTTATGTCTAGGCAAACCCCAATCAATGCCCCCCTTCCCCACACTTTCTCATCGTACTCATTCCTCGCTTCTCCGCCCTTTACCATTGTTCTTTACCATACTTTTCGTCTCATAAAAATAGTTTCATTTATATCATTTGGATGGAGAAGCACGCTTCAGTGCATTAAAAATTAACTTATTCCATTTTAAATCATTACAGATTCCAACTGAAACCGTGAATTGACATCTATATACATATATAAACATTCATATATATATATTTATATTGACATATATATACATATATAATGATCAAGGTAGATTACATTATTCTGTGAAAACGTAATCGTAACCTGGATACCAATAAGTTTAGTCTAAGGAGAAGTAAAGAGAGAGCAAGAGAGAGAGAAAGAGTGAGAGTGTGAGAGAGAGAGAGAGAGATGGCGCGTCACATAGTGGCTGTTTGTGTGGTTTGCCTATTGTGCGCCCATCGATTGCATTGCCAAGATCATTTCGATGATGATCTCTTTAACAATGGCATGGCCGTACACAGTAAGGAGTTGGTTAATGGCCGCTTCCCTATCAGCAGTTCAAGTCCCTCCAGTGAAACCACCGATGAAAGAAGACAGCAATTAGCTGGCGATGATACCCAAAACTACAGCACAAGCCCGCCCTCCAGGAGACATAAGCGTCATGCTGGCAGCCATGACGATGATGGTGAACGGGATTTGCCTCAAATAACCCAATACTTCCTGCATCAACTGATGTCACAAAATGCAATGAATGCCAGTGGCTTCCACAATCTGTTACAACAGCTTAATCTGCAATCGTTGGCCAGCGATAGTAGCAATGGCACTGTAAGTATAGAAGATTACCCAATTGAATCGTATATATTTACCATTGATTGAAACTTTTTAGTGCGTGGCCGTTAGTAGACTGGTCCATCATGTCCAGCCACATGATCTCACACATCATAACAAAGAAAACGAGGATGATGACATGGAGGAGCAGAAAGTGCCAAACAACTGTACCTCATCCGATAATGCCAGCAATTCCTCAAGTCAATCCTGCATCCACAGCTCTTCAGCTTCAAGCATGGAGGAGCAAAACACAAACTATACGCTTAGTGGGCGAGATTTGCTCAATTTATGCCCCATTTTGCTCTATGAGATGACAACGCTTGGAGGCGGTTGTATCGATTCAAATGTGCTCGAGGAGATTGATGCCCATGAGATGCACATTGGCCGTGAGAAGGGTGATATTGTATATGGTAAGTGTAAATCTGGCACTCCCCCCTCCCAAACGGATTCAACTAATGTTTAATCTTATGTTTACCAGTTTGGATTTATGCCTTTATATCGGTATTTGCCTGTGGTATTCTTGGCCTTGTTGGTGTTGCCATTATTCCTTTTATGGGCTCCCGCTATTATAAGCACATTATACAATACCTGGTCTCCTTAGCTGTGGGTACAATGACAGGAGATGCTTTGCTTCACTTGCTGCCGCATGTAAGTATCAGATATAAGTTTCCAGATTTAATCCCTTATTGATTCTCAAATTTTTTTTAATAGTCACTGGCGAACCAGGATGAACGTGGAATGATCATGAAGGGTCTGGGCTGTCTGAGTGGCATTATTTTCTTTTATGTTACCGAACATGCACTGACCATGATTTCGGAGTGGCGCAAGAGCGTGGAAAAGAAGGAGACGAAGAAGCCGTCACGTGCAAAAGTAATGCGTGATCCAGACTCCTCGGTGAACAATTCCGTGGCTGGGGATAAGATGTGCAAACAGAAATATAGTTCATATCCCTATTGCTATGACGAGATTACCATGAACAACAAGCAGAGCGAATGGATGCATTTGCCTGGTGATAGTACGTCAGCGGCAGCTGGCGCTGGTGGCGATGCTAGCTCTGCCGAAGCCCGAAATGGTGTGGCCGATCACGATGGCTCTAATGAAATGGCAGCTGCTGCCGAATCCCTGCTCTCCACTTTACACAAAAATTATGTGGATATCAATCATCATAATCACAATCATAACAATCACCAACAGCATCAGTCGGATGGTCAACCCGGAGCACTAATGGATAGTAATACCATTGTCACCGATCTCGATGGAAATGCCGTGTATGCGGCCAACAGCGGGAAAGACAAGGATAATAAAAACGACCATGTGACGGTAATATTGCGCGAGCATGAGTCTTCCCATCATGGGCACAGCCATCGTCATGGTCATGTCCATTCGCCTCCGGAAACGCTGAGCGCTGTCGCATGGATGATCATTATGGGCGATGGTCTACATAATTTTACAGATGGTATGGCCATAGGGGCTGCATTTGCCGAGAATATTGCCGGTGGCTTTTCCACCTCCTTGGCCGTGTTCTGTCACGAGTTGCCCCACGAACTGGGTGATTTTGCCATTCTAATGAAGGCGGGCATGTCAGTGAAATCGGCTGTGTATTACAATCTTTTAACTGGTGTCCTCAGTTTCATTGGAATGATCTTTGGCATTGTATTTGGCCAATCGGAGGAAGTGGCCAAATGGATGTTTGCCGTGGCAGCTGGGCTCTTTATTTATATAGCACTGGTCGATATGGTGAGTACAACATCAAATATAATTCTATATTTAATATTTATTCATTATGTTTTATATATCTTTCTATGCAGATGCCCGAGATATCGGCTGCCCACAAATCGCTGGCCCAATTCCTGCTGCAAATACTTGGCATGTTGAGCGGTGTGGGAATTATGCTTCTGATAGCCATCTATGAAGGTGATCTGATGACTGCGTTTGGCACTGGACCATCCAGTGCATCAGTGCATCATCAACATGTTCATTAAAGACACTGATAAACTAAAACTAAAGGAAGTTTAACTAAAATGAGAAAGAAAAACTAAAACCCAAATAATTGTAAGCAACTGCAGCGAATCTTGTAGCGTATTATGTGCATTGCATTTTGTTTTTGTCAAAGCCTAGGTTCGTCTTTTTTTTAATATTATCTCTTTTTTTTAAACATGGAATTGTTTGTTACCTCAGCCACGGACACGAACATGAATACGGATACGGACACAACAGACAGCACGATGGTTGGCAATTACAAAAACGCATTCGTTAACTGTTTTTGAAACACACATTTAGAGAACAATTTCAGTTTGTATAATCTAAGATTGCGCAATCGATTGAATATATATAGGTATATACATATGTTCTCAACCTACACCAATCAATTATGGGTCAGTATAGACATGTCCGTCCGTATCAAGATCTAGATCTAGAATATTTAATCGAGGTTTAAACCTCTAAATTTTGATATGTAAGATTCCATTTAATGCCTCCCATAATTACTGAGATATACATGCCCGCCTTTGGTATATCGACATTCGTATTTATGTATCATATATCATCTACCATTCCACCAATGTGCAGAGGAAATGGTGGTTGCCAGAATTATGTGAATGTTGAGCTAATAGTGCGCTAGTGCAACAAAAATGGGGAACTTTATGAAGAATTAGTGTTTAAACAATATTAAGTTGCACTTCTACTTGGTACAGGGTATCTTGCGGTCGGGATGCCGACTTAACGTACAGATTTTTTTCTTTGTTTTTGTTCCTAAACTCAACGACAATTTTGCGATCGAATTGATTTATACACACAGAAACACACACACACACACACACCCATACCCATATTGAATGTAAGAAACCCTTAATGTTTATATATATATTAGAAAGTGATTTTGAAGTTAAAAGAAAAGCAGAAGGAAAAACAATAATGGAAACATGATCATGCTCGGTATTCGGAAGCATGCGAAACACTATATCTTAAGTCTTTTCTTATACACTAAAAATATGAAGGTAAAAGAAAAAAAACCGAAAAAAGAATGAGAAACCTAATGATAAAAGTAAAACAACTTAATAACTTCGATATATACATTAAATATGTATATTTATGGTAGTTTATAGAATTATATAAAATAATAATACATCTAGTGTATTTTTTTTTTTTTTTTTGTATTTCGTAGTGTAGGGTGCGCATATGTTTTATTTACGCCAATTTAACATTCTAAACGAAGCAAACAGCAGCAATGGCAACCAGAACAAACCAAATCCACATCCAACCAATGTCCAATTACGATATATAATTTTTTCATTTGGCTGTACTTAACAATTTGCAAGCGTATTTTCAACTTAAATGCAATCCAATGAAATAATTAATTTATTATTTAGGCATTCTCATTATATATGCAAATATAGTAAATATATGTATACATATATACTTATCTATATATACACGATTATATACCTCCCTTTCTTTTGGCACTTACATTTAATTATTATTTGTCTTTGTGAATAAAATATATCGAGATTTATATTTTCGAACAGAGCTAATCTTTTATGTGTTTCATTTTATTTTGAATGTTTTTTAATTTGTTCTCTGATTATGTTTGTTCTTTTTTTTCCAATGCGCACACAACTAAAACACGAAAGTGAATGTGATTAAAAAAAGAAAAGAAAAATTAATTATAATAATAAAAAGAAAACACAAGGAAATATAAGAATTGAGTAACTAACATTTGTAAAATGGTGCAACTTAAGGAACATTTGCTCTTAGACAGACACACACACGAACACACTATACATCTATATAGCTATCTAATAAGCTGAAGTAACTAACAATATTTTTAATAACAAAAAAAAGCCCACACTATATACATACATTAATGCAAACATATATGCATATACATATGCCAAAATGAGGCAGTAAAACCTATAATTCTAGCTATAAGCTCTATAAGAAGAACTACAACACACTACGAATATGCTAACAAGATTTGACGATGAAATTGACGAATTGATGTATAACTGGATAACTTTGGTGATATCAAGCAAAAGGCAATTGAGAAAAAAAACGACTAAACAAAATAATTTTACAATTACATAAATAATAAATAATAGTTGTATGTATGTATGTGTATGTGTGCACCAGATCGCACGCAGATCGTCGCGTATTTTGCTAAATTTTAATTTATTTTTTCAAATTATCGAAATAAACGTTTTTCCACCTAATGAACTTGATATAAATAATAAGGTTTTGAAATTGTCCTCTCCTTATGGCTTTTGGTGTATCTTTCTTTAAACCTAACTTGAAATCTTATTTATTTACAGGCAAAGTTTAAATGATTATAAAAGTTGATAGTTTAATTCAATAGTTATTAAACAAATTTCTAAGTTCGCACACTGATGTCGGATAATGACATGTGGACCCCAATGAGTTTTTTCATTGAACCTTGAAAGATTTCTTGCCTATTCACCTACTCTTAGCTATCGAAAAAGAGTTGACACATTTAATATTTTAATTGTATTTGTTTTATCATATAATAAACAAAATTGGTTTTCCTCACACCCATTTTGTTCACCAAGTTTGGTATTAATTTCCAAATTTTTAAACATCGAGCTTAAACCAGTGTTGTCCTGAGAAAATGCCACAGCCAAGGCAGTCGTATCATTTTTGCCAGAAGTTAGTTGGGCTTTTTTTTTTGCTTGGTTGACAATCCAACCCTCATATAGACGCTTCTCATAAACTTGTTCATATTCCAATAGCTTTTTGCGATTCTTAGCCGCAATATGAAGCTGTACCTTTAAAGAGACTTGTGGGAATAGTTTGCTTAGATTGGGATAACTTTGGTTACAATCGAAAACGGTTGAGTTTGTTGGCTGGCGAGATCCAATCGCTGATTCAAAAATTGTAAAAGTGAACTTATTGGGAATGTTCAATTGTTCAATGTAATATGTTCCTTTGAATTTTTGACTCGTTTTGTTTTGGACTTTCGCGGCATTTCGACGAGTCTTATCCTCGGCCTTCAGATTGTATTTGTTGAATCTTATTTCAATGTATTGCTTCATTTCGCCTTCTTGTTTTCCGTTTAACATTTCTAGCTGTAATTAATTTACAAAAATTTACCAGTTGACATGAAACTTCAAAGGTTTCCACACTGAACTCTGTCAGAGATTTGTCGTGTGAAACCAAACACATGAACAAAGTATATTCATTTTTAGGTCTACGAGAAAAACAACAGAATGAGCGAAATCAACGTATTTAAACACAGGTAAGTGAGTTTAAATCAATGGTAATATTATTTGTAAAATATAATATTTAAAAAATTATAGTAGTTAATTTGAAACTGTCTTTTAGGGACAGGGCTATATTTTGAAGGTCTATCAAAATTAATTATAACCGCATTTTACGGTAGCCAAAAAAAAATAATTTTTTTTACTGGATTTCTAATTGCAAAGAATCCTGACATAATTTGGTTCTGCAGCTATGCGACAATTCAAGATTCAAATGGAAATAAATTATGCCCTGTCACAGCAAGCGTTGCAATACTTGCACATTTTCCGTTATCGAACGAAATTTGGTATTTTTTGCCTTTCGGCTAGTTTAGTGTGTGGGCACATCAACAGCTGGTTTCGGCTGCTTTCGTTTGGCTTTCTTGTTTCTTACTTTGCTTAATTGAATTAAAAACAATTTCTATTGCGTCAGTTGTCTAATAGCAAGTGTGGGAGAAAGTATTGTTTGCAAAAATTAAAAGTAAATAAATTACAATTTCACAATGGGTGATGATAATGTAGACTTGGGCAAATGTTTTGAAATAATCAACAATTTAGTTACGGAAGCGGGCAGGGTGAGGCTCAATTAAGAAAAAATAAAAACTTTCCGTTACACTCAAAGTACACTTGCAGCTGATTTCCCGAAACAATGAGACTCGTCAGGACTTTGTATGCAAGAACGGTGACATTGACTTGGTTACCCAAACAGATAAAGATGTGGAAAAGCTACTGATGGATGGCATACGCCAACAGTTTCCCGATCACAAGTAGGAATTATAATTGAAACAAATTTTCAGTTATAAAAATGTTCGATCTTTTTAGATTCATTGGCGAAGAGGAGAGCAGTGGTGATAGTGGAGTTAACAAGTTAACCGATGCACCCACTTGGATTATTGATCCTGTCGATGGCACAATGAATTTTGTTCATGCCTTTCCCCATTCCTGTATTTCGGTGGGCTTGAAGGTGAATAAAGTCACTGAAATTGGTATTGTCTACAATCCCATATTGGAGCAACGATTTACGGCTCGTCGGGGCCAGGGCGCCTACTATAATGGCCGGCGCATTCAAGTGAGTGGACAAAAGGAAGTGGGCAAGGCTCTAGTAACTAGTGAATTTGGCACTACACGCGACGAGGCTAAAATGAAAGTGGTAAATGAGAATTTTGCCATAATGGCTAAGCATGTGCATGGGTAAGTTTGATTAAAACTATATTTGAGTCAAGTTTTAATCCAAAAACTATATTTTGTCTCTATAGCCTTCGTGCCTTGGGATCAGCGGCTCTTAATATGTCCATGGTGGCCTTGGGTGCAGCCGATGCCAACTATGAGTTTGGAATTCATGCCTGGGATGTTTGTGCTGGTGATTTGATTGTTCGGGAGGCTGGTGGAGTAGTCATCGATCCTGCGGGTGGCGAGTTTGATATTATGTCGCGACGAGTCTTGGCTGCCTCGTCTCCACAATTAGCTCAGGACATATCGAAACTTTTGATTCAGTTTTACCCGCAACCACGTGATGATTAAACACTTCTGATCCATAGCTTTTATTCATTTACACGGACGGATCTAGAGGAAGTGATCGTGCAGGATCAATATGAGAAATTTAACGGAGAAAATTAGTTATAGAGCGCGTAACTACTTATTGAATACCGTTTCATTCACAGTGACCTGTGAATTTGTGCTCCGGAATACGAAATGGTCTTTTAAGAGATTTTTCTGATCCTCGAAAATATTATCTTGATTCGTCCCTGTTCATTTATGATGCATTTTAAACCATAGAACATGTTATTATGAACGATGTTCCCCAGTCATTAATATTCCAAATAAACTTATAGCCAGATCTGTTATATTGATAATACTATTCAAAGTCGGTTGTTTGTTTGCTTTTCTGTAATTTTATTACAATCTGCGGTATTTGTTTGTTGTATTTGTATGTATGTGTGTTTTGCCTTTGAATTAGTTTTCGCAGCATTTATTCTTATCATTTTCAGCGGCTTTTAGTGTTAGTGTTATATATACACATATATATATGTATATACATATATATGTATGTATGTATATTGTTGATTTTCTAGTACATAAGTATATATAAAGCAATATTCTTGTTTGTTTGTTTTTTTTTATTATTTCTTTGTTGAATTTCTCATATCTGGTTAGTTTTTTCTTTTCGAATGCCCTGTAACCTGTAACAAGGAAACTTTAGTAAGATCTCAAAAATCGGTTTGATTTGATTTCTATGTAAAAAAAACCCTATTTCTGCATTATAGGAATAGCATTTGTTGCCTTGATAACAATTTTCTTAAATTTTCCGATTTGAATTATATATTTCAAAAGTAGTTCAAAATATTGAAAGATAATACAATGTAAATAAGACTTACGCTTCAGTTGTGAAATTAGGAAAATGAGAGAATTTGAATGAAAATGGAATTAATATTGGAAAATAAGATTCTTTTTTTTTTTTTATAAGAATACATTCTCTATTGTTGGTTTTTATACTGATTCAACATATGTTTCTTTTTACTGAACAATCCATATATAGATGTGTGTATGTATTAGTATTAAGGTATCAAACTGCACTCCCACTTGGCTTCTGCGAAAATTGTTGTCTGGTGTTAGGGCATTTGTATCGTCGAATATTTCATCTGATTTTCTGCTATTGTTTCCATTGAACAATCCATTTGATATATTATATATATATGTGTATATATACATATATATATATATATAGTTTTAGTTATGTCTTTGCTTTATCTTGCTTAATTTTTGCACTAGTTGTGAATAGTTTATATGGACACTTTACTAAAGGAGAAACAAAGGAAAAAAAAAAGCAAAGTAAAGAAAAAAGTAGCTAGATCATGTTTTGTTGTTGCTGTTGTTGTTAGGAAGTTTTCATTTTGTTGTTATCTTTCTTACTGAATTGTTTAACATTTTATTTTTATTTTTTTTTTACTTTTTATCGTTTTGCTTTATATAGAGTATTTACTATGATTAATACCATTTTAATTGTTTAGTTTTTATTAAAATTTGACACATCATTTGAAAAATGTAATCAAAGCTACAAGTAGGTAAAAAAATTGTATCTATATATCTATATATCTGTATATATATATATATATATACATATATATATATACGTTAATGGTTTGCCTACTAACATACACAAAATGATCCTCAATCTCAATTATGCGCACTGGTTTACAAAAAAATTTTAACACAGAGGTTTTTTCTTATTTTTTCCCCGTCATACATTTTTCACATATTTTAGATATATATATATATATATATAGTAGGGGGATTTTTTGTGCTGAAATTATTGAAAAGAAGCGTTTGATCGGTTTGCGAGAAAAAAAAGCATTGCTAGCTTATTAGATTTTTGAAGTTACTGCAAAATTGTATTTCTCTAAGATTTTTTGTATATATATATGTATATATATATATACATATATACGTTTCAATAAGCGAAAAGGTACACATGGAGCATAAAATTGTTGTTTTGCTTTTTTTTTTGTTTGTTTGTTTATTTTTGTCACTACATCAACTTGTAGAATTAAAAAATGTTTTCTCTCTTTCTATATATATGTAAAATTCAACAATTAGAAGATTGAAGAGCTAGGATATAGAATTTTACTGCCGCGGATAGTAGGGGAAAGTGTGGCGAGGGATGGTGGGCTTCTCCTTCTTTATAATTCTGCCCAAATTAGTTGTTTTTATTAACATATATATATATATTTAGCATAGATTTATGTTTATATATATATATGTACATATATGATTCAAATTTAACTGTTTTGCCATTTGTTTGTGGTATAAACAATAATATACACAGAAATTTGTTTTTGTTTGTTTAGTTAGCACCAATCAATTCGAAAAAATTCATTCAAAACAATTTGATTGTTCCAAGTTCGTACACACTTAATATTAATGAAATAATTGAACAGTTCGTAAAGGAAAAAAAAAATTTGCTTTGATCTAATTGTAATTGTAATTGTAATAATAATAATCATAATAATCGAGTTTTAAGAATTAAATTTAAATTTATTTACAATCAGATACAATAAACGCATCATCATCATCGATATCGATATCGTCTATATCCATTATCAATTTGAAATCATTTTCTTTTTTATGTTTTTTGTTTTTAACTTAGTCTCATAGAATCAACTTATTGGGTCTTTTTGCTGGTCATTATGTAGCTAGAGCTAAATTTTACACAAATTTCTTTTATTATAATTATTAAATGGTATTTTTATAATATTATAATATTATTTATATAAATATATACATATATATATCGATGTATATATATATATATATATATGTATTAATAAAAAAAAAACCAGTATTGATCGAACTTTAACGCTCGCTTTTCAGTCGAGTTCTTGATGATGATTAGAGAGGGAAAATGGGGAGGTGGAATAGGGTCCTGGCCATGGGCATGGGCATGGGTAGGGGTGGGGGGATGTATTTGGGAGTGGGGTATATGAGTTTGACAAATGAAATAAATAATAGTTAATGTTTGTGCATAAAGGATATGTTCACTGCTGGGCTAGGGGAAAAAGGAGTGTGTGTGTGTGTGTGTGTTTTTTTATGTTTGTTTTGTTTTTGAATTTGTTTGTTGCTTTTTGTTTTTGTTTTTGTTTTTGGAAGTTCATTTTCATTTGTTGCTTAATTTTTTTTTGTTTGTTTTGTTTTTTTTTTTTGTTGAACGCTGCTGATATATAATATATAAGTATGTAATTTGTAGTTTAGTTAACTATTTTGTTTTTCCATTAAATGTTGTTGAGTAGATGCCTGTGTGTGTGTGTGTAAATTTGTTGCTGCTGTTTTTCTTTTTTACTTAACTGTAAAACTTAAACAAAATTCACATATATATATATATATGCATATATATATATTCTTATGTATACATACATATATATTCATTCCTATATATATGTATATGTATACATTCATATATATATATCTACATATATATATATACAGAGCATAACTATCTATACGATTTGTTGCTGTTGCTTTCCATTATAGATTATGTTGCACAATCCGCACACATTGGTTTATCGATCTACAGCTCATCATCTGCCTTGGGTATGTCAAAGATTTCGGCAAACAGTGGGGGCAAACGCAGTTTGGTCCAATTCATTCGCAACCAGTCTAAATGTGAGAAATGTTTCGCTCCCAACGATCGCAACTCTGGTATTTTAGCCTCCAGAGCTGGCATCAATTGCAGCGCTTGGGTTGAGCCCGTTCGTGAGCGTAGAATTTGCACGCGCAGTGCCTCGGCAACCAGTTCCCGGGCTCGACCTATAACCTTCGGTTCACTTAGGCCAGCACGATCTGAGGCCAACAGCACCATGGCCGAGAATAGGCCAATTTCAGTATCGCTAAGGCCATAGGCATTCAATGTATTGGCAAAGTTTAGTAATGCGTTCACAAAGTCCGTCTGCAATATGGAGGGCAATGCAATATATAATGTATACATATTTGTGTCAATTTCATATTTCTTAACTTACATCATAGAGTATTTCCAGCTGCTGTCGTGTCAGATAGGCACCATCGTCCAGCGTTAATGTTGTATCGTTGATCAGACGTGCCACATGTGTTAGCCACACTTCGAAAAAGCCCAGCTTAATGAGTATCAGTTGATCATCTTGTGTAAAATCACAGAAGCCAGGTACGCGTTTTGCAAATTCAACAATCCGCTGAACGCCGGGCGTTACACGTGCCGAGAATTGTTGCCAGAGCCAAATCTTTTGAAATTCCAAACTTTCGGCTACTGTGGTGGCAATCTACATGGAAAGATTCATACGATGAACATACATACATACATACATATATGTAGGGTAATTGGTGGTTAATTTTACTTACGCCATTTTGTGGCACCGTCACTGGACGTCGCATCAGTTCGCGTGTTAATTCCTCGGTGTAGGAGCAATTTAGGCGATGTGCCTGCGAGACGCACATAATCACATCATAGACAGTCAGTTCATTTGCTGTGCCGACTAAACCATCGTGACACATGGCCACTTGGCTGGTTCCGTCCATCGAGCTGGTTGTGCCTACCATTTGCATTTGTTGGTGTTGATGTTGCTGATGTTGCTGATGATGTTGATGGAGATGATGATGCCCGGCTACGACTACAACTCCCACACTAACGCCGCTGGCTCCACCAATTGCATTGATGCTATTGCTGCTATTACTACTGTTGTTGCTGTTACTGTTGTTGTTGGTATTGCTGCTTGTGTTAATATTGCTGGTATTCGTGTTGTGGTTGTTGTTGGCACTATTGCAACCGCCCAGCTCCGTTGGCGATGAGGCAATCGAACACATTTGTGGCGTTTGTGGTGTACTTGGTGTATTCACGCGAACGCTATTGCTCGCATGCGGTTGTTGTTGTTGTTGTTGCTGTTGCTGCTGCTGCTGTTGTTGTTGTTGCTGTTGTATCAATTGTTGTTGTTGCTGTTGCTGAAGTGAATTTGTATGCAAATCATCAACATTTAAACTTGCATTGGTTGTTGAAGAGCAGGTGCTGTTGGAATTTGTGGATGTGGAACCAACAGCAGCAACGGTTGATGCTGCAACACCGGCGGCAGCTCCGTTTAGCTCACGGGAACGCTTGGGAACACGACCATAACGTACAGCTAAAAAGAGAAGATCAAAGGGTTTAACGATTAGTAAATTTTATTTATTTTTGTGGGAATTTCTTTTTCACAATGCCCATAAGTATGCTACATTTTTTTGCCATTTATGGGAAATTTTTGTTTGGGTTCAAACTACTTTTCAGTCCAATCCATTGTTGCTTATTATAACAAAAAATTATATGAAACCAAAGATATTTATTCAAATTAATTGGGCAAGTAAAGTTAATTTTAATTAAAGTTAATAATAAACATCTACCCTCAAATTTTATTGATTTGGATTAAATCCATGTACATTCAACATATTAAAATTTTCAAAACATCAACTTTACAAGGTTTTAATTCACTCCAAACTTGGTAGACTTTTTTACTTTTGCTTCTTCCAATTTTCGATTTTTACAATTTTTTGCTATGTTAACTACTGTTAAAACTTTCAATAATCTGATTAAAATTTTATTTTTAATTTTTAAAAAGCTCAACTGATTGATTTCGGAAAACTTTATAACTTGATTTTTACTTCTTTGAAATGACGGCAAAATCTTCGACCCAAGTTTTTCAAAAATCTCGAATTTGGACAAACTTTGGTCCATTTAAAAAAAATCTTTATTTGTTTCTTAGAACCTTATCTTTAATGGCTCCGATTGGCGTTAAAATCTTCACATTTCATTTTCGACACGTTTTTTTAATTTTTATACCCTGTATCCATAGGGCAAAAGGGTATATTAAAGTCGCTAAAATGTATGTAACAGGCAGAAGGAAACATTTCCGACCCCATAAAGTATATATGTATATTCTTGATCAGCATCAACAGCCGAGTCGATTGAGCCATGTCCGTCTGTCCGTCCGTCTGTCCGTCCGTCTGTCCGTATAAACACTTGGATCTCGGAAACTATAAAAGATAGAGCTACCAAATTTGGTGTGAACATCCATCCGTATAATGCATAGGCAGATAAAGTTTGTTTTAAACTTTTGTAATTTTAAATCAAATTACTAGAGCTATATTAAAGATATCTTATTTAGCACACCTAACTATATAGCCAAACTGCACCAGCTGACCAAATTTTGTTCAAATCGGACAATAAATATCAGAGATATTCACATATGTATAAGTTTGTACTAAAACGCTTAGGGCGGCGGCATTGGCTGGCAGGAGTAAGCGAGATAGCATGCGTTCGAATGTGTTTTACTTTATTTAATGTAGCTGGTTAGTATAGGGTATACTTAACGTCGGCAGGGACGACTTGCTTGTTTCATTTATTGTGCAACTACTGTTAAAACTTTCAAGAATCTGGTCGAAATTTATATTTTCCACATTTGCAAAAACATCAACTCTAACTAAATATGGACGAGGCTACATTTCATTGGTCGATTTTGAAAAATTATTATTATAAAATTTTTATGCTTTTAGGATAAGCATTGAAATAGCGAAGTGATCACTATTTGAATTTTCAAATATCCAATCGAAATTTTTGTCTTCCAAATTTCAATGTACTTATTTACTACAAAAATAGCAATTAAATTGGTGTAGAAATTTTTGAAACCGGCTAAAATGAACAAAAACAAATTCTTTAGAAAAAAGTCTCAATCTTACAAATATCCAATATTGATATGTCTTAACAAAAATCAAACTTTTAAGCAATATTTGAAAAGTAAAAATAAACTTTTGATTTCAGATTAAATAAGTAATAATTATAACTAAAAAGTCAATTTAAATTTTTTTAAATATAATTCATAGCAGATACGGTCGACGATTTAAAAATATTTATTTTCATGTTTCGGCTTACTCATTAAACTATTTTAAACTTTTATCTAAACTAATCTAACATTTTAGCTAGCATTTAATGTCTTTTGAACAAAAATAAACAAAATACTCGATTAATTATTTTTTATGAAAAAACAATTTAAACAGAAAACTAAAGTGAAATAAAAAAAAAAAGAGAGAAAAAAAAAAAGAGAGAAAAAAAAAAAACACAACTAAACTGGCACACGCATAAATCTTATAAATCTGCGTCACACACTTGTGGATACACGCATTTTCATTTTCATTTTCAGTTTTCCTCGGTGATCTCTGTTTGGTATCTCAATCATGTGAGATTGTCAACATTTTTCCTATGCTATCAAGTTGAAAATATTTGCCTGGCACTACAAACTCAGTCTAAACTGATATTTGAAACAAAATGCTAAAATTTTCACTTGAAATGTTCATTAGCAAAGAGACGATTTGTGTTGTCTCGTGTCTTGTCTGCTTGTGTGTGTCTGTTGGCAGTGTTTTTTTTTGTTTTTTGTACATGAAATATCTTTTGTGCAACCAAATACTGAAAAGCATATTTTATTAATTAAAATCGCATTTGGTTGAGGCAAAGGCAATGGATGGCAGACGCAGCTGCTCCAGTTGCTGGCTTTTAACTTTGTTGCTTGCTGCTGCTGTTGCTGCTGCTGCCGCTGCCGTCGACACTCACAACGCTCACTTTATCAGTGGGACATTGACCCACTGTGCTCAATATACAAAACGGAGGCAAGTGATTTTGTTGTTGTTGTTGTTGTTGTTGTTGTTGTTGTTGCTGCTGGTAGTGGTCTTTTGCTGTATTTCTTTTGGCTTTGTCTTGTTTATTGTGGTTTTTGTGGTAGCCGCCGGCAGTTTCAAAACACACAAACGCACGCAGAGCAAAAGCGGCTCGCCTCCCCCTTATCCCCATCTCCTCCCATCTAATGATGAAATTGTGGCCCCCGCCCTGACCGAAAACTAAACAACAGCTGACTATGTATGAGTCTATTTGCTAAAAAAAAGTGAAAGATATTTCCATATGCGAGTTTTGCTGCCGGAAAACTTTTATGCACGCAAAGCAGTGGCAGAGGCAGAGACAGTGGCAGAGGCAAGCAGCATCATGCAAAGTGAAAGATGGCCATTAGTGACCAAAAAGTTGGTCAACAAAAAAAAAAAAAAAAACACCAAACACATTGACCCAAATATTTTTTAGCTACTAGTTGGTCGTTTTTTTTTTTTTTTTTTAACTTTTGACAAGAAAGGGCAGCAGCAGCTCATCTTTTGTGGCCACACAAAAAGCCAACATGCCCAAAATATGCTAATTATGAATTAAATTTGCTTTAAATGATTTCCAAGATGATTCTTTTTGAACGGAAATGGCAGTATATATAATACAAATGACAGCCATTAACTTGGCTTATACTACAAATTATTTCTAGCACTCTTAGAAGAACGTTTCTTTAAAAGAAATCTCTTTAAATACATAAATACTGACCTACATAACAAGACAAGGGTATTGAAAAAACTAATATTTTGAATGTTGCAACTCAATTGTTTGTTTTGAAAATTATATGGAGCATCATACATTTTCGAAATTAGTTTCTTGGTTTACTTTTATATAGTATACATATATACAGTAGTAGGAGCTAACTCATTTTGATTTTTAAGGAGACTTTTGTTGCAAGTTTTTGATGTTTTATCTTAATATTTACTAATAATTAATAAAATTTGAATCAATTTCAATTTTGAAAACTGGTTAATTATGACTATGCCAAAGTTCGTATACCCTTACAAAGTTGTTCTCGACAAAAATATATAACTTAGCAGATGTATTGAAAAGTAAATAAACTTTGAAATCCAAATTTGATGTACTTGGCTTGAGAAAAAGAACTTTTCATAATAATCATTTCTCATTTTTTGCTCCGATTGTTTTCAAGGCAACTATAGCATATAGAAGACCGATTCTTCTAAAACTTAATAGATATATTTCTACATAAACCAAACCAAAGTTTCATGATAATCGCTTTAAAAACCAATTTATTGATCTAAAACTCTACTTCAGATTGATCATTTCTATGGGAGCTAAATGATATATGTATATAGTCAACCGATTTTGATCATATTTAAAAGAATTATCGAAAAGTACATAAATAGAACAACTGAAAACAAAGTTTAGTGCTTCTAGTTTGACAAACAAAAGGTTTTCAATACTGATCCTGATCCTTCCTATGGGAGCTATATGATATAGTAAACTGATTCTGAAAAAAAAATTGGTGTAAATGTTAAGAAGTGCATTTAACCCACAAATACAAAATTTTGGGATATTCGTTTAAAAACACAACAAAGATATTTCGAACTATTTTTCGAACGATAGTTTCTATGGGAGCTACATAATATAGTTATCTGATCCAGATAATTCCGAGATATACGATGCCTTTAGCAAAAAGAAGTCTTTTTGCTTAATTTTAGTAGCTTTTCTGCGTCTTAAAGGGTCTCGAAGAAGATCATGTGGATACAGACTGATGCACAGATCTGCTGATCAAGAATATATATACTTTATATAGTCTAAGCGCTGCAAACTTCTCAACCCAAATTAATATACACTTTTTTGCAAGGGTATAAAAAGTTTTAGTAGCGAATTCATTAAATTTTAGACTTTGTATTTTGTAAGAAACTTTTATATAAATTGCCCGATAATGTCCAATAGAGTACTAATCAATTAAGCCTTAGTTATTTTTATAGAACCCACACACACACACACACAGTTATCAAAAAGTCGCAAATAATTCATTTATAAATTCTATTTATAGCCTTAATCCCGTTCATAAAATATGTGTCTGAATTTTTTGTTTTATTTGTATTTTATCTTATCTGGAAATATTTAGTCATCAGCATTTAATTTTTTTCTCTCTCTGGTTGGTAGAGAGAAAAACCTTGTCACAGTTTTTTTTTTTTTTTTTATATAATTTCAATTTGAGTTTTAGCTTTTATTTTTCACACTGCTTTTCCACTTGTCGCTCAATGAAAAACTTGTCTCATTTTGGGGCGTTAATTGTCACAGCTCGTAAATTAATTATGGCATAATAATCACAATAATAAGTAAGCGACTGGGCATGCCATAATACTCGTTCATGTATGTGTGTCCAATTGTAATTTATATACTTTACACGATGGCTAACACACACACACATACACACTAGTGCACTTGCAGTAGTTGCCCTTCCCCCTCCCCCCCATTCATCGTGGTCAGTTGTCGTTCGCGGTTTGTCGTCATCTGCTAATTGCCTGTGGCGGGCATTTGGTGCTCTTGCTCTGTTTATTTTAAGGTGGTTTCAATTAGCAGCTCATTCCGAAAGATGTTGGGCATAAAAGATGATATATGTACATATATCTATAGGTATATACTGAACATTTCAAGTAGCCTACAACTGCACGATTTGTTTGTTTGGTCATTTGTTTATTTATTTATTTGTTTATTTATCGATTTTGTGCAGATTTTCTTCATTTGCCATTGAAATGTGTGATTTGGAGTGGGCATTGAAATTCTGTTTAAGAGCCAAAACTTAAATGAGTCTTAAAGTGCTTCAAATTTGCTGTTAATGATACTAAAAAAGAAGAGTGTAACAAAAAAAGAAAAAGAAATAGAAAAAGGAGGCAAAAAGGATGCCATTAGAGAGTCTGCAAAGATCCTCTGATTAGACAATTATAAAGAGAATTGGCTTCTATTCTTAATATAATCTAATACCATGAACTATTATTATCTTGTTCACTTTAATCTTCCCGAACTAAACTTAAAAAAGAATCTAAAACTTCTTTTAAAACGAATAATTTATGGCCCAGTTAGAGCCTGAAATGATTTTATTATTCCATCTTGTAACTGAAATGACCAAGTTGAACTAATTAATCATACCAAGATAGATTTTACTTTAGTTTTCTTTGTGCGGGGGATTAGTTTTGGTTTAACGGTTCAACATTTCATAATAAATTGAATTTTCTTTTTTTACTTGAAAAGAAAACAAACTGACCCCATTTTGAATACTCTAATGCTCTATGCTCAGCATTATTCATTTTGGGTCTCCCATAATCCCCATCATTACTTATTCAATCGCTTGGGCTTAAGTAGTTGCTGTTTGTGTTCCACATTCTCCTTTTGCCTGTCACCTGTCACCACCCACACCGACAACATCAGCACTGCCTCCATCCCTACTCCACACCACTCCACTCCACTCCACTCCATTCTCAACTGTCCAGGTCAACATCATCTATTACACACACTTACACACACACACACCACACCCCATCCCGGACGAGGCTCAGCCTAAGCTGGAAACTTTTTTCCCACTGTTCTGTGTTGGGCTCCGGCTAAAAGCATCTTAAGTGATTTAGTGCAGTCAAATGACGACAAGCTGAGGGGGACAAACACGTTTTCAACGACCAGAGAGGGCAAAAAGAGATAGGGGGTCCTACTTCTGGCCGGAGTAAAGGATTTGGGTCACTGAAATCTGTAGCAGCAGCAGCAGCAGCAGCAGCAGCAGCAGCCGTAAAGTGGCCAAATGTTGCCGACATTTATTTTCTTCTCTTTTTTTGACCAGGGCAGCCATTAGCATGCCGAGAACCAAAACTGAACCAAAGCGAACCTCCAGCCGACATGCCAGCATATACAGAAACAACAACAAAAAAAAACTATATATAATATGTATATATATAGTTATTTTGGCTGTGCATGAATGGCCCAGCTTCGGCATGTTGCTGTTGCTGCCTGACCTCGTTTGAGGTCGTTCATTCACCTGTCAACGCTCTGACTGCACTTTATGCACTTCTACATTTGCATGTGGAGCTCTGCTGCTGTCGTTGCTGCTGCCGTTGCTGCTGCTGTTGCTGCTGCAGCCGTTGTTGTATGTGTGTGTTTACCCAGTTACGAAATTGTCCAAAATGCGGCTGCGGCTTTACTGCCGGGTGAAAGTTTTCATTTGGTTTTGTTTGCAGTTCAAGCAAACAAAACCAAAAAAAAAGAAGAATTTCGTATACAATTTCGAAGCTGTCGACTTTTTGATACCCACTACCAAGTAGACGTGTAAGTTAACATTAGTAAAATTTTCTTTATTTCATAGACTAATTGCCAAATTGGAATAATCCATTACTTTGTTGTTTCGTTTAGAGATTTGCTAATTCAGATAGAGTATTGCATAGTCGTTGCTAAAGACTAAGTGCTGCTGTCTCATTGTTTGTTTTCATATGTGCATGCACCTGGGTTGGGTGTGTGTGTGTGTGTGTGTGTGTGTACATATTTGGAACAGCTAAAAATGTTAGTTGCGTGCTAAATTTTACCAGCAATGACTACAGCAGCAGTAGCAGCAGCAGCGGCAGCAGCAACGACAACATCATCAGCCGGCAACAGCAACCGCCCACTAGCTTTGGGGCAATAGCAACATAGTAAAAACAACAACAACAACAACAGCAACAACAACAACTACAGCAGCAGCCACTAAAAATTGTGTCAAGCAATTTGCGTAAATTATTGCAATGTTGCTGCTGCTGTCGCTTTTAGTTGCTGCTGTCTCTTTTGTTGCTGTTGTCGGTGTCGGGGATTGCTGTTGTTGCTATTACTGTGGCAGTTTAA
This sequence comes from Drosophila austrosaltans, assembly GCA_035045865.1. Classification (NCBI taxonomy): domain Eukaryota; kingdom Metazoa; phylum Arthropoda; class Insecta; order Diptera; family Drosophilidae; genus Drosophila; species Drosophila austrosaltans. The sequence goes on along the minus strand of JAWNOQ010000211.1, from coordinate 10,349,657 downwards.
TGACCGTTAAAAGTAAATTTACAAAAATTTGTTTGCGTCTTTGTTTATTTGAAAAAAAAAAAGAAAAAGACAAAAACAACAAAACCAAAAACAAAAACTGTCGCCCTGACACATATTCCAATTGCAAACTAATCTACGTTTGCTGGACAATTGTTGACGTTCCGAGGAAAATCGCAAACATATTTCTCACGATTGAACCATTTGCCTAGCTCACAGAAACCCAAGACAGGACAATTTTGGACACAAGTCCAATAGAAGCGACAATGTTCGGCATGTGGAAGAAGTTGTCCATGATATTTACAATGAACTGATGCACTGGAACAATTGTTATCCTCTGTCGTTGGGGTAGATTGAGAGGTAGGTAACGATGTATCAGTTATAGTAGTTGTATCCGTTGTTTTAGTTGAATCCGTCGTTATAGTTGTATCAGGTTCAGTGGTTGTCTCAGTTGTCTCTGTTATCGAAGAGCACTGCCCATCATTTCTGGGACACTTTCCGGGCCTACAAACTCTTAGATTGGCATCAAATATCTCACCATAACTGCAATTTCTTTTCTCAATTATATTAATGCCGCAATAGTAGTAACCCATGCAATCCTCACAATCGGGCAGACTAACACCAGGCTCCACATCCTTGCAAATACAAAAACCATTCAAGTCAATTTGGCCATAGACCACGAAATTACTTGCAACACTCAGAAGTAGCAGTAGTATAGCTAGGAGAATAAGGATACTTCAGTTACTATCAATTTTGATTTTAAAGATAATGTCGAAAATTTACCCGACTTCATTGTATGGTCTTGTCTTTGTCAGTTTACCAACTGATTTACAAATAGTTGAATTCTTGTCAATTTATATTAAACTTAAGCAAGTGGGCAAATTATATAACTATAATAATAATAATAATACGAAACAATAAACAATTTGCCTCCTTGAACTGGTTTCTTATTGATAATACTATTGACCCGTCGGGGAATGTGTATAAAAGGAAGATTACCTACTTCCATTAGAGCTTAAATAAATATTGATTCCAATGCAGATATAGAAATGAAATGTGAGGGCAAGAAAAAAAAAAAGGAATGAAAGAAGAAAATGATATAGAAGCAGATCTGACATAATATATAACAGCTGAACATAAAAACCTCTCTTTCTCTCTCTCTCTCTCTCTCTCTTTATATATAATAATATTCTATAGCATGTTGCCAACTCATATAAAGTAGGCCACAATAAACAGTGGAAAACTCTTTTATGCAATCAGCAATCTTTGAAGATTTTTCCCCCATTCAATCTTCTATTAATAATAATAAACTTAGTTATAATAGAATCAGTTAAATTGGACGTTGTTCTCCATTTTTATACCCTGTACCCATAGGGTAAAAGGGCATATTAAAGTCGCTAAAAAGTATGTAACAATGAAAACAATGAATGAATTTACTAGAGCTGTATTAAAGATATCGTATTCTTATTTGGTAGACCTAATTATATAGTCAAACTGCATTAACTGAACAAATTTCAAATCGGACAGTAAACATCGGAGATATAGCCATTTGCTTATTGTACTGAATTGTCAAGGCGACATTGGTTGGCAGGAGTGAGCGAGACAGCATGCGTTAGCTATTGCTGCATGTTAAAGGGAATTTCGTTTTGAATTGCTGGCAATTTTGAAGGGTGTTCAAACATTTGTCTAATGCCTACGCAAATTAAGATAGTTTAAAATTTTTGCCACGCCCACTTCCGCCCCCGCAATTTAGAAAAAACGATTTACTAGAGAAGTTTCAAAGGAATCACATTCTTATTTTGCGCACCCAACAATGTGGCCAAAATGCATCATCTGACCAAATTTAGTCGAAATCGTCCAATAAATATCAAAGATATACGAATGTGCATTTTGAACTGAATTGCCAAGGCGACATTGGCTGGCAATTTTGAATTAAGTTAATGCCCATCTTGATTTAATATAACAAGTTGGTACAGGGTAAGCTTAACGTTGGCAGGGACGACATGCTTGCTACATTTTTTTATTGCTACTATTACTAGATATTACTATATTGTAATTGTAATTGTAAAATCACAATTAGTGCTAAATTCTGATTGTCGAAAAATGTTTTTTCTTTCAAGTTGTAAATTCAATTTCAATCAAATCAAAATCTAAATTGCCAATCGAAGCCAAAATAATGCAAAAATATCAAAATCATAAAAGAAGAAAATCTCATCTGTTCCAAGTGTGTGTGTGTGTGTGTGTATGTGGCTAAATAGCCCAACAAAATGACCCCAAAGTCCAAGACTAATCGCCTTAGGCACTACACAACAAACAACAGCAGGCCAGACAGCCCAGCAAGAGAAGGGGGTTTCGGGGAGGTTAATACATACATACTTAAGTTAGGTTGGGGGAGGGATAGGACCAAGGCACGTGTTCCCCCCGCTGTCAAAAGAATATGAATAAGAAATCAAGTGAGAAATCAAAAAGCAAAGTAAATATGCAAATTTTGAACTGACCTACTACCATAAGAGAATCAAATGAAACAAACTCAAAAGAAAAAAAAAGAACAAAAAATACCAAAGCAAATGCCAAATGCAAAATAAGAACAAAAAGTAACAACGTACAATTTTTAATGTAGCGAAGTTTGTATACCCTAAATAAATATGTTCAATATAGTTAAATGATTTAGCATAATTTTTAACGACTACGAATAACAAATGAAAAACGTTTACTTGGTCAAATATTTTCTACATGCTGATCAAGAATATATATATGCACTTATGTTGCATTTAGTAATATACCTCAAATTAGGAAAGAGTATTAAAACGAAAAGACAAAAATATTTATGTTAAACTGTTTTGAGAAGAGGGCGTCGATCTCTGTGATCTAAGTGCTGATGCTAATGGTGACTCAGTCTCAGTTAGATCAATCAATGAGGCTAGGCCAATTAACATGTTCCTTTTGTTATTTGTATAAGCTATCTGGCCAAGAGAAAGACTTTCCCATAAATGGTCAAAAAAAAAAAAAAGTATAAGAAGAAATACGAAAAAAAAATGTGTAAATGGATATGGCTATTAGTTTTGTAGTTGTAGTTTTAGTTGAAGCTTTTCATGCCTCCATTCACATGGCTCGGCTAAGCTGATGCTGCCGCTCTTCAACTCATCTTCCATCACCTACTGTTCCTTCGCCTCCCGTCTCTTTTCCTTCCATCTCTTCTATCCTCCATCTCCTTTCCTCATCTATCGTCTCCTCCTCATATGGTTATACATAATTCACTTAAGCTCAGTCAACGAAGCGAGATGAATGACCTCAATTTGAATAGTTGTATCTGTCAGTCAGCCCGTCCATCCGTCTGTCTGTCTGTCGGTCTGTCTGACTGACTGACTTTTTGGGTGCCATTTAAGCTGGGAGAGTAGTAGACAGAAACGATCCCATAAAAAGCAGCCGCCTACTTTTTTTTTCTCCACTTTATTTTTTTTGGTATTTTGGACAATCTTTTCTCTTGCTTCCATTTTCTTTCTTTATTTTTGGTTTTGTTTTTATTGCATTCTTGTAAAATTATTCAAATGCTCTACAATTTTTCTTTTTTCTTTGACTTTTTATTTTTTTTTCTTTTTTTTTTGGGCCAGTTTTCTCTTCAAGCCAATGCCTGAAATTGAGGTTATAATTATAACTGCCGCTGCTGTTGTTGTTGTTGTTGTTGCTGCTGCTGTGGGCCAAATAGTAAGGAGTGGCTGCTGCTGCTGCTGGCATCGCATTTTTTTTTTTTTTTATCTGTTTGACACAATTTTGTGGGCAAAGTTGAGCCGCTGCTGCCTGACTGCCTGCCTGCCTTCCCTCACCCTTTTGACTCTGACTCTGTCAGATTTTTGTTTAGTGACGCAGTTTATATTACAGAGCAGAGGGGGCGTTTATAGGGGGGCATGGGGGGAGGCATTTTCTTTTTTACTTATTTTGACTACCCAATTAGATAAAAGACAAGCGCATAGACAGGCTAACCGAATCACAAACAACGAACATTTGATACACTTTCCTACTCTTCATACAAACCGCTTTGATCAGGAGAAGAAGGAATTATTTAGTAATATTACTAATTAATTTAGTAATTGAAATTAAAAGTTAGGCCAATTAATATTCCGAAACTGTTTAACAATATCGTTATAGCCGCTTTTCAGTTAGAGCATTTGAAAGACAACCAAAGTTGAATGTTGCTGTTGGCTTTTCTGGTGAATGTGTTGAAAGTTGCAATCAGTTTTAAAGAGTGGGCAAGGGAGCGGCGGAGTATACAATTATTCTGAAATGGAATTTACTTTGTGTAAGAAAATCTTTGTGCTCTCTGTATGTGTGTGTGTGTGTGTGTGTGTGAGTGTCTGTTTGTGGGGGGTTCATTCTAAAGTTAGACAAGTCAAAATTTAGATTCCAAGTGGCCCTGAAGTGAAAATGATATTGACTTAACGGCCATCTACAATGTAATGGCTTTAGCTAATACAATCTTAAGGAATTCACTTTGTTTTATTTTTAGGGGCAATTTGTTCTATTGGCCAACTTAATGTGTTGTCGATGGAAGTTAATGCACTTTTGCTATCAAATATTTAGCATCTCTAGTATTACAAATTGATGGGGGGTTTTTTTTTCTTGCTTTTATTTGTTTAATTATCTTTGGCCATTATGATGAGTAAACATTTCAATAAAACAACCGATTAAAACAGATTATTAACCAACGTCAATAAAAAAAAAACGAGTTGCCAGTCGCATTACCAGCTCATTAAACGATTTTTGAACTTTGCTGAGGGAAGACATTAACCATACACAAATTATTTTCTTAAATTTATTTGAATTTAATTTAATTTCCTTTCTTTTTTTTTGTGAATTTTTTTATGTAAATTAAGTAGCACTTTTGTTTTTCTTCCTTTTTTATTTGGATTTGTATTTGGTTTAATAACGGGAATCAAGCGGAAGCATAAGCATAACTGTAAACAAGTTAAGTGAGTTCTACTTGGGGCCAACGGGGCGTATGAGTAATGCCAAGTTACGCAAATTTTTTGTTGTCGTCTCTGCTCTGCTGGCTTGTCTTATCAAATATTTGTACTAAAATGTGCGGCTAAATTAAAACCGAAAAGCTAAAACCGAAAACAAAAACAGCAACAACAAGAACAACAACAGCAACAGTAAGAAAAATAGGAAAAACAAAAAACCGTTTGCGATGCTCCAATTTGATAAGCGACGGGCGCATTAGCAATTAGCGAATTAAATGCCAAGCCGACTAAGCGAGCGCGTTTGTGCTATAAATGTTTCAATGAACTAAAAAAGCCTTCACAGACTAGTCCGCCCCAACCTCCAACGTTCACCCATCCCCCCACCCCTCCCCCACATCAGTTGTCTCTCTTTCTCTCTCTATATAGTTTGCCTTAATGAAAAAACAAACAATTAAATTAGCCAAGAGGCAAAGACGCCAAGACAGCGAAGAAGACGCCGAAGAAGACGAAAAATGTGAATTGGCATCGACAGTGCGAAAAAAAAAAAAACTAGAACGAAATGCCACAGAGATGGAAACGGAGACAGAGACAGATACAGAGAATGAGGGAGAGAGAGCAAGAGAGAGAGATTGAGAGATCAAGTAGGGGAAAGGGAAACAGAGACAAGATACATCTAAACTGAGATGAGATCAATGATCGGCAATGGCTGGCAACGGTCAGAGGCAGCTGTCGATCGGTTGCTATTGCTCTATTGCTTTATGTGTGTGTGTGTGATCGATTGCGTTAGGGCTGTGATTGATTGAATTAATAATACAAATTAACAGCGCCAAGTAGGTAAGATCAATGATCGCTAACCGAACCTAAAGCCAAGTGGGACAAACAGAAGCTAACTAGAGACAGAGAGAGACACAAAACAAAGAGAAAGAGAGAGGTGTGGAAGTATCAACATTGATTATAATGAGATTAAACAGAGCAAATCTTTTTAAAATAGTTTTTGAAAACAAAGTTACCTTATGTAATGGAAGAACACTGTTTATCTTTATCCAAAAGTGATCCGTTTGCAACTTCCTGTCAATTTTCTTTACTCTACTCTCATTCAACATAAGAAAATCAACTTGAACAACAGCAACAAGATCCGATCCGCCACCATATTGTCAATGAAACTTAACGAGAAGTCGTTTTCATTCGTTGTCTTCATTATGAGGCGATCTTGCACATGCATTCACACATAGGCGGAGTTCCCTTTTGAAGGAGATAGATAGGGGGAGGGTTACAAATTGAAAAGGTTTAAGATCCAATAAAAGGATATCTTTCTTCTGATTGATACCGTATTGATGGTTGAAGATTGTGTAGGATTACTATAAAACCATTATTGACCGCCTATGCCCTCTTCTCCTTATGATTTTGTATCTCCAGCTGTTGCTGTTGCAGGATTGTTTCAGATTTATATCCACAGGCAGCCAGACAGAGACACTGGCCAATGGCTACCGATTGGATTGGTTCGCAGATCGTCTCAACAACAACAGCAACATCACCAGCAGCGCCCTAACAGTGCGTTGAACCATAAACGTCGCGTCGTGGTTAATGATCTTCTTCACTTTGCAGCAGTTGCTGTTGTTGTTGTTGTTGTCGCATTTCATTCTTGACTTTTTTTTTTCTCCCCCCAATGTGTATGCAACGTCATCGTCAAACATCATTATGATTATCGTCGATCGTCGTCATCGTATTAAGAGTGAGAGAGAGAGAGAGCGAGAGAGACAGAGAGAGGAGAAGCGAAAGAGTCTGGAGTCATAATCAGTTGTTGTACTTCTTCTTCCTTTGCTCTGCTCCCTTGCTTCTTTTGCCATACGTTTCGCAATTTTGAGGCAGTGCAACGAACGCAGCGTTTTTTGCTTTTGGTGTTTTTTTTTTTTTTGTGAGTTATACCGACGACTCTTTTTGTGGCTGATGATCAGCTGTGAGTCGCTGAGGTCGATCCCTTTATTGGTCTTTGCGCTGCTATCAAAATGCAGCAGCGGTTTTATGCCGGTGCTTCACCCTTTGTACGTCCGTTTGTCTCTCTGGCTGTCTGTCTGTCTATCTGCCTGTCCGACTGTCTCTCTGTCTGTCGTTCCATGCGTTCGTAAAGTGTCAATGCACTTGTTCTTGTTGTTTTCTTGCTGTTGTTGTTCTTGTTGGTAGTGCGTGTGTGCTTCACTGCGTTGTCGTTGTCGTCGTCGTCTTCACGTGCGTTGCCTCCTGCTGCTTTTTGGTATCCCCCGTCTCTACCTTCTCCCTTCTCTTCTCTGCTGTACTCTTCTCCTCTTTCTTTTTCTTTTACTCAAATCTCTCACTCTTATGCTGGTTCAATCCTTTTTTTTCTTTTTTTTTTTTTTGCTTTCCGTTTTTCAAGCACTGCTGTTTCTCCCCCAGCGTTGTGGCGTCGACATCGTCTCCGTCGTCTGCCTCGAGTGCCTTACAATCCCACTCTCCTCCCCTCTTTTCCCCCTACCTTCATCAACCTACCGCCATTGCCCGGACGTTGGTTGGTTGGTTCGTTCATTCGTTTGCACTTTGGTGCATCCTTGTCTGGCGTTTGAACTTTTTGTGTTTTGTGTTGTATATTGTTGTTGTGTTTCTCTCTGTACATACATACATACATACATATAAATCTAAATGTGTATGTGTGTGCAATCTTTGTTCTGCAGACGTCTGGCCAGCTCTGCCTCCCCTCTCTATTTTTTTCCTCTCTCTCTCTCGCTCTGTGTGTTTGTGTGTGTGTGTGTGTGCATTGGCATTTGACTCCATTTAAAGTTTGCCTTCGCTTTATTTTGCAAATAAAATTAACTCTGACGACGAAGAAGTGCAAGTGAAAATTGCATTGGCAAAGAGACTGTGGAAAGGGGAGCAAAAAAAAAAAATGGGAGTAGATATGGGAGCATAAGGGTTAGATGAAGTTGCCAAGGGCTCTAAGAGGCAATTTTCTTTATTTTTTTTCTGCTTCTCTACCCACTTTTCCGCTTACTTTCAGTCAGTTGTTTGCTAATGAGCTGAAAGGCTGCGGCGACGGCAGCGGCAGCGGATGCGCCGGCAGTTACGCGTACATATGAAATGAAATGGTTTCACATGCATTAGCTAAAGGCATCTGGTCACATTAAAAGTGGATAGAGTAGGCGGTGGCAGAGGTGAACTATATATGTACACACATACACATATGAATATACATACATACGTACATTGGTCTGTAGGTTGATTGAAAACATTTTGATAGCATTAACTAAAATTTGCATTAGAATTGTTTTCGATTCAATGACAATCGATTTGGCTAGCTATAAGAGGATTTTTATGGCTTTATCTTTTATTTGTGTACATAGACTAAAGAGAAAGCGTTTTTAGTTTTAACAACAAATTCCTAATGTAGGTGTAACGTTTATAATTTCTCAACTCAACAAATTGCAATTTAATTGCAATATTGATTGTGGTCGATTGCATAAATGAAAAGCTTTTAATCAGGATTTTTGCAGATTGCGTTTCAACTTTTGATCGACCTCAATTTGGCGACATTTTACGTTGATTTTAACCCACTTTAAAACTTGTCTTCTCTGTATTTTTTCTTCTTCTGTTTTTGGGGCACACGCAGTCATTAGCCAGGCAACAACTTACTCTATCTTTATCTTCATCTCAATCGGATCGACATCAGCAGCGACTACAACAGCAACAACAACAACAACAGGCCTTCAACCTCAGCTTCAGCCTCGGCCGCAAACGTTAAAAGCCATCAACAGCCATTTAATAGGCTCATCAACACACACACACATACACATACATACCGAGATAAAGATGTCGGCTAGCTACTCCACCCTAGCCCCTCCCTTGAGCCACATACCACTACTTATACATATTTATGTACTGCTAATACAACTAAGACTACAACTGAGGCGGGGGGAAAACTCCTTACCCACCGATCGTTTCCCCTCCCCCCACCATAACAGTTAACAGTCGACGGCCCTGTCTATTCTATTTTATATCATTCCATTCCATTCAGTTCAACTCTGTTCTGTTCTGTTCTGTTCTATTCTATTCTGTTTTGTTCTGTTCTGTTTAGCACATTGAATGGAAATGAAAATGGTAATGGAAATGGAAATGGCAATGGAGGAGGGAGTTACAAGTCTTCTATGACAGGTAACGACGTCCAATCCAGCAGCACACTTCTTACCTTGTCAGTTGTCAGTCAGTCATCGTCAGTCGCTTACTTCCACATTTTCATGCACTTATTAAACACATATTTAGGCCCGGCTTTGTTTCTACCTCATCAACATCATCAACATAATTATGATTCTATTGTGGTTATGCTTCCTTGCACCTTGCCACATGATTCTAGAGAAACTTCCCCCAACTCTCCTGCCTGCCTGACTGTCTGTCTGTCTGCCTGTCTGCTGTTTTGTTGTATTCTTTTTCTTTCCATTTAGAGGTCATTTCTTGGCTTGCTTTTACATTTTTTTCTTGTGTTACTAACTGCATTCGTATCTGTATCTTGGCCTGCCAATGCAGCCAAGCGTATCACATTGTGGCGGCTGGCTGCCAGTCCAAATCAAAACCAAAACCAAAACCGACAAATACAGAAAATGTCTTAAACTAAAACAGTTTGCGGTATTATTCTTGGCACAAAAATGTCAATTATGATGAGGGCTAACAAATTTGATATATGTATCTATATACATACATACATGCGCATATATATATATATATATATATATATATATACTTGTACAATTTGAAAAATGTTTTGATTTATTCGTTAGGTGAATGGCCGATTGCCTTCAATTGCATACAAGAATTCGTATTGACTATAAGCTAAAGTTTCTAGAATGAATCAAAAAGGCAAAAAGAATCATTTTGGTTAAAGTTTCTAAAAGAGAAACTCGAATTTTTTGTATTTCTACTATTTTTTTGGTTAAATTTATGATTTTAGAAACTGATCTTATGTGAAATGAACTAATAAATAGCAATAATTTAGCATTAAGTGGGAAATCAAAAACAGTTTTTAGAACTTTGCTTGTTAAGACCTTAGTCAGTTCTTTAGTTTTCTATATTTTAAGTGAACTTTTATATGAATTTAAAATTTCTTATAAAGGGAAACTCTTACCACAAATCGTAAATCCATAATCTGTCAATATGACAGATTCTAGACAACTTCAGAATATATACATAACGAATTGAACTAATCTGACATCATCTAATCCTAACTGGGTTACGAACTCAAGTCCCTCTCTCTCTCTCTTTCTTTCTATCATTTGTTCCCTTTCTAGTCGTATTCACACCCAAGGGTAAATTGTTGACACATCAAATCGGAATCGTTCAACCATATAAGTTCATTAATGTCAACCAACGAACCCAAAAAAAAAAAAGAAGAAAAATAATAATACAAAAAACAAAAAAAAAAAAGGAGACCAAAATAATAATAATGAATAAATAACAAGAAACACACACACAAACAGAGTGAGGGAGATAGAGACCCATAGAGGCATAATCAGATACAAATGTATCTGTATCTATGGCCATATAATGGCCACTCATACATAGAGCAAAATATGTAGGTCAATTTTGTAATAAAGTAGACAACAGCAGCAACAACAACAACAACAACAACAACAGCAAAAGCAACGTCAACATCAGCAGCTGCGTCAACGTCAGCAGAACTTGAACTAATGCCGGCCGGGTCCCACAGCTCTCGTCTACTGCTCTGCCGTATGCCACTCCCACCCCCTTCTATGGTCATTCCCACATGTGTTCCCAGCATAATCATCTAATGAGGAAGCGTGTGCCCGAAAAATCATTCTTCTCTTTTCTTCTGTTTTTAGCTGAATTATTGCCATCATCATCATCATCCACGTTGGAATGGAGTGGAATGGAATTGGATAGTATGAGAGATGGGAAGAGGTAACTCGGAACAGCAATGGGCAACCACCAGCTGGTTCTTGCTGCTGCTGCTGCTGCCGGGGCAGCAGCATCTTTTGCAGCAAAAGCGCGCCTGCTGAGCCAATTACAACCTCAAAGCCTGGGTAATTGCCCCTCTGACTTAACTGTTAATGGGGCGCTTGACTTGGCTTAACGGTAACACAGCAGCGCCAAGTGAAGTGAAGTGAAGTAAAGTGAGCGCGTCTCTTTTGCTTCTTTTTTGGTCAATGAGCTTTTTAGCCACTATCTTCAACTTGGCTCAGCTGTTTTTGGCTTAAATGTATAAAATTATTGTATATATATTTCAAATCTTTTTTTTTCTATATTTTTATTGTTGTTGTTGTTGGGGTTTCTTCTGTTTTGTATCTACTACTCGCAGGTTTTGTGCTAGTTTTTGTTTCTTTCTTTTGACTGTGGGCAGATGATTTCATTTTTTTTTATTTGTGAGATTTAATTGTTATTCATTCTGTTTGTCCGTCGATTCGTCGTCGTCTGTTTCTCTGTCTGTCCGTCTGTCTGCCTATGGTAGTTGCTTTTGTTGTTGGCTGTTTGAATGTTTTAGTTTCATTTTGGCTTTGGCCAAACCTTGAACCGCACGCGTTCAGTTTATTGGCCGCTTTTTTACTACAAATACCGTTTGTTCGTTTGTTCGCTTCGCTACGTTTCAACTGGCATTTGATTGTGATGATGATGACGATGATAATGATAATGATGAGAAATCTGGTGATGTAGCTGGCCTGTATCTAATATACAAATTCCTGTGCTACCTGAGACCCCTCCACCCCACAACTGGTCATGTTTCTCTCTCCCTCTCTCTCTCTATCGCTCGCCTGAAGTCCTGTCAACTACAGATCCTGTCTGCTGTAAATAGCATATTTATTCAAATTTTATATAGGTTTTTAATTTTATTTTTATGTTTGTTAATGTAATTTACTCATTTTTCTAGGGAATTCGCTTGACCTAATATTATTTATTATTATATTCGAATTTAATTATATTACTTTGACCCTATTAGTTAAGATAGTTTCACAATTTTTAGTGTCTATACTATTGAACTATATCAGCTATTTTAGAAGCATAGAATTTCTAGATTAGATATAGTTAAGATTCTTAGATTAGATTCTCAGTTTTAATTTTGATTTAATTTCAAAATTAAATAGCTAAGAATTACTTGAATTTTTGTTCTATTTTTACCCCTTACCTAGTTAAGATATTTGAATTTAAATAGAAGAAAAAAGTTTATTTAATATTGCTCCTTTTATTAAGATTGAGCAACTATTTATATCATATTTGTTAGAGTATCATCTAGTCTGAAAGCATTTGCATAGGCCAGTAAACTTACAAGGACACAAAAATTTTAATGTTAATGAACTCAACAAACAAGTGCACAAACACACACAGTTCTTCCCCTCCGACACTGCCTGGCTCACTCCCCGTTGGCCCCCTCTTTCTCTCTCTCTCTCTCTCTCTCTCTATCTATCTATCTATCTATGTATAAGTATGTATGTGTGTACGTTTGCTGGCTATATATGTATGTGTGTGTTTGTGTCTATCTATCTGTATCTCTATGTGTATTTAGTTTGCGAATTTGTCAACTATTTTATGCTTGGCCTCGAGGCCTACGACCCATATGTTTGTGTGTATGCAAATATTATGTATATATGTATACATATATACATACATATATATATATATATGTATACATAATAGAAACTAATTTATTCATAGTCATTTCAGACTATAAACTTACATTTATATTTTTCTTTCCTTGCACTTCTTTTTTTGTTTTTGTTTTAGCTGTGATTTAACAAATGGTTAAATGGAAGACAGCTGCAAATGAGATTCCTTCGAAGCACCCTCTCTCTCTCTCTGTCTCTCTCTCTCTTTTTATCTGTATGGCTATGCACCTGTCCTGATCATTTACTTTATATTTCCGGTTCTGATTAGATAGAGAGAGAGAGAGGGAGAGAGAGATGGGGAGAAAGAATGCAAATGCAGCCCAAATCAGAGAAATCAAAACACAAAACTCTTTTAACCAGTTTTCTTCTGTCAGTTGTTGTTGTTGCTGTTGGTGAATTGTTTCACTTTTTTTTTTTTTTTTTTTTTTCTGCTGGCCATTTAAACCAGTTTTTAAAGGCAAATAGGAAGTAAAAAAAAAATTTTGTTGCAACAAAGACAGGAAGTTTAATGTGAATGTGAATGAACCTGAGAGAGTGAATGATTTATTAGTCATTCGTGCGAGCTGGTGCAGAGGGAAATGTTAATTTGATTACAAACATATGATAATTTCAATTAATATCAAGTATACGCCGCCGCGGCCGCTGCGTATGTGTGAAGGAAACGATTTAACATGAAAAAGCAAACAAAATAAAATAATTTTACCAATTCAGTTTCCACAATCTGTCCTGTATGTGATAAAGCCAGGGCCAGAGGCAATCGGTCCGGCGGTTGTTCGATTGGTCGATTGGTTGCTTTATCCAAAAATAGGCTCTACCTTATTGACGTTGGAACATTGGCTGGTTCCTCGACAATGGTCGTTGGCTTCTTCTTTTTTTTTTTTTCTTTTTTGGTGCCTTTTTGTGTCGTGTGTCTCTTGCGGTGACGTTCGAATTTCAAAAACTTCACTTAAAAAACTTCACAACAATCAGAACCCCCCCAACAACAAAAAAAATTTATATAAAAAATGTAACAAAAAAACAATAAACGAAACGTTCTGTTTTAATTTCACTGCTCTGCTTTTTTTTCTTTTCTTTTCTCTTTTTACTTTTTTGGGGTTAAGGGGGGGATTTTTCGTATATATATATATTTTTTTTTTTTTGGGTGACTTTTTCTTCACTGTCACTTACGCTGAATGCCGAAGAAGAGAGATTCTTCTTGTTTTCCAATCGTTTTGTAATTCAAATCGCAAAATTTATGCAACAGGGTGCAATAGAGATAGCAATAGTTTAAGAGTTACGGGAACACAGCGGTACGGCAATAAAAATGAAACAAAAACACGCGTAAATTTTCGATTGAATTTAACGCACTTTTTTTTTGAAGGACTACAACGCCTATCAAAACCAAAATGTAAAAAAAAACTAAAAAAAAAAAACGACAACAAATATTTGATACACAAAACGTATGCGAAACGAATTTTGTTGCTGTTGTTGTTTTGTTTGTTTGTTTGCTTGGTTGCTGCTGCTGTTGCTTTGGTTGCTGCTGTCGTCGTCGTATTTCTGGGGAGCATTCGCGTGCCGCGCGCTTCGAGCAACGAGAGACAACTGAAAACGACAGCGAAACGAAGACAAACGTCGTTCGGTTGCTGCTGTTGCTGCTGCTGCTGCTGCTGTTGCTAGCGTCAACAGCAGCGACAATCCCAAAGCTTTTACAACAGCTACAACACCAGCAGCAGCATGAGAAGAATACAAGAAGCAAAACAAAGAAATGAAAAGCGGTAAAGCTGAGAGCGAGAGAGAGAGAGAGAGTGAGCCACTAAATAAGAGAGCGAGCTTTTTAACAGCTGCAGTTGAGTTGCTGTTGTTGCTGTTGCTGCTGCTGCTGCTGCTATGGCTGCAGCAGAACTTTCAAATTGCAGCAGGAAACGTAGTGCAAGAAAAAACCAATTGAAATTGAGTAACAAGATTCGTTTCATGTTGCATGTATCTGCTGCAATCTCACATAGAAAAGCTGCTTAACCGGTGCCTATGTGTCCTATGTATGTATGTGTTTGTGTGTCTGTATCTGTGTGTGTGTGTGCGCGTTAGATGCATTTGCATTTTTTGTTGTTGCAGCAGTTTGGCAACGTTTATTTAAACGAAAAGATGGCGTTGGCTGCTGCTGCCTGCCGCTGCGGCTTACATAAGCCTTGATTTAGCTGCTTGGCTTAGATGCTGCTTATGTATATTTGCGTATGTGTGCGTTTGACTGTATGTGTGTGTGTGTGTGTGTGTGTGTGTGGGTTGCGGGGCTTTGCAATAAGGAAGTAACTTTTCATGTCATGTATTTGGCAACTTGATTGCGTTTCATTTGGTTTCGATTTTTTCTTTTTTTTGCTTTTAAGCTGCCTTAAGGGAAACCGAAACAGGATGCCAGGCTTGACAATTTCCTGCAGCTTCAAACTGTATTTTTTTCATTCGTTTTTTTCATTTTCTTTTTCGGCAACTTTACGAAAGATAAAATTCCAAATTCGTAAGAGTTGAAATTCGATGCATTTGAATTGAGTCTTTCAATGTGGCAAAGGATTGAAATTTGATTTACTTTTGCAAAACTTAAAATGCAATTCGGAATTAACATTTAAGTAATATATTTTAGTTGCCTTCTTAGAATTTTAATTTAATTTTCTTGTCCTTTTGTAATTTTGTTTAACTGTAAGTTTAATTTAAAGTTTTTAAGTTCTAAATTAATTCATTTTGTCTACGAGACTTTTAAATATTAAACACGGCTTCAGTTGAATATTATGCTAAATTTGCTAAAAACAAATTGAAACTTTTATTTCTTACTTTTTTAGACTTTTGTTAAGTTAATTCATCCAAGTTTTTCTATTTAAAAATTATACATTGATATTAGCTAACTAATTATTTAGCCAATTAGTTGCATTTGTTAAACCAACTTTTATCATATTTCTTAACAATGTTTTAAAAGATTTATATACTTTGTTGGGAAGTAACAATGTAAAGATTCGGTGCAACTTGTCTCTCCCCTCGACTTTTAAAACTGAATAATTACCAGTTTAACAGGGCTAAATATGGGCGTGAATTCTCTTTGGGCAGCTACCCGTTATGGTACTCGTGTCCACCCACTTGTCCTCCTTCTTATCAACGGCAACTAATTTGCAACACGCAACATTTGCAGTAAGTACATACTAAAAATTGCATTAAGTTGGCCCAGCCCTAATCATCCTCCTTCTCATTGCCATTCCCGACCGAGCGACCGACCGACCCCATGCACGCGTCGTCGTTGTCGTCGTCGTCTCAAGTGGTGATTTCCTTTGCTTTAGAGAGGTAACCCAAGACAACAACATCCATTCCAGGCACGTTTTAACACGCTGCCAGTTTTGATTTAATTTAGTAGCAAAACTAAAAGACACTGGGAAAGAAGAAGAGAGAGGAGGGCAAAAGAAGAACAGAAGACAGGAGAAGAAGGGGTAAACCATCATCGATCACGCCTGAGATCATCTCAGATCACTAAGCTCAAGCAATTTAACATGCAACCTCAACATCAGCAACAACTTCAACTTGATTAAGCAGTTAAATCAAAAGCGCAATCTGAATTTCAGGCCAGCGGAGAGAGTAGTGGCGAGGAGGGGATAGTCAAAGGTGTCCCAACAAGCCGTCAAAGTTGCCGCCTTCATCATCATCATCGTTCACATCATCATTATTATCATCATCATCATCATCATCATCATCATCATCATCATGAGCAGCAACATTATGCTCTGTGGCCACACTTGAGAGAGCACCAGCACTTCTTCTTACTCCTCCACCTATTCCACTCCCTCCCAATGGACCCCACCACCCGTCCGTTACAAACTGCTTCTTCTACTCTACAGCAAATGAAAAGGTCAACGCATTCTGCAATTGGTAAAGGGAAATGCCACACAACGGCAACAACAAAGCGGCGTGTTAATTGAAGACAGGCAGGCAACAACAGCAACAACAATAACAACAACAAGAAACCACTACAACAAAGTGAGCAACATCAGCTTGCAGCTTGGGTAACTGGCAACTTCATCTATATCTATGCTACAACAAAAACAACTACAGCTGCACCTCAGCTTGGGGTGTTCAAAATCAAATGCTTCACTGACTACACCTTTTTACTTACCCCCCACTACCTCTCCTCTAAATTCACCAACATATCTTACAATTGGTTGCCGCAAAAAAAAAAACTTTCAATTCAGTCGTAAAGTTGCTTCCTCATTTTTTTTCTCTCTCTCTTTCTCTCTCTGGGTGTTGCATGTGCAAACGCATAACTTGGACTTTGAAGATAGTTTAACCCCCCTCCTCCCCTTACACACACACACACACACACAAACACATACACACACTCTGCCCCTGCCATCATTGTAGTCATTTGATCTGTTTGTTCATAACCATTTCGTGTTGCATTTGCAATTGAAAATTTTGTTGCAACTGCATTTTACGAAATGTGAAAATTGCAGCGACTATATATTCAAAATAGAGTGTAATTTGAACAGCGACCATCATGAGTATATATATAAGATCATCACAAAAGTAAGGACAGTTTGATACAAGTAGAAATATATTATTTTTAAGCTGTTAAACCAAATTGACTTTAGCAAGTGTAAGCACTAAACTCTGCATTCCTAGCGCAACAACTTCATTTGAATGATCTTTGATAGCTTTTTGATTACATATTCAATCAGTAAACTAAAGATATATAGCCAAAGAGGACAATTAACAAATTAATAAAGCAGAAACGATGGCAGAGGGACAAGACAATGGCAATCAAGTTGATCGGGGCGAACGTTGACTTCTTAAATGTCAATCACACCACCCACCCACCACCTACTTAAACCTCTTTTACCTCCTCCTTCTCCTACACAACAGTGCAGTGCATGCAGTGCATAAATAAAATGCAAATCGCAGTATATAGAATAGAGAAGGAGGTGAGGTAGAATATGAAGCAAAGGAATGAAAAGAAGTTTATAAAATTAGCCACTGAACAGCGGGGCAACTCACTTGAGTTGCTGTGGCTAGTGCAAAAATAAATGATTATGATGCGATGCCATTACCCGTAAGTAAGTAAACACAACAACGCACACACACACACATACACAGGGGAGAAAGGGAGGGAAGGAGGTAGAGAATAGTTGACAACGCATTGCCCATTGCCAGCAGTAGCAACAGCAACATCGGCAATTGCCCGCACGCCTTTGGGGTTCAATGCCCAACAACGACAGCAGCAACAGCGGCGGCACCACCACCAACAACAACAATATTGTGACGCTGCACGCATTTTTCTTGGCTCGCGCTGGCTTCCGTGATTCTGATTCTGGCCAGAGCGCATTATCATTATCAGCAAAAAAAAAAAAAAAACACAGAAACCATAAAGAAAGGAGAAAACGAAAGAGAGAAAAAGAGTCGACTGGAGTCTTGATTAAACTGCCAATAGCATCAGTTTAGCTGCTGTTGCTGCTGCCGTTAATGTTGCTGCTGTTGCTGTTGCAGTTGCCGTTGGTGTTGCATTTTCATGCGTCGTTGAGTGGCATCTTCAAAATGATGGCAAAATGCCACCCGGAAGACATTTGCGTTTCTTTCTCTTTATTACTATATATATATATATTTTTCTTCTTCTTTTTTTATGATTTTATGCGCTACATAAAATAACTGGAGCAAAGAGCACTTTGCCATTATTAAACTGAGCGCTCAAACAACAAAAAAAAAACCAAAAAGCAAATCCTCAATATAATTTTAAGGGTTGACTATTTTACTACTCTAAATACAATGCAAATCCATTGGAACTATCAATTTGATAAATTTTATAAATATTTTCAATTTAAATAAAACAAAAGAAAAGTCTTGGTAGGCTGTTCTTTTTTCTCTTTTGGTTTGTATAATATGTATCTTTTGCATTATGTCTCCTCCATATGTTTCTCCTAAAATTTCACATCAATCGTTGCCTTTTTGTCAAGCATTTTCAAGGTTGCTCATTAATTAAACAATGACAATTTATTTTGTATATATTTTTTAATATTTGCCAAATTATTTGTATATCATTTTAAGTAAATAGAACAGACACAACAACAACAACAGCAACAGCAACAAGATAATAATGAATAACTGAACTGGGCATGGAAATTTACCCAAAAAAACAAATTGTTGCCACAGTGCAAACGACCTGCCAAAGTGACGCCGGCGACAACAATGAATACAAGCGTCAGCAACAACAACAAGACAAATATGAATGCGAATACGAATATGAATGCCTAATGAGTCATTTTAAAATGGAAATGTTATTGCAACTGATGCAGAAATGTGCAAATTCTGTGGCAAATATAAAAGGCACCCACCAAAAAAAAAAAAAAGTGTTGAGAAAAATAACAAAATACAGACAACAGAAGGAAGATCAGAAGGCATTGAACTCCATCACAACGATTCTAAGTAAATGAGGAATGAAAAGGCAAAGTGTTAAGGCAAACATATTTAATAGCAACAATTGCAGTTGCCACAAAACACAAAACGACAAAAACAAGTTTCATTTGTAAATTAGCTGGCATGCTGCTGCGGGGCACAGGCGTAACACGGCAGCAACATAGAAGCAGCAATAATAAAAACAAAAACCAAAAAGAGAAAAAAGACAATGTGAGGCAACAACTAGCAGCAAGCGACTTGGCATAAATTAACATTAGCAATTAGTCAAAGGAGAACATGTTGCCACATTCAGAGACAACAACAATAGCAACAACAGCATGAGGCCAATCACAAACAGACAGACAGACAGCAACAATGTTTAACAAAGTTGACAACAGCAACTGCTTACAATTGAGTCATCATTATTATACTGCACTCATTCATCAGCAACAGCAACAGGTGCTGTTGCTTCTTGATGTTGCTGTTGCTGTTGCTTCTTCATGTTGCTGCTGTCTTTTGCCTTTTGCTTTTTCAACTCTTTAATGATACTTTTGCCTTTTGTGTTATAAAGTTTTGTTTTTTTGTTGCCTTATGAGTTGTTTAAATATTTCAAAATGTTTATTAATAAACTGGCATAAAACAACAACCACAACATATGAATATATATACAACAAGTATATATATATATACATAAATATATATATAATTTACAAATTATATTGCGAGCGTATTTTTTTTTTTATTTATTATTTTTTATTGACTTTCCGTTTGCCGATTTGTTTCGCGTTAAATGTCATAAACACATTTTACGGCGAGCATTGGACTTTTTGGTGGGTGTACATTTCCCCCCCTCTCTCTCCCTCTCTCTCTGTCGGTCTCTCTGTGTCGGAGTTTACTGAAAGAGCTAATGGTAAAATGTCAACGGAAGTGGCAAAGAAGACGAAACCAACCAGCAATCAGAAACCAGCGACCAGCAAACGAGCAACGAGCAATGAACGGAGCAACCAAAACGAACTGAAAGTGAAAGGCTCTTAGGGAATTTTGAGGCATGAAAAAGCAAAATAAATGCCAAGCAGGAAGTAAGAAAAAGTAAATTGCCTTTGACCCATGGGAAATTTTGGAATTGAAAAACAAAAACAAATGCAAAAGCATAGACTTGGATTTTAAATAAGATATTTTTCCAATTTTGTTAGAGGGAGAAAGAGATTTATTTCCGTTTTAACTTGAAATAAATATATTAGAAATATGTTTAACAAATGAAACTTTGTTATACATTTGCAAGGACTAATCAATTTAAAATTGATCTCGGCAATTCGATTATTGTTTCAATCAATCAACTCAATCAATGAGAACAGAAATTTAAAGCTAAAGTTAGCCAAGTTAACATTGAATATGGCTTAGAGCAAGTGATTCAGATATAATGTCATTTTCTTAACTATATAAAGGAAAGAGCTTTAGAATTGACTTTAGTCTGTATCTCCTTTTAAAACTACCAGTTTGATCAATCAGATTTAAAAACTTTCGAGGAATACTCTTACTTAATAAACAAAACTCGTTATAAATGTAAAAATATATGAAAATATACTAAAACTGCAGAGCAAAGTTAAAAAAAAAACGCATTTTCATAATTACAAAATGAGTTCTTCTTCATATCTTTCCTTCAACTAAAGTAAAACTCAACTCTTTGCTGATTCATTTCTAATTTCATAGTTAAGACATTTTTAAATTATTTTCGTTATATAAAGGAAACCTATTTTTTCTTCTTCTTTGCTTCATTCTTTTATTCTCAGTCAATTTCTATTAAAATTTTCTATGCAAGAAACAAAGACAAAAATTACAAACGAAAAAAAGGAGAAGAGGGAAACAAAATTGTTGTAGCTTTTTGCTTAAGCTTTTATGTAGCCCAACCAACAAAACAAAAAGCAATTGTCAAAAAATTAAAAACGAAATAAAAAAAACCACCAGTAAGCAAATTCAAAGCGAGAACAGCAACAATAGCAACAACGACAGCGGCAACAACTACAATTCGCACATAATCAAAGTGTCTCGAATTGGTTGCTCGCTCTCCGACCGACTGTCAGTTAGTCAGTCCATTTGTCCGTCTGTCCGTCTGTCCGTCTGACTGACCCAGTTTATGCCACAATTACAAAGTCTGTTTGTTGTGGTCTTTGTCTCTGCTGCTCTTGCTGTGTGTTACTATTAGCGTTGACGTTGTTGGTGCGCAGGCGCAGCAGCAGCAGCAGCAACAGCAACAACAGCGGCAATAGTTACATTTTGCACTCAATATTTGTTGCTGCTAAATTTTTTCTTTTTTTTATTTTGTTGTTTTGGGGTGATCTTTGTTGTTGCTGACATTTGATAGTTTTGCTTTCAAATTGTCTGCAATTGAGCCTGAGAGAGGCAACACAAATATATGTACTTTTGTTGCCTTGACAGCAGCAACACACAGCAAATAGCAACTTTTTGTGCCAATTCCCAAGCCAAGACAGAACTTTGTACGAAATCTTCTCTCACTTCTTTTGGCATTTTAATTGCAATTTGATTTGTGGGCAATTTGATTGATGGCAGCCCAAAGGGAAAACGTGGCTTACAAGTGTAAAAAGGAGAGCAGACAAAAAAAGAAAAACTTTTCAATTAGCCAAGTTGCTGAAGCTGCTCACAATAAATTTGATTAACGCCAAGGAATTTGCAACGAGTCCTGCGAGAGCAAAGTTCAACTGCAACACAAACTGTATGCCAAGTAGGCCAGAGGGAGGGATGTAGGTAGATGATGTTGCTGCCGGCATTTGCCACAAAATGTGCCGCTTGCCGGCATGAAAAACTTTGCATCTATGTAATTCATGTTGCTGCTGACGCTGCTGCTGCTGCTGCTGCTTCTGCTGTTGATGTTAATATTGTTGTTGTTGTTGCTGCTGTTTGTGTGTACTTTATGTTTGACCCAAATTCCTGCGAAGCCAGGCAAAGTTGCTGCAGTGGTTGTTGCTGCTGCTGCCTGCCAGCAACATCTGAAATGCAATTTCTGCTTGGCAAGCGATGCGATATTTTTTCTCACTTTGTTGCCATTGCCAACAAAAGCTTTTGCAAATTAAATAAAAGTACAGCCACGCCCACACAAACACTATATGACCGAAAGAGACAGAAAGAGAGAGAGAGAGAGAAAGAGGGAGAGAGAGAGGGAACAAATGGTGGTAGCAGAGGAGGGTAAAAGTCAGTATAATTGCATTTATTTAGACTGAACTGACCCATTAAAGAAAAAGGAAAACAGAAAGGAAAAAATCAAATACCAAAAGAATTTAATTTACCGATTTGGCTTTCAACAACAATTTTTCGTTGTAGCAACTTAATTGGAAAATCTCTCACGGCTCTGCCAATTGCCAATTGCAGCAAAAGTCTAATTAAACCAAAAGCGAAAAGAAAAGAAAAACTCAAAAGGCGCCTCAAAAGTTGCCAGTTGGAAAGATGAACATACGCCCATAGCAACAGCAACAATAACACTCAAAGCCTGTGCCTCAGCATGTACCTTGTCGAAAATTGCCACACACACACACCCATACACATACACAAAATGCAATTTAAGTAAATTATTGAACTTTCCTGTGTGTGTGTGTGTGTGTGTGTATATGCAACAAATGCATTGAGCCAAAGTAAAAGTCGTTGAAAGAAAAATGAGGTAAACTCATCAAGGAAATGGCCAAAAAAAACGGAATTATGAAACCGCCCATCAAAACGAAGTTTTAATGCTCTAAAATATAATATAAAATATAGTTAACCACTTTTCAAATTCAGCAGAGTTAAAAAAAACAATTAAGAAAATAATCATTAAATTAGAATGGAACCTCTTTTCGTAAAGCAGCCATTGGAAAGTTCATTAAAAGTAAAAATTAGCAATTTGCACAAATACTATAATACTATAAAGGGTATACAAAAATAAAGGGGGAGAAAAAAAAAAACAAATGATGGCTTGTGGTGTTGGGTGTTGTGGTTGCTGCTGTTGCAGCTGAAAGGATTGGCTGACTCGTTCACTCGTCTGAGTCGTGGGCGACAATGTGGCATTGGGTAAATTAAGGAAGTGTTTGCTTAACATTAGAGAGACAGACTCAAACACACACACACACATACATATGGCCACAAGAAAAATGGGCAATAAAAATGTTGCAGGCAGGCAACAGCAACATAGACGCGACTAATAAATGCTGCACGCAGCCAACGGCAATGGCACAACAACTAAAACTAAGACAACAACAACAATGACAGTGACAACCAACAAATATGTTTGGCCTGTCGCACAGGCATATGCAACACGCCTCAAACTTGTCTACCAACCACCTCTCCCTCACTACATTCACATCTCCTACTCTTACATTACATTCTCTCTATCTATCTCTGTCTTTTATGGGCAATTAATCGTGCAACATCAAATAAATTTGCAACAGCAACAGCAAAGGGAACAAATATTCTTGCTGTACTTGCCTCCTGCTGCTGGTGCTGGTGCTGTTGCTGTTGCTGTTGCTGTTGCTGTTGCTGTTGCTGCTGCTGCTGCTGCTATTGCTGACAAGAGTCATAAAACGGCAAATTTAATTTTAAAGTCGGTTTGCAGGCAGTGAATAGCTCTTGGGTGGGTGGATGCGAATTGGCTTGACTTGGCTTGGCTTGCGGGGTTTGGCCTTTTGGTTTTGGCTTTGGTTTTGGTTTCAGCTTTGTAGCAGGAAGTATTTTTGCCAGTACAATTTGTGGCTTGACTTGTTGGCTTATTTGTGGTTAGCCTTTTTGCCATTGCTTAACTTGTGGATAATTGAAGTTGTTTATGGAATACTTGATGGGCCTTTTACAAAAGGGGAATACCTAAAAGTATGCTATAGAAAATTCGCACTTTTTTCACAGAGAAGATTAAATCACATAAATTTGATGGCTTAACTATTTCTCTGCTCTACGAGCTTTAAGAAGGAAAATAAAACTGATATTGAAAGGAATCTGAACCATAGTCACAATTGTCCCTTTACTTTTAGGCACTCTCTGTTCTTCTTTTTGGTTCTACTTACAGTCTCGACTCATGCCCGCAGAGAGGCATTTCTTGAAGCGGCAATATTGACAACGATTCCGATTAAGGCGTATAACCAAACACTTGCCGTCCCTAAGGCAACGATATTCAATTTGTTTTTGTATGCTGCGACGAAAGAAGCCCTTGAAAAAAAAAGAAGTAAAACAAAATACTAAATTAACTTCATATCCATTTACACTTAATAAGGGGGGGGGAACTTACCTTGCAACCCTCGCAGGAGGTTACACCGTAATGATAGCCCGATGCCTTGTCACCACAAACTTTACAGGGCACAAAAGATTTTGAGGAGACGCCGTTGTTATTGTTGTTATTGCTAGAGTTGCTGTTGTTGCCACCGCTATTGTTGCTGGAGTCGGCTAAGCCGAATGCTTGCTGTTGCAGTTGCTGCTGTTGCAATTGTTGCTGTTGTGAATGTGGTTGTTGCTGTTGTTGCTGCTGTACTGGTTGCTCTGCAATGATAAAATGCATTTGCCACTTTTACAATTCATGCATTTTAAGTTTAGGAAAGTTGTTTCAAGTTATACAATATTGCTCATACGCCAGGTAAACCGCAGCATTTACTAAATAAGCTGCCGATGTTGTAAACCTGTTGATGTTGTCAACTATCGTGTTGCTCCAAATCTTCAACCAGTTGCCTCATTTGTCAGCAACAATTGACAGCTGTCAGTTGGCCAAAAAGGACTTGAAATAAAGGTAAGGAGTCTTACAAAGAGACAGACAGCGAGAGAGGAGGTAAGAAATCACTTACAATAACTATCTTCACGGAAGTACAAACATGTAAAGTATCGAGCGATGTATAAAAATTTATATTTACATATTTGTCTAAACATTTCCTTAATTTTTGATTCAGTCTTAATTATGGATTTTGGCATATTCAACTCAAATATTGAATACTTTTTTATAGAACAAATTCGAAATATTAATATTGAGAAGCTCATTTCAGTATATGTATATATACATAGATATATTCCTGATCATCATCAAAAGTTCCTTCAAACCAGTTAGCTTTGCCTTATGCCTTTTATTGGTGAAACAGAATCTAAAATTTGGTAAATTACCAAAATCTTAGATTTAAATCTATAGATTTACAGTTCTGTATTATTTATTACAGTCAAACTTCTTTGACATAAACTTCTACAACTCGAATTTTCTCTAAGTCCAACAAAAATATATGACAATAGCGTTTGGAGCGAAAACTTCATAGAATTTTACTTCCTTAAATCGAAGTTGGGTCAAAATATTTATCAAATACATTCGTAAATCGTAAATCGCAACCGATTCTTGTCTCATCCAACCCTCAATACTATTTAATCTTTTTAATAAATCTTTCCAAGCAGGACCATTATAAGGCCTTAAACAAATTGAAAATCCATTTTAGGGAAAACGAAGAAAACAAAGTAAAACTAACTAATTGGTAAATATTTTCATTGAACTGATATAAAATGATTCCTGAAGTTTATAAAATAATTGCAATTCTATAAATTTGTAATATTTTTGAAATGTTTCTTCAACTCAAAGTCTCAGTAACTCGAAATTTTTAGCAAGTCAGGGTAGTGGCGGATCGTAAGCTTGATCTTTGGGGTGGGGGAATCGATTTAAAAAATGTTTTCTTATGAAGTTCTCAACCACACCACACTCAACTATATGACTGGAACTTTTTTTATTTCCCCTGTTTCATCCCCCCTATATCCGCCCATGAGTTAGTGAAGTTCGATTGTATATATATACATACATACATATATATGTATGTAGAAGATATCCTCAAGAATCTTTAAGACCATAAAATTTAGTCATTTTGTCACCGAATTCATTGCCAAGTTGCAACAAATGCACTTCCTTGAATAGAATATCTTTTTTCTTAACTAGTTCTCTTTGTAATCTCTTGGTTCTTACAGAATAGAAACTCAATTTATATACCTAATTCACATTTCTAAACTCAATCCAAGAGACGAGCTAATACTAAGTGCATTCACCTTTTGGGTTTTCATATTTGATTTGTGCGATAAGAAAAAAGTCGAAAAAAAAACAACAAATAAATAAAAATATATAAAAAGAAGAAGAAAATATCACGTATACGCCTACAACAAATGCAACAATAACAACTGCCAGTCACGAGGAAAACAAGGAAAACCAACAATAATAACAACAACAACAACAATGAATTCGAGAAGCAGCCGCACAATTTTCACCAAATGAAAAATTTGCATTGCAAATTTTTGTAGAAGAAAAAGAAAAAAAAAGGCAGAAAAATTGGAGCCGCAGACAGAGGCGTCGGCGTCGTCGATGGCGGCGGCTACAACAACAATAACAGCAACTGTGGCGGCAACAAATGTTTGCTTCTTGGCATTTGTTATTGTTGTTATTGCTGTTGTTTTTTTTTCCATTTTCAATTCAATTTTCTAATGCGAAGAAAAAGTAAGTAAAAGAGGCAAATGAACTAAAAGCTGGAGTTCGGACTGCAACTTACTGTTGCTGTTGTTGCACCAATTGGCGTTGCCACACCTCAAAAAAAAAAGAAAAAATGGAAAAATAAATGCGAAATGAAATTAACGTGCAGCTTGCACGCGCCGACAAACAAACAAACAAACTAACTCAATGGTAAGTAGCATGGGCCCCGAGAGGAGTGAAGAGAGAGGTAGGGATGGAGGGTGGCAAGTCGCCGCGTTACGCGCTTGTGCAATTGTAAATTGAATTTTCAGCCACGAAAAGATGTCTGGAAAATGTCGCTAAAGTCGTTGTCGTCGTCGTTGTCACTGTTGCAGTTGCAATTGCAATTGCTGTTGCTGTTGCTGCTGCAGTTGTCGTTGGTCTGTGCAGGAAAAGCAAAAGGAAATTCAAGTGCCTGTGCCTTGGCTTTTCATTTTCGCGCCGCATTCGCGTTCAAATGCAAATCATTTGGCCGCTTTTGTGAAATGACAATTTTCCAACGTCATTGTTTGTGGTTGCTGCCGGAGGGGGAATCGTCGAGAGGGGGTGTGTATTGGGTGCAACTGCTGGTACCCATTGCTGCTTGGCATTTCCGCGTTGTCAGACACAAGAGGCAACCGATAGATAGACAGACGACAACCCATTGGTGTTGGTGTTGTTGCTGCTGTCGATGTCGTTGTTGTTGCTGGTGCTGGTGTTGGTGTTGGCATATTTCTTTATATTTGATAAAGACCCATCGAACGGGCATATGAGTGGCAATCAAAGAGGAGGAGAAATAGAGAAAGATAGACTATATTTAATATAGATATTTAAAAAGCTAAACTTTTTCTTTTTTTTCTCTCTTGTTTGTAAAATCTGTCTTTAAATTTTATTCAATTTGTTACCATCCGCAATTTCCTGGTTTCAACTCGCCTTAACTAATTGCAGCAATTAATTGTTGCTGTTGTAATTGCCAACAAATCCTTGCGAAAGGGTGCAAAGGCCAATTAGTAAGTCTCGGGTGAAAGATGTTTTGTCAATTAACTAAGGATTAGCCAAGAATTAACCAGAAGGGTGGCAAATTTCTAAGGAATATCCCATTACAAACGTTGTACCTTCAATTAGAAGCAATTTATTTTTCATTTTTAACAAGGATAAGAGAACTAGGATAAAACAGCAAAACAAGACTTCTCTTTCTTGAAATCAAAGTTTACATGAGATTTCATAAGAATTCGTTGCAACAACAGGCGAGACATAAAATCTAGCTTAAAAACCTTTAGAATATCCTATAAAACTCTAAAGAATGTTAAATATTCCTATTCCGAGCATATCTTCTTTATGATTCAATAAATTGTAGTATATAGAAAGCAAAGTAAGGAGCAATCAAACAGTTGACTACTGCAATAAACACGATTTTAAATTCTTTTCACTTTGTGAGTTTCTCCCATTTTATCTCAACATATCCTTGAAAATTTGAAAAAAAAAAAGAAAAACATTTACAAAGGAAAATCTTTTACAATTTTTACAAGTTACACAAAATGTGGTTCAGGTAAAGTAATTCTATTTTCTGTTTATTTTTGAAGAATGTCTTCTTTCATACATTTTAGATCATTAAGATTCCTCAATAATCATTATTAATTGATTAGGAAATTCCACTCCCTTGCAGAAATTTTCTCAATTATTATCAATTTTCATTTGAAGAGGATCGTATTGTTTTTTTTTTCATGAAAATGAAAACCCGATTTGCATGACACTCAACTGCATCAATAATAGCAATATGAAAGGCAATTTTCTTTACCTCAACCTCAAGCCAAATTCAAGTCAACGATGACGACGACGACTATAGCAAACGACATCAGCAGCAACCATTACAATTCCAAGTGCAATAGCAATGGCAATACCAATTGCAATGGCAGCCAGCAACATCGACAGAAATTATATTCATTTTCACATTTTTCATGCTGAGCTTTAATAGTTTCCGTATAAATAGCAAAAAAAAAATGTATTCAAAAGGAAAAGTCAAAGAGGAAGAAATAAATTGCCAAGATGGTGTTGTTGATACTGTTGTTGTTGTTGTTGTTGTTATTATTGTTGCCGCTGTGTGTTATGCAATACCAATGAAAATTTATTAGACATTACTTTTAATGTGGAAAAACTTCATCGACGAACTTGAAAATTTTTGCAAATTTGAGTCTCACCTTTCTTTAGATGCGCAACAGATGAAGATGTTGTTGCTGCCGTTGCCGTTGCTGTTGTTGCTGATGCTGCTGCTGCAATGTTACAACTGGAGCTGGAACTGACCGCTGACGAGTTAGTGAAATGCTCCGAGCAAGTTGATGACGATGATGAGGAAACAGTCTGAGATGAGGATGAGGCTGAAGAGCAGCCGCTATCTGGAGAGGCATGTGCACCACCTGAAGATGATGAGGATGAGGCGGAGGTGGAGGTGGAGGAGGCGGAGGCGGAACTATTGTTACTGGCCGGACCAAATTGATGCACACTGCTGATGGTGTACAAAGGACCTCCACCATTGCTTAGGGAGCAACTGAGTTGTGGTTGCTGTTGCTGATGTATATTATGAGAATGTTGCTGATGTGGCTGTTGCTGTTGCTGCTGCTGCTTCTGTTGTTGTTGCTGTTGCTGATGTTGCTGTTGGGAATTATTTGCGGCTGCTGTTGGTGTTGCTGTCGATGTTGCAGCTGCTGCTCTGTAATAATTGTCACACTGCAGCAGCTGCAAAGGATCCGCTTCAATGGCACTTAGGCAATCCTGTAAATCTCTTTGCTGCTGCTGCTGCTGCTGGTCTTCGTCCTCTTCTAGGTCGGATTCAAGGCTAGCAGCCTCACTGTATGCACCTTGGGTAGAGGAATCCTCAGGAGTATCAAAGAAATGCAAATTAAAATCCGAATTTGCATTGAAATTGACCTGGGGCAATGCTTCAGCTTCTCCTTCTTCAATATCTTCTTCGTCCTCCTCTTCTTCCTCCTCCTCGTCGTCTTCTTCCTCTTCTTGGTCGTCGTCGTCCTCCTCCACCTCCTCGTCGTCGTCTTGTTCTACCTCGTCGTCTTCCTCCTCGTCAAAGTCTACAATGTTGTCTTTCACCCTCTCCTGTTGCTGATGCTCTTTGACACTCAAAGTTTCCACCAATAGATTGGTGATGGAAATTTGTGATTGCTGTTGCTGTTGCTGTGCTGCCTCCAGCTCTATTTGGTAACTATCCATGTTGCTGTTGCTAGCATCGCATCCATCATCATCATTGTGAAGTTGCAATCTTTTGACAGTCTCTCACTCAGCATTTTTATATGGGCACTTGGCAAAAAAAAAAAACAGTTCAACTTTTTTATTTGGCCTTTTTTTTACATATGTGAGAAAGATACACAAACTGACTTAGTTTTCAGCAGGATTCTTTTAAATTGAAAGAATTTATACAGAAAAAAAAACAAAGCTAGCAAGATAAGAAATCTAAGCAAAAAAGAGTTTTAAAGAAGGAAACTGTGATCTGTATTGAAAAGTTGTTTTTAATCGATTAGAATACCTTTAGAAAATGTCGTAATAAAATAATAATTTCGAATTACCAGATCATCAATAGAAGCAATAGAAGCTTTCTAAGGATAAGATTCTAAAGCATTTGCAATGGATAATAAAAGCTTTTGTGTGTTGAAATCTAAGAAAATTTAATTATATTTTAGATTATTAGATCTTTATTAACAAATTGAATTATAAGCTTAAAGTTTATATTCTCTTCACATATGATGTAGGCAAATAAGAAAATAAGACTTTCACAAGAAGACTTTTAGAATATTAATGAAAATCCTGTTCTCATGTCTCATTCTCTCTTCTTTTAGTAAAAAGAAATCCCTTTTGCTTGGTATCCAAGAAAAATAAAATGGATTTTTCCACAAGTCCTTTAATTAGCCCTTCCATGTCTCTTTCAATCTTTTTCACTTGCACTTGACACTTAAACCAAAAAAAAACAAAAAAGTATATAGAAAACTAACTAAACCGAATTATCTAGATATCATAAATTTTCAATTCACTTCCGTGTTGTTTTCTTCCTTTGAGTCCTGTCGTTCACTCGCGTTTTGTTACGGGTTGAGGTAGGTGGTGGGTAGTAGTTTTTCGGGGGAAATGCGGGAAAATGAAAGGAAAGCAGTGTTGCGATTGCGCGTATACAGAAAACTCCTCGTCTCTCGACAAGATCCAAGCGCCAACTTTGCAGCGCTCCAAATGCGCAACAGAAATTCAAACCAAACTAAAGAACCTACGACAACAACGCAGCACCGACACCGACGACGACGACGACGACAGCAGCGAAGACAGCAACTACGACGACGACGACGATGGAGTCCAAGAACCCAAGAGCAAGGCAAAAGAACAGAACAAGAATCAGGCATAGACAAGTGTGTGTGTCCGCTTGTGTGTGTGTGTGTGTGTAAGTATAGGGAAAGAGCAGGAAAAATACGTAGAATGTGTGTGGCTGTGTGGCCCAATGGAGTGAGGGAAAAACTCTGCTAGAAAAACGTAGCGCCGCACGCGGCTGACTCACTATTGCAGCTATCACGGGGGAGGTACTAGAGGGAGAGGGAAGGGGGGTTACCTTACTCCCAACAAGAGTCAATGTGCTGCTGCTCTTGCCAGTTTCTTTTTTCTATCTATCTTTCTAATCTTCACCACCAACAACAACAACAAAAGCAATAGCAACAACACGCATAGGCACTCTCGCCTCCTCTCGGTTGATGTTGTTGTTGTTGCCATTGCTGGTTGGTGTTGCACTTTTCCATTTGTGCAAAACTCTTTTCCTGGTTTCTATTTTCAATTTCTATTGCTAGGCAACAGCAGCAGCTGCTGCTGCCGCAGCGACGGTGCAGTCAACGTCAGCTTCCAAGTGCACTCAAGATCAATTTCACACACACTACGAAAGCCAGAGAGAGAAAAAGAAAGATAGATTAAGAGCAAGAGAGGGCCAGAACTTACATAGAGAGAGAGAGAGAGAACCGTTACATGCCATCTCTCTTTCTCTCCCACTCTCTCTCTCCCTCTCTCTCCTTTTCTGGTGATAGAATAGAAGAGCGAGCGCAAATTCTACAATGCGGAAGTTAAATAATTTTTGCACTCAAATGTTGTTGTTGCTGCTGCTGCCTGCAGTTGCTAGGCAGTGAAACTTGCCGAAACTAGTTTTTCCTTTTTCCTTTACATTTTCTTTTTTTTTGGGAAACAAAAAAGTTTTTTAATGATGACAAATGCGGGAAAACTTTTTTTAAGTAGAACTCAACCAAAAAATGATGGACTAATCAAAGTTTTATGGCATCGTTAATTATTAATCTGATCTTAAAACTTTAACGACTTATCAAAGATATTTAACAATTGCATATTCATTATGCTTAATTGCCATTTATTTCTCTTCTTCCATTTTTTCCTTGTGTTCATTTGTGCATCTGTACATATGTATATGTTGTTTTCATTAATCTCAAATTCTAAACCCATCAAATATTTTCCTTAAGGTTCCCAGGCTTTTCTTAAAAGCAATCGAAAAGAATTCCTTTTTTTAATATGACCAAATATATTTCAGGCATTATGTCAGACATTTGGCACTTTTCACTTCCTACAGACCGCTGTCACTGCGCCGCCCCCATATCTACAGAAAGTGCAATGGAAAATTGGAAAAATCATTTTTCTGCATTTGCCGTTGCACAATTTTTCCTAACGAATGCTTCAAGCAAAAGAGAAGCAACGAAAGTCAATGATCAGCGAAGGCGGCAGCGATAGTGAGACGTTGCTGCCGACGCTGACAGCAACAGCAAAAGCAGCAGCAGCCACTACAGCCACAATAAATACATAGGAATAGCAAAAGCAGCAATAGCAGCGACGTAAGCGTAATATTTGCAGCTGGTTTGGTTTCTGCCATTTTTCCAACGGGGCAGCGAAAGCAAACAGAAACTGTAAATAACAAGAAAAACGGCAACACCGATGACGATCCTCCCCAATCCTCCCCACACGAAAGCGAAAAGTCCAACGGCAACGGCAACGACAAAACCGAACCGATCGTTCAACCGACCAACCGCCCCCAAAACCCCCTACAACACCCCTTGATTGCAATGCGTTGATAAAACCTGATCTCTACACACAAACACACACAAGCCCAAAGAAGTCCAGAGACGACGAACCAGGAAGAGAAAAATTGAAAATGCCGATTGTGTAATCGCTGATGTTGTGTGCGTAACTTAAAAGAGAGACAGGGGAGAAATAGAGAGAGCGAGAGGGAGAGAGCTCGCGAGCGCAATGGAGTGGAGCGCCTGTGAGTGAGAGTTGTTTGCTGTGTGTGTGGGGGTAGAGAGGTGGGCAGCCTTTCACGTGGCTCCACTGTTGCTGCTTCTGCTGCAGCTGCTGCCCTTTCTTCTTACCCCCCTTTCTTTTGCTATTTCTTCATCTTCCTCATCGTATTTCTATTCTTACGTACTTAACTGCCA
The DNA here is from genome assembly GCA_035045865.1 of Drosophila austrosaltans. Classification (NCBI taxonomy): domain Eukaryota; kingdom Metazoa; phylum Arthropoda; class Insecta; order Diptera; family Drosophilidae; genus Drosophila; species Drosophila austrosaltans. Next base: position 10,316,761 of record JAWNOQ010000211.1, on the reverse strand, counting down.
TTGCATTTCACTTATCAAAACGATTCTTCTAGCGGTCCGCGGCCGTCGCTGCTGCTGCTGCTGCGGCTGCTGCTTCTGCTGTTCTTGTTGTTGCTATTCATTTTTTTTTTCGCGTTTTATTTATTTTGCTATTGTTGGCGTCGTCGCCGTCGTCATCTAAGTTCAATGACTTCTCATGGGCAGCAGCAACAAAGTGGCGCAAAATGCGTTTAGTTTTTGCTCGTTTTCTATTTATTAGCTTATTTCGAGGATGGATTCAAAATTTCTTGGCCTTGACAAACAATAAATAATTACATACAAAGTTTTGATTTTCATATCACAAATATTGTAACAGTAAGATGACAAAAATTGTATTCATTTACTATATCCATTTTCCCTTAAGAAATATAATTTAAAAATAGAATGAATTTCTTTCGGTTTTTTTGGGCATTTTCTTATATCTGTTGCTTTTTATATGTATACACATACATATATGTTTTAAACTCTGTTACCTAACAAACAGCCCTCGCATTTTGTGTTATGGCCCTGCTATTAGATTGTAGATTCAATGAATGTTTCGGTTTCTTGTTTATTTTGCACATTCTTTTTTGTTATTTTGTGGCAGTAGCCTCTACGACGCTTGTTTTTGCTGTTGTTGATGTTGTTGTTGATGTTGTTGTTGATGTTGTTGCTGAGGCTTCACTGACATGATAGCACTAAAGTTGTAAACAAACTTAGAAGAAGTGGGCGTTAGAAATTATCACTTCAAATATAATAAATAGAAAGGAGGAATTCATAATTGTATGGCCATTGGAAAGATTATGGAATCTAATAACAAAAAAAATTGGAAAAAAAGTTTTAATTTGAACTAAACATTTATGCAAATTTGAAACTAGAACCATTTCAAACAAGAGTACATCTTCAATTAAATTGTATGAACTTATTGAAACGACTTTTTATTTGTGTATATTTTATTACCAAAAAGAAATTCCTTAACATATTTTTAGTAGGTTTTTGAAATTGAATTTCTATATTAAAGGGTTTCAATTCATATACTAGCAAGAGATTCCTTAGTTTATCTCTTTGTCTATTCAAGTGATGTAGCTAGAATGTTTATGCCCGGAATACCATGTCACAAGAGTGCCCAAAGGGGTTTACTGGGAGAATTCGCTATATAAACGTCACATTGGGATGCAGCTACCACAACGCCAACAACAACAAAAACAGCGACAATGATAGCGGCAACAACATCAACAACATTCTGGCACAGATTGTAAAAGGAAGGCTAAAAATTCCTGGTCGACACTTGGCTTCCTCTACTCATTGCATCTCGTTTGCCTCCTCCCACCAGTTTCGTTCTCTCCCTCCCACTCTTTCTCCCCTCCCACACTCTCTTTCTCTCCCTTTTCCAATTGCTGTTTGTGTGTGGCCTGGCATTTCTGGCAATGGCAACGAAATCTGAACCAGCAGCAACAACAAAAATGAATAGGCACAAAGCGGGAGGAGAAACGTTTGGCAATGTGTTTTTTCTTTTTTTTTTTTGCCTGAATGTCAGCAACCTCAATAAAATGTTGCAATTCTGTTGCCGTTTTTTTCTATCTCTCTCTACCGAGAGTCATGATCTGTTTCGTAGTTGATTATAAATAAAAACCCCAAATGGATTTCTTACACAAAAAAAAAAAAAAAATTGTATTCAAAACTTACCCAACAAGATGTCACTGCAAACTGATGCGGAACCGGAACCGGAGCCAGAGCCACAACCAGAATGTGAGCTCAACGATGAGATATGACCATCGCCTTCCGAGGGACTTTGATTAGATTCCCTTAATGGGCTACTGGGCGTTGTTGGTGGCGTGTTTAGGCCACGTGGCTGTTGTTGTTGTTGCTGCTGGTTAATGCCCAAAGTTGTTGCTGCTGTTGTTGTTCCAGTTGTTGTTGTTGTTATTGCAGTAGTTGGTATTGCACTCGATCCACTTGGTGATTCAATGTTGAAATAGCTGCCAATTACAGGTAGCCTATTAAAGAAGGAAGGAAGAAATTACAAGGATAAAGCGATTATAGCAATTATATATGTAAGGATATTATATTCAATGTCAATGTCAAAGTTAATTGCTTTAAAGCATTTTAAAATCCTTAACCATAAATCCTTTTCCTTCACTTGCCTTCTCTTTTTCTGTCTCTATCTCTATCTATCTCTCTCTCTGTCTGCTCCCCATCCATTGGTTCTTGGCAAGTAATTGATTGGAAAAATGGCCATTCATGTTAAGTGCAGGCAGTTCTTTCGTTCGCCCTTTCCCCTATTCTCGCCCCTTGCGTACTCACGTTGGCACAATTCTTAACTCGTTTTTGCCTCGTAATTGGCCATTTTCTATAGTCAGTGTCCAGGCCAGACCTGGCTCTGAGACACTGAGAAATTTATTGAATATCAACAACGTTTGCGTGGGCAGCACACTAACACCAGCAACCCCCCCATTGATCGATAGTTTTCCAATTGAAGTGAAAAATTGAAAAGGCCACTAAAGTCTTTAAGTATTTGTAATTGTTGCATTTTGCTTTAAGGTAAGAATTTGATATACTCTTAAATCAAATCCTAATTACAAATTTTATAAGAAAAATTTATTAAATTTTAGTTTATTGTGTTATCCCTACTCTGTGGCAAATATCAAATGCTTTAGTAGTAGAGCTCCCATCACTCATACGCCATGTGAGCCATCTCCATTTTCAACTTTTTGGTTGTAAAGTCTTTAAAGGGTTTTTATTTATTCCCCTTCATCTATTACTCATACGCAGTGCAGTCAGTTTTTCGTCTACTGCTGCTGCTTCTGTTGTTTTCCCAAAGCAAGCAAAACCAAGAGAAAAAAAAACAACTAAAAGTCAATCCCAGGCCCAGCATCCTTTGTCTTTGCATCCTTTTTTAAAAATCAATACACACACTTTGCATGTAGCCTGCACCTCCTGTGGCTGCTTTACCCTTCTAACTTGCCATGTCTCATCTAAAGTTGTTTTTTTTTTTCTTTTTTTTTTTTTTGGGTTCGGTTTTTATTGCATTTGCTTTGTGGCCTCTCCTGGGCCATGTTTTTACTGAGTTGATGCTGATGCCAAGCCAAGCCAAACCAAGTCTCGTCCTTATGCACTTTATATCAAGAGCTATGGCACTCGAGATTGTTGTTGCTGCTGCTATTGCTATTGCTGTTCTCGTTGTTGTTTTTGTTGTTGCTGTTGTCACAATATTTTCGCTTTTCAATGCGATGCTTGAAAGCACAAGTGAAAAAAATTGCAACCATGTGGCATTTGGTAGGCCGTTTTGGCCTCCTCTAAAATAAGACTTTTGATTTATGCAACTAGCATCGATCGAGAGTATATAAGTAGAGGTGAAGAAAGAGACAGACAGAGAGAGAGCGAGAGAGAAAGAGAGAGGGAGAATGAGACAGAGAAATATGGGCAAAAAAAGAAAATCTCATCATTTGTTAGGCCCTGTCAGCATTTATAAACATTTCATTTTGAGGAAAATGAGTGAAAAGTGTGAAAGGATGAGGTAAAGAAAGAGTTGGAAAATGGGGATAAGGGATTTAGTTATTTTCACATTTCATTTTCAGTCATCAACGCCAACTGCCTGGCTATTGTGTGGGCGTGGTTTGCCGGCTTCGTTTAACAAAAGCAACCACAACAACAACGGCAGCAGCTGCAGCTACAACATCAGCAACATCACCAAGAGCAGCAGCAGCGGCAGCAGTGGCAGTAGAAGCAACCACCGCATCTGCTGCGGCTTTTGTTGTATGTGGCAGAGGAAGTAGGTTAGTGGCTCACACTCGTCATAGTCAGGGCAAAATGAATGATGGAGTAACTGCAGCAAAGTGTAAATGTTGCTGCCGCTGCTGTTGCTGCTACTGCTGCTGCTGTTGCTCATGATTGTGATGATGATTATGTTGATGATGAGGGTCCTGGGCAATTGTATGGTTAATTGAAAAAAAGAAAAGGCGGAAAGTGAAAGGAAAAGCAGCTCTCATATGGCCTCAGGTGTGGTCATTAAATGGAGCACACACACACACACAGATACATGCATATATATCATACACACACACACACACACACACACAAATAATGGCATATATATAAATATGAATATTTATGTTTATAATACGATGTATACCTGCTTTTATTTGGCTGTTGTTGTTGTTGCTGTTGATGATTCAAACTCGTGTTTGAATACTCCATGAATAGCCGGCCCTCCCAGGGGCGGGCCTTTGTTGTATCAATGCACTATAATACATTTAAACAGCTGGCTAAATTAAGGTTCAAGCCGAAAAAAATAATGGTATATATAAGTATATATAGTTTTTTTTTAATTTTCCGATAGAAAACTTCGAGTTTTACACGCTGCGCCTAAAAGATGCCAACATTACTTCCACTTTCACTTGAAGCTTGAATCCGTGTCTGTGTGTTTGTGTGAGTGATGTTGTTGATTTACGTGTGTAGGAACGCTTCTTTCAAATTGTTTCTTTAATTTATTTTGTATTAATTATATTTTGTGCACTTGAATTAAAATTTTTCCTTGATTTTTAAATAGCGGAAATGTGTGTTGTTGCCGTTTGCTTAGTGACTGCAGTCATAACTGGGCATAGAGCAAAACTGTAAATCGGCTTTTTGGACACGGCTGCTGCTGCTGCCTGCTTGCAATTTTTGCCTGTTTGTAGCAAACGAGCAGCCTCTGGGCCCGAAACAGCAACGACGACAACAACGACCACGACGACCAGGACGACGGCAACGGGCAACGTGCAGCGACAACGGCATCGGCGACAACAAAATGCAGCAAAAGGAAAAGAAAAACTTTATATTTTCTTTTTTTTTTTTTTTTGCTTTTGAGCTGCGGCACAGTCAGGCACAGGATGTGAGAGCCAACAACAAAGCAATCACATGGTGCAAGCTTGCCGCAGCCGCTAAAAGCAGCAGCAGCAGCAGCGACCCCAAATATAACGGCGCCGCAAAAACATAAACAGAGAGCACTACGATTATGCACGAGCCGGTGAGAGTAACCAAGAACCATTTGAGAGTGTAACAAGAGAGGAATTGCAAAATATTGCAGGATATGGAATGCATATAGATAAATGAAAATTGTCATAAACTGCATTCAATAATTGAGAAATTCCATAAAAAAAATCGATTTTTAATTAGTTGCTAGACGAAAATAAGTCATTATTATAAAAGTTTTGAAATAAACGACAAACTCAGCGACAGCTCTCACGCCGGCGCGCTTTCAATTTCAATAGCACAAAAAAGAAAGCAAAAAAAAACTTTAGCCTGCCCACGCGTGCTGCACAGAAATCGCGTGCACTGAGTAAACTAAAAATCAGGTCAGGGACGTTTGCGCTCACAGTTGGCACAGTGGTACCAAAAGCCAATCATGGGAATGGCATATGCATTAAATATGTTAAGAAAATTACTTTATTAACATTTCATACATTATGTTTCTCTTATGTTCCTGCGATTTGTATAATATATTTGTCTGGATTATAAGTTTTGCCAACTAGACATTAGTAAGTTCTTTGAAAAAACTGTCCAGCTCTTTTGTAGCAATATATACATACATATATAAAATATTGTCAATATTTCCAAATACACGGAAAAGAATGGAACCTTTAATATTATTTATGAAATCTTTCTCAAAGGGTGTACATAGATAGACGAATATAGCAAACTCTTTTTTGCCCTGTTATATTATTATTATTATAGAAATAATGTAAAGCAAGCAATCACTGTGCATCTAGCATAAAAGCTGCCAGAGCAGAGCTTTTGCTTCTGAGGGTAGGGATTCAAATCATTTTGTTTCTAACGAAAAATCGTTTTTTTTTTTCAAATTTAAAAAGTTTTCATAAGTTTGTAAAAACAAAAACTTTGAATTGATGATACATATATAAGTTTTTAAGCCAAAAAGGATTTGATCAAAATCGATCTCACTCTCATTGACATTCATTAAATAAAGTTTCGTTCAAATTTTTTGTTTTTATTTTATGTAGGTACACGATTTGTATTGTTTTTTAATTAATTAGTAACAAATATGTTTATATTTCATTTATATAAATACAAGCTTAATAGTTAAAATGGTTTCAACCAACTTAAAAAGTATAAAAAAATCGAGCAGCACCCTAAACAAAACATCTGAGACAAGATTAAAAATGGGATACAAAGAGTACAAAAAAAAGTATGAAGGTGTACAAAAATAAGGACTGTAAATTCTTTTTTTTTAACTTTTCTAGGCACTTTCGGTACAGTACAGTTTGTTTGAGTTAAGTTCAGTTAGACAAAACACAAAAAAAAAATTAAGTTAACACACACGAAAGTAGTAAGTAATTTATAATTAGTTGGCAAACATTTTGATGTTGACAGGCACATTTTGGCTTGGTATTTTCCATTTGCTTTGCTTAGCGCTTCATCTTTTCTAAAATGGGGACAACCATATCGAATTTGGGTCTCTTACCAGGATCCTCATTCATGCATATGGATATCAATTTAGCCATGTGAGAGGAAGTGCCTGGCGGTATCTTTACACGAAGTCCCTCGAGGGCAATTTTCATGCCGCATTCCATGGGTGACCATTCAGCGAAGGGTACTTCGCGGGTAGTCAACTCCCAAATCAGAATTGCAAAGCTCCACATATCGCAAGCCTCCCAATTACGGTCCGCTGGCTTGCGTTGCAAAGCCTCTGGCGACATCCATGCCGGCTGATAGATGCGTCCCTTTTCTTGGAACGAGAATTTACAATCGCCCATATTAATGCGAGCCGTTAGGTCATCATCAATCATGACATGATGACTATTCAAATGATAAGTGGGTATGATTCGTTCAAGGGAGTGAAGGAAAGCCATGCCCCGGGCTATGTCCAAGGCAAAACGAACTGCCTGGCTGGTGTCCACTACAACGCCTGTGGCTCCATGAAGTAAATTGAACAGGGAAGAGCGTGGCATAAACTGAAAAGGGGATTATAAATTGGGGTGTACAATCGATTGGCTATTATATGGACTCACCTGACTAATCACCACTAAATTGGGTGGCGAATTGCAGGCTCCTATAATGGGCAATATGTTCGGATGCGAAAAAATGCGCAATTTGGGAAACTCCTCGTTAAAATCTCTCGAGATTCTTGACGTGCACTGACGCACTGCCAATATCTTGGCAATAACATCATTCTTTTGCCAGCGTCCACGCCAGGTCTCGCCAGAAGGCGTTACCGATACCTTGGTATGCAGATCCAAATCACCCATGCTTATGCCCTTAAAGCGTGACAAAGTGGCATCTCTCGAACGAGTTTTCATACCCAACCAGCTCTGCTCCTTAAAACTGATCACCTTCATCTCCTGTCCACTTCTCTCAGCCAAGTCCTGCAGACGTTTGCCCAAGCTAGCTTTGGCCTTGTCAATTGGCGTATGCCCATCCTTATTGGCAATGCTGACCAAGGCACCAGCAATCAATAGATCTTCACATATCATATCATATCCCCAGAAACAAGCATAATGCAAAGGCGTGTTGCCATGCTCATTCACAGCATTGACATCCGAGCGTTCACGCAATAGCTATAAAACCAAACCAAAGGGATAAGTTAAAACAAACTATAGGAAATTAATTTAGCATACCATCTGAACGACATCACGATGTCCATGAGCGGCGGCCAAATGCAGGGGTATATCATCACCCATATTTGTTGCATTCACTCGTGCTCCACGCTGCAGCAAAGTCTCCACCAGTTTGGCATGTCCCTCTTTGGCCACCCAGTGCAAAGGACTGAAGCCATGATCATCTCTGCAAACATATCGAGAGTGGAGGAAAGTTTATACACGCTTAACAAAATATTAGAAATTACTCAGTTGAAAACCAAAAGGTTTTAATGTCTATGTCTATTCTATTCTATTGTATTCTAGTGGCGTTTTGTGTATGTATGTATGTATATAAAGTCAAGTTATTGTGTGGGACGCCGACGCCCCTTATGAATCTAAATATGTACATATGTATGTATGTATAAGTGTACACATGTTGTTTCTGTTTATTCAACACAAGAATAAATTATGACGTCATGGAGACATCATTTATGAATTTCCTGAGACCCAAAACGATCGATGATTAATTTAAATTTCTATAGCTCTTTAGCAGACTATTGGATATTTTGTAAATGAGAAGAACAATAATAGTTTCTTAACAAGTTTGGTTAATTGTTTACCTGTCTTATAAAAAATTAAAAAAAATTATTTGATTGCAACTCTCTCTCCTTATAACATGTCGACTGTCAGCAAGAGCGAATCAAAAACAACGATATCTGACGTCACAAACTTATTAGCCCTACAAATTTTATCTTTAGTTTGAGCGACACATTTTGTGTAACCATTTTTCATGCCCTAACAAATTTTTATCTTAATTACATATCTTTCCTATAAATTTAACTAAGCAAAGATTATAAACGGGATATAATATTGTCAAGATCTGACGTCACAAGTATCACCTGTATAAATGTCTACCTTTCTCTTTCTGTATTGTGCGACCTTACCCCAAATTCATATCATGTTCTGTCTCATCAAGCCAAAGGCGCACTTGGATTGAATTGCCTTCACGACACCAGTGGAATATATCCTCCATATTTATAGCTTGCACACACTTTATTATAAGCTTTTCAAATATTCAGATATAAAATTTCACTTTATTTGCAACAAAAACACCTTAAAAACTACAAAATGACAACAGTTGTCTGCGCTATTTAGATAATTTTTATGATTGTTGCCACCTAACTTGAGGAATGCCAGACTTATCGATTTGAAGAACAATTTACCAGCTGTTAAAGGAGTATTTTGAAACGGTCACATTGGATTTAGACAACATTTTAACAGCTGATTCTTAAACGGTCACTTTTGGATGTGTGAATGGTTAAATCAATAAGAAGAAGAAGCGGCAAAAACGTGTATTTTGTTTTGTTTAAATAAATTCAATCTATCTAAAATCTCAGCATTAAAACTAAAAATGAAACTAAGCACTTATAACTTTCTCACTTCAATGGCCATTAAAGGTGTCAAGGTGGGCTATCCACTAAAATTAACGGTTAGTATAAAAACAGAAATGTGAAGAAAGATGTTTGCAGGGAAGATAAACATTTTATTAAAAATAAAGAAAATAAAGCATATGGACGAGGAAACTCGGTAATTTTTAAATTTGTATTAATATTCTCTCTTGCTTTTCATCCTTTTAAGGACTTTGGTTGCATAATAATACTTAATTGATTTTCCCACTCTTCTTCAATCTAGATAAACAAAAAGGATGTGATTGAGACCGAATTCAATCCCACATTCGTAGAGCGCCTACTCCCAAAACTGGACTGGTCAGCTGTTTACGGAGCTGCCCAAGTAGTAAGTGATCTATTTCATTTGTATGGCAAAGTATTCCTGAAATGAACCTTTGTTTATCTTTAGGCCGAGCTAACCGACGATATTCCAGCCGTTCAACCGGAGAATGTGGCCGAAAACGAGCTGCTCCTGCAAAAATTGCATCATCTACTTTTTGAAATAGATGTGATCGAAGGACAACTAGAATGTCCGGAAACAGGACGCGTTTTTCCCATTGCTGATGGGATACCCAATATGCTTCTTAATGAAGACGAAGTTTAAGCTTAAGCCCTTCCCAATAGATAACAATCGTAAAACTAGGTTAGCCTATTAGTTTTTAAATACCTTTTTTAATATCAATTTGTTGTGACAAAAAAAAATTGGTATTAATTGGAAATTGGATGGAATGTGTTAAGTTAAAGTGCGAGTAAACTCACAGACTAAGTGTATACACAAAGATTACTACTACAGTTTGGACCAAGCACAATACTGGCAAATAGATATGTCAAACCCGATCAAATTATACCATCGAATAGGTCAATGTGTTCGAAAAATATACATATGTAACTATATATTAGATTTGACAGATCTACCTTAGTATTGGCCGATCTCAAACTTTCAAAAGCAATCCAAGTTGAGGGGGCGTAGAACTTGTAGAAAATGTTAAGAGCAAAAATTGTTTCACGACATATACAAAAGTAGTCAAGTCTAATTTATATGGAGGGTTGTGCATTGGGTCTCGGTGTATATATATATATATATATATATATATATATGACATATATATATATGAATTATATATATATATTATATATGTCTACTTCTTTGGCACTCTAGAGGTTGAGGCTTTCGTTCACTTAGTTACACTTCGTTCCACCTCTGGCATAGATGCTGCCTTTCGCCAAATTCGCTTTGGCTCCCTTGCATAATTCAGCATTTCTTCCCGCTGGTTTGTAGCTGCGATCACCAAGCAATTTTGCATCTGGACCTAGAGTGGGTTGCTTTTGACACAACGTTGTATTGGGGCCATTCCAGGTGACATAGTCGGCTCTAAAAGGAAATAATTTGTAGAATTTTTAATAATTTTGAATTATATACTACATATATTAAAGTTTACTTACAGTAGAAGATTTTCATCGGCTCCTTTGGTTAGTTGAGAATTAGGTCCCAAACTAGCCATACGTTCTATAATTGATTGAAATTCCGATGAATCCGTGTTGTGTGAGTTATTTAGATTTAACGAATTATCACGGTGTCTGTTGTGAAGATAGAGAAACTTATATTACATATCATCAAAAAAGGGGAATTCAAAAGCATGCCACAAATAAAACGGTGCAAGGGTATAAGAAAACTTTTGGAGCAGATCTATTAAATGTTCCTCTACATTCTCTATTCTCATGCTTAGACAAAAGATGCTAATTTTTTTTCATGCTCAATTTTAAAGGATTCTTAAACGGGCATACTTCAGTGAGTCGGTTTTGAGGCGCGAGCGATTTTCATTTGCGTTTGCCAGAGTTGAGGACGTCATTGATGATGAGGAGGAATAGGAGCTAGCATTGCTATGGTTGCAGGAGCCATGCAGGTAGCCGTTGATGCTATAGTTGTTGTTACTGTTGTAGTAGTTTTTGATGTTGTTGTTGTTGTTGCTGTTGTTGCAGTTGTTGTTGCCGCCAAATGAACGTGCTAAAATGCCTTTGGTGGTAATGCGTTCATAGCATTTGCTAGGTGACTGTGCAGGTGAGGCATATGAATTTGATGATGTTGATGCTGATGATGATGATGATGATGCTGATGATGATGCTAATGCTGGAGGCCTTTCCTGTTTATCCTCCAAATTGGCCATGGATTGACTCAATATAATCTGGGTTGTAAAGGTGCTGGGAGTGGTGACATTTATGGATGGCAATACATGATGATGACGTTGCTTGTGTAGAGGCTTGTTTGTCACCACCGAGTGATGGCTTTTGTTTTTTTTTTTTTTTTGGGACAAATGCAAAAGCAAGCGGAAAAGTGTTTTGAGGTTGGCGCAACGCAAATAAGTTCATCATGAAAAAATAGGCAACAAATCGATTAACAGACAGAGAAAGCCAAGGTAGGAGACTGAGTAGATTAAGAGAAATGTTTGGGGTTTTGGGACAAAAAGTGTGTTCTTTCAATAACTAATGAGCTAACCTGTCTACAGCCAGTTGGCCATCCACTTGCTCCACTCCACCTCCACTTAAAGCCTGAGTCGTTAAGTCCAGATTTTTCTTTGTTTTTTGACTGGCCGATACGGCCCTTTGCTCATCTTCGTCCTGAACAATCTGTAATATCTGCACGGCACGATCCTCTGCATAGTTAACCGATTCCAAAGCCATTAATATAATACGTTCAGCTATCTGGGGATACTTTTCCATTAACAAAGATTGCACTAAAAAATAAAATTATAATCTTATTAATATTCATCTCGAATTGTAGAAAACAGAAGTGTGGTTCTCACTGTTGGCCTTCTCCTCTTCACTATATTCTTTGGGACGCAGTGGTATATGTTGTACGGATTTATCTTGACCTGATAACTGATCGTCTCCTGCCAATTGTGGTGGACGATTATTTGGTTTATGTGGCTGTTGCATGTCCCTCTTCGTATAGCCCAAGGATATCAATTTCTCCGATGCAAATTGAACATTATTATCGGCATTGGCAAGAACATCAAGTAATAACATTTCATCGGCTTTTGGAAATATGTTTTTCATATATCTATAGAAGATATGGCAAACAGAAAACGATATCGAATTGATTTGGAATCATTTTATATAAAACAAAAAGTAACTTTACTTTAGAAAGCTGAAATAAACAACTCAAGGAAGAGTAATAAAAGTATCTGAAAAAGTTAAAGGATTTTGAAATCCAAGCATATAGAATAAACGAAAAAAAAATAAATGAAAAAATAAATTTGTTGATCTTGAAGATGTAGTATAAAAGGAGTATCCAATCATTTTGTTTCAAGCTTCATTTCCTTAACACGTTACCTCAATTTCATTTTGGGCGACGAGTGCGGCTTGGGCGAACTGCGCCATTGTTGCGGTGAACCATGCAAAGCAGCAACAGCATTGCCAGAACCACTCAAAGCCAAATGACCATAGCCAGGAACTGGATGACCACCGCCACTTTGCATGCTCATGAGACTACCAAAACGGCCGCCTGGCTGAGACTGATGAGCACCCAAAACAGATGATGCCAGTGGCAATGGACTGGCCGTACGCGATGTGCAACGACTCATGTCCAGGCGACGCGCTGGTGGTGTCATATAGAAAGCCGAATTGCTATGAAATAAATGACGCTGAGCGGGTGGCGTGACAAACGGTCCTGGCATAGTGACAGGATGCTTCTCCACCTGCAGGGCGCTAATCACAACAGCCTCGCGATTATAGTAGCTAAGTATTCATAATGTTAGTAGGCAGAAAGTGTAAGTTGGTAAAGTGGTTGGTGAGTGATTAGTAAGTGCAAGCAGTAAAGCAACAGCAGCAGCAGCGGCAGCGTGTATAAAAAAGATAGGGATTAGCCATTATAATGAGCGATTATATAGCATGGAGCAATTAGGCAAAGGATTAATGTTGCACTCGTGCTTAACTTACCGCTTTAATAGCAAACGTATATGATTCTCTCCGGCAGTGGGGAACATGTTTTGAATCTTTGAGACTACTGCATCGGTGTCAATTTGATTGCTGAACGATGTCTCCTGTATGGTTGAGCGACGCGATAAATTTGCTCCAAGGCGAGAGCGTTGAAAGGGCAAGGGTGATGACATTTCCTGAAAGGGCAAAATGAATTTATTTTTACAGATTACCCATGAACCAAATAAATACTCGAGTTCCAATCGATAGTCATTCAAATATATTCAGGACTTATTCAATTTGATTAAATATATGTACATATGTAATGAAACACGTTTTCTATTTACCACTAGATGGCCTCTCGATGAGGCCGATAGCAATGGACTGGTGGATATATTGTTCAGAGTGGGTTGTTGATGGCGTTCCTGGAATGCTCGTATGGCTGTCAAATTGTTACTAGGATACACATGATACGGTGAACTATTGCTGACCATAGGCTAAATGTATACAAAGAAATCAATCAATAACCAATTTAATCAATCAGCGTTAAATGCCACCAAAGGGACCCACCTGCAATGCTATGGACTCGGTGGAGCAACGTTCATTTTGCAACTGCTTGTAATTGCCTTGGCGTGGATCGTCCAACTGCATGGCCTTGGTCAAATAGTTTATATAATAACTGCAATAAAAAGAGATAAATACCATAAGAGAGGTCGAAAGAGACAGAGACGGACAGACAGAGAGAGAGAGAGAAATAGTGAGAGAGAGAGAGACAAGTGGGTGACATATAAAGTTCTTGTACTCATTTAACTGCAAATCAAAAAGGCCACTCAAAAAGCTTCTCAAATGCAACACAGCCATTTGGCAGAGGGTTGAAAATGCCGGCCGGTTCTCCGTTTTGGGTGGTGGGAACAGGTGAATGTGAGGGATAAAGGGTAGCAATGTTATAGAGTTACCCAAATGGTTGGCACGTGCCAAGTAGCTGCCAAAAGGCCCGTTACCATCATCTACATCGTCACATTCTCATCTCAGTCGACATCGTCATCGTCATCGTCACAGTTTGACAGCCAATCTTGGCTGTGATTTGCCTATGCTGTTGCCTGTTGGCTGCTAACTGCTTAAGTCCTTCCAAGTGGCCACTTGTATTTAACGTATGACAGTCAAGTCAGTCAGTCAGTTGCCTAGCTTAATTGCACACGATTCTTCAAACTTGATGTCGGCCCAGAGCCAAAGGGAAGTTATGTATGTCTATACACATATGCAAATGAAGTACCTAGCATACACAATGCGGAAATGACACAAATCTTATGCATACTAAAAATGAGGCCAATTTAAAGTTAAAGCTAAGGATTCTCATTTACTTTGAACACAAGAAAGTTCCGAAACAGAGTTGGCAATACTTTAAAAGAGTTTAACTTTCAAGCTTGGCAGGGAAATTGATGATAAATTTCAAATTCCCTTACTTCTTATTCTTCATCCTATCATTTCCGCTTTTGCGTTTTTCCCGCCAAAATGATTAGTTTTGTGGTATCAACCATAAGTTTTTGCACCCCAATCACAAGTTCTTTTGGTGTTGTATAAATTTACAAATTTGTTTACAGTTTTGCTATTGCAATATATTAAATTGATTCTAAATTGGAGTGTTTTCAGAACTTTTCCATAAGCCACTTGAACTTGAACATTCAGTTGCACATCAAATAAGATCTTTTAAAGACATTTTCACCTTAGACTGCATTTTTAAATTTATTTTTAGTACTTTGTAACGATATCAATATTGCTGAATATTATTCCATGGCCATAATAACGAATCGTAAAAAATTTCATAGACATTTTTAAGAAACATCACCCCCACCCAACCACAGACAGACTTGTAAATTTTTCATGGGGCGCCGAAAAGCAGGCAATAGAAATTTCTTGCGCACAATAGGCGTACACTTCAGGTACAACCAGTTCCGTCGACCAACAAAACAACCCGCCGACCAAGAGTTTTTAACATTTTTTCACCTTCCCCTCTCCCCCACATCGCCGCTTACGATTTTAACTGCATAAATATTTATGACATTTGCACTGTTCTCCAACTCCCTCTCAAACCTGTCCTCTATTCATCCATCTTCCATCGTCTGTGTGTCGCTTTTCAAATGCTTACCAATTGCCCGTTGCCTGATCATATTTGCAGTCCCAGCCGGGCGGCAACTTTTGATAACCGCTTGCATCGCTCATTTTTCAAATGCAAAAATTTTCTTGTTTTGCTTTATTTTTGTTGAATTTTTATAGACATTTAAAGGAAAATTCACAGCTTGTTTGCAACCCTCCAAAATGGGGGAAAAAACTTCGTTTTGCCTCGCTTTACTTTGCTTTGCTTGGTAGTTGCTGTTGGGGGTTGTAAGCCACCACCACAAGCAAAGTTATTTTTGTTTACAAAAAAAAGTAAAGAAAAAATACACACACAGACACAACAGAGAGAATTGCGTGCCTTTAGTGGCCTGGGCTTGGCAATGAGGTGGTTGGAAAATATTTGGATTTTCCTCCGTTGAGCTAAACAACCGCTCGAAGCAAGCTTAAAATGTCTACTAAAGGGAAAATCACAGAAAACCACAGTTAGATGCTGCGCGGTGAGTTACTGTTAGAGCTTTTAAAACAGTGTTATAAGCTTGGGGAAGCTTTGCTTTAGCTTTCAACTGGAGGATAACTTTACTTCTTGTCATGAGAGTACAGTTACACATATTATTATTTAAATTATCTGATATTTCATCGCAAATTCTTTTATTCCGAATATATATTCCAAAATGTCTATTAATCCGGGTATAGATGATACCGAGGCAGAGCCACTTAAGCGCATTACGCGCCTAACTGAAAACTACTTGGAGGAAAAGCTAGAAGAAATGGCTAAAGAGATTCCAAGACCAAGTAAACCCACCAAAGCGGAGAAAAAGGCGGCCCGCAAAGAGGCTAAACGTGTACAGGATATAGAAGATAGGAAACTGATTATGCGAGTAAGTGCAGTTGACCCAAAGATAGGAAAGATAAGAGTGTGAGTTCCATTATTTATTCACAGGATGCCTTTGCTCGGGAACTGGAATTGGGTAAGCGCATGGAAAAACGAGGCTCAGAGGAATGGCATGAAATGTGCCAGGAGATTAAAATCCGTGAGCTACGTGAAGAAATTGTCGTTTGGGGCGAGAAGGCCGAAAGGAATATTGAACGTAAAAATAATCATATAACAATGCTTCTGGATGACATGACCCAAACGCAAGATCAGCATGTAAAGTGCTATAGCAAAACCGTAGAACTTATCGATCATATACGTGATTGTTTTCACACCATGCTCGATAGTGCTCGAAGGACATATGAACAGCAGGCCGAAGAGCTACTGAGAGACTATTACGATGAGATAAAACGACGCACTGAAGAAGTCGATCATATGCACAATAATAGTGAAAATATTATCCATGCCTCCACAGTTGTGGCGCGCGATCAGCTAAAGCAAGACTATAATATATTTTTGGAGCAACGTGACGATCGCATCAATACTGAAATTGAGAATCGTTTTCGTATACGGGATCAGGTGGTACGCAAAATGAATGAAATGATGAGGCAATTAAACGAATTCGTTGAATCATTACGTAATACCGAGTTGGATGCTCACAAATATGAGAGAATACGCTGGTTAACCGAACGTCAGCAGTTATTTCATGTTGAGTCACGTAAATTAACTGTCGAAGAATTAAAATATCAAAATATACTCAATGATATGCATAAAGAGATGTTGCGTATTGATTTAGAAAATAACGGTACTATCAATGATTTACGCTTGGAGTTTCAATATTTTTCGAATGTACGCAAGAAGATCGAAGATGGTCAGACTTTGGATGATCAGATTACCCATGAAAAGTTACGTGTATTATCCGGAGAATGTTATGAACTCATTAAGGTAACTAAACTAAGATTTCATTAAGGAAATCTATAATATTTAAAATTTTCCCATCATTTGCAGCACTTTGAGAAACATGTGAAAAGTGGCGAACTTCTTTTAGCACTCTCAATCACCTGTCGCAAATTGCAAACCGAATCCGAAAAGGTTATTTTGGGCGGTGAAATTTATAATCAAACCGATCTTGGTCAAATCAATGAGAAATTTGTATTGGAAACATTGAATATGAAAGATCATGTGGATATGACAGAAGATGAGCTAGTGGAATTAAATCAAATGCTTCACAATTTCTGGCGTCGTCAGACCATGGCTCAGGCCCAGAATATGCTCCTGATTAGAGAGAAACAACGACTAACCAAGGAGAATCAGCATTATATTGATTTCATCAAATCGATGAGCGTTACCGAAAATGCCGAAGAGTTGCGATCAGCGATTAAAGTGAAGACGTGTGAGGATCAACCAATGCCACCATTTGTCTTTGATACCCAATGCCAACATTTCAAAATGCGTACTGTGATGCAATCCTTAACACCGGGCAAGGATGCCAAGCGAGAGGCCGAACAGATTGTTAAAAACGTGACCAACCAGTATACCTAATACACAAAACACAACTGAAAATCTAATAGTTTATTTTTACAATATCATAATATCATCATGTGTGTGTGCATGGTCATAAAAAAAAAACATGTTAACTCTTAAACTTATCATTTTAAACGTATATGAACACACCATTGCTTAGTTACATTTACTTTAGTCTTTAGGCACTAAAAAAAACCACATTAAATCCTTTGGTCCATACGATAAAATAAAATGCAAAAATCTAATCCAGCATTAATATGTATGTTTAGATGGCAATGCTTTTAAAGGGAAAGAAGGGGGGTGGGGTAAAGAGTGAGAAAAACTGGGCTATGCCCAGCATCTCTCTTTCTCAATTTAGTTAAAGCTTAAAGGCTTGATATGTAGCTTTTCAGCCAGATTAGCGCAAGTCTTCAATTGATTTTCCAGATATTGAATGCCGCCAGCCGCATCCACGGCAGACATATTTTGGCCCTCCTTATCACCGGCCAAAAGGACAGGCTTCGAGGGATCGGTCTGCAAAAAAGATGTAAAAGATTATATTAAAAAATGAAATACCCCAAAAGATTTTAAGTAAATGTTGATTTCATTTGTCTTAGTTTTTAATATTTAATTTTTGAAATCAACATTCAATGATGAATAAAAGGATTAGAAGGAATTTCCTTTGCAATACTCACAGGTGTGGTATTCCTCAAACGGCTATTGAAATCAGTCATGCGTTCCTCAAAGTTGGGGGCAAAGCAATTGGGATCGACGGCAATAAAGACCTGACCTAGATCAGCAGCGGAATCGGCACCAGCGTGAGTCCATTTACGAACTTGAGTTGAATAATGGGCACCGGACATTACACCAGAAAGGATATCGACCATGGCTCCAAGGCCATAACCTTTATAGCCGGAAGTCAATTCGGCACCACCCAAGGGCATTAGGCAGCCAGTGGAGAAGCCCAATTCGGCGTCATTGGTCACATTACCGTTAGGATCTTGAGCCCAACCGTCTGGCAATGGAGCACCTTTCCTGCGCTGGATCTCGATCTTGCCCACAGCCACAGCTGTGGTGGCCATATCCAATAAGAATTTATCACCATTTGTTGCTGGAGCGCCAAGGGACAAAGGATTTGTACCCAAAGCAGCCTCCTTGCCTCTAGTTGGAGCCATCAAAGGCGATGTATTGGTCATGGACATTCCCACAAGACCCTGTTCCATGGCACGAATGGCATACCAGCCAGCCATGCCATAATGATTGGAACCTCTGGCACACACCCATCCAACTCCAACAGTTTTGGCCTTCTTAATGGCCAAATCCATGCAAAAGTTACCCACTACAGCGCCTAGGCCATTGCGTCCATCTACCCAAGCAGTGGCGGGAGTTTCCTTTAGTACTTGGGGTATGGCACCGCCATCAGTTGAATTGATGGCCAAATCATTAATATACATTTCCAGACGGTTCATGCCATGACTAAAATGGCCACGATGATCGGCAGCCACTAGAAGATCGGCTTGGGCCTCGGCATGAGCTTCGGGCACTTTAACAGCCTTAAAACAATCGATCATAAAGCGACGCGATTCGGCCACAGCAACCAATTTGGGAGCAACAGCAGACGACATATTTCTGGCAATAGTTCGACGTGGGACAAAGTCTGCGAAACGGAAAGTCGAAAATATAATTTTTGTTAAAAGTTTTTTTTTTTTGTTATTTTTGCAGAGGAACGTTTGTTTCTTGTGTGTGCGTCTAGATACGCGGCGTATACGCGACTGGAAGAGCCCAAAAAGAATAATGAGTAGCTAGCGATAGGAGGCGACAATATACATAAGCAGTCAGTCATCGGTTCTCCTCTAATTGTTCTGGCAATCTCTCTCAGAGACCCATACCCAAAAACCCTACTATATCCCCTGGTTGGAAACAGCTTCTCTCAGCAACAGGGGGTGGTTGCTGCTGCTGATACGGTTTGATTTGGTTTTTGCTTTTTTCGTTTTCATTGTTATTTCGGTTTTTTATTTGCAAAAACCCGAAAATTCCAAGAGTCGTTCGAGAACGTCAGATAAATATGCTTATCAGCATAATATTTTCTACCTAGAATCTTTTGGTCGTTTTGGGCGCGTGTACACTTGCAAAAAATAGAACCGAAATGAGTGATCGTATGGTATAGTAAAAGATCCTACATATAACATTAAAAAAACTACATTTTGTAAACTAGTTTTTCAAGTACAATACAATACAATACCTTCTAACATACAGAAAACCTTTTGAGAACTATACAAAATAAGTGGAAAGTTGCTAAAGCAGACTATCTTCTATCATTAAGCTATAGTTAAAATCAATTTCTAAAATCTTTGCATGTTTGTATTGAAAATTCTTAGTTTCTTAGATTCATAATTAGTAGTTTTTCCTAAAACTTTTGAGATTCAAACCTAAAACTTTCGAGACTAAAACTTGAAATGTATAGAACAACAATTCTTTTAGACAATTTTCATTACTAATTACATTAAAATTGTACTTTAAATGTTAGATAGCAAGCAGTCTATTAGTATCTTATCTAACTGATATGAAACATTGTTTTGACAGACAGCTACAGCTATGTAATAATCTAACTCATTTTGTACAGTGTAGTTAAGAACTAAAGTCGTGTAAATCCCAAGTACAGTGCTTACTAAGTACTCTCCCTCTCTCTCTCTCTCACTTCGTTACTTAACATGTTGAAAAGGGAACTAAAATTTGCGTTTCGTTTGGTTTTCGGTGAGTGTAGGACGTTTTCATATTTCTAGGGGGCTCGCAGCACGAAAATTACATATATATATATATATACATATATATATACTTATAAACAAACAAGTATGTATGTATATATAAAATACAAATGTATGTATAAGTATATAATTTATTTGACTGCTTACATACACATGGATATATATATATGTATGTATTATTTGTGTGTGAAGCATTTCTAGTTTCGATGTCGTTTGTCGTCTCTTTGTAGGGGTGTGAGTGTTGGTGTGTGGGTTGGACCTACGTTATGAGTGTTGTGTTGTGTTGTGTGTTTGTTTGTGCTTACTTGTTAATGACCTTGAACTTCACTTATGAGAATTATTTTTAATAAACAACAGTTGCGTTCCTTTCTAGTGGAATTAAGTGGGCATAGAAAGTGAATAAAATTACATCAATCGGTTCTATATTGTATACATATGCATGTACATATGTGCGTATGTATATACCCCCGATTTGACCTTCCACAATGAAAGCGAATTGAATGTTTTTGCTGTGCGTCTGCAATCAATTAAGTCCAGAGAGTTGACGATTGGTTTATGGAATCCAAATGTAATCTTATCGGTTAAGTTTTATCTAAACAACTGAATGGAATTATTTCATCCAACCCCTTTATTATATAAGCTAGCAGAAATACTCAAATCGAAAACACTTTCTAACACGTTTTATTTATAAACTTGCTAATTATTTTTTTTTCTTTTTTTTTCGAGAGCTAGTCTAAAAAGCATTTGCCAAACCAGAGCATAAACACACTAAAACAATTCGTACTTTTGGCTTAAAGCTTTAGGCTTTTGTATACTCTTGAAACCATTTATGAGTATTCAATATTTTATAGATAAATATCTTAAATTTTATGGCATTAGAAATCTTAACCATTGGATAAGAAGAAAGATTTAACTATTTGAATGAAAACTGATTAAACAAGGCAATTAGGAGTAAAATTGGTAATTTTCTAATATACATATTTCTTTGAGATATTATTTAGAATCTAGACAGACACAGACATTCTAAAAAAGATTCTTTTTTGAAAAGAAATTTATGTATATAGAGTCTATATTATAGAGATTGGTTTGTTAGAACCTTCAAAAACAATGATTCAAATCAACATACTTTTTTGGCCTCCTTATCTTATCATTTTAACCTAGGTCCAAAATATAAAATTTATAGAGTAAATGCTTTATTTGAGGTCTTTAAATTGTATGCAATACAGAATGTATATACAAATACATACATATATTCTGGGGTAAGTCGTAATCTAGCAAACCGTTCATGTTTGTCTCTTAGTTCAAACATCAAAATGATATGAACAAGACCTTAACTTTCCTACTTTTCATTCGTGAAGCGTGTATAGATGCTTTCGTCAGAGAAAGGGCATTCCTAAATCGTTGTAACACAATGGTGTCAGGTCTCAGTCGTCGCCGTTCTAATAAATTTCGAGTGGTTGGAGGGTGAGCAAGTAAATAATAAGTTTTATGGTCAATTTGTTGAGCTGATTAACACCTTTTTTGATGGATAGAATGGAGAGAGATGCATTGCAAGTGGAATTAAAATTGTTCAACATTTGTCAGAGGGTGTTAAACCAGTTTGATGTATGCCTGTACATATAGGTTTCTATACATATGTAATTGACAGCAATCAAATTGCAATTAATAATTTGGCAAGGGGAACTTGATTCAATTTTAATATATCATCCAATTTCAGTTCATTCTTTAAACATTTTTCGAGTTAATTAAATGGAACGCCCCCTTTTTTATTTAAAGAATTTATATAGAATTTGTTATTAATTATACAGTTTTTGTTTATAGAATGTTATAGAAATTTTCGTGTGTGTGTGTGTGTGGGTGAATTTTATGACAGCATTGTGGCAGCAGCGGCAGCAATACTGTCAAATTGAAAAGTGGAAGATCATTTTATATTATAATTTATGAAATTTGCACGCGTAATTAACATAATTTATATAAAATCAATAAACAACAATAATAGCAATAACAAAAGTAAAACTTACCGCATTTTGTTGTTAAATGCATACGCCTACATTGTTGTTGCAGTTGCTGCTGCTGCTGCTGTTGCAGTTGTTGTTGGCGTCTTTGAAGTGTTTGAATAAACCGCCAATTGAGTACGCTGGCAGCGGCGTAGGTGGTGGCGTCAGCCGACCGCAGCAGCAATGTCAACGAAGTCATTCTCTACGCAAACACAAATATGGCAACAACAACAAAAACAAACTAAAACCAAAAAAAAAAATTTGCTAACAACAGCAACACTAACACTAACAACAAATAAAACTAGTTAAGAACTAAATAACACGTAAAAGGCACTGGCGGACTACGTAAGGCAATAAGAAAGAGATGGAGACTGAATCAAATAGCCCAAGATTGAGGGGATGGGGGAAGACAACAGCTGACGCAGTAGCTGGCTTTAGTTTCACTGCTGGCTAACGACTGCGCTGCCAGGCTTGCTGCCGCTGCTACTATTCGCTTGCACTTTTTTTTTTGTTTTTAGTCTTATTCTATAGACGCGTCGCGTGTGAATCAGTTTCAACGTGTTTTTGTTTTTACAAACTTTTTTTCGTTTTGTGATTCTTTTTTTTTTTTGCTGGGAGATTTATTTAAATAATTGCCCTACAAACAAACATAGAAAGAAGCGAAATAACGTAGAGAACGACTAATTCGCCAATGTTTTTATCACAACGGCCACTAACTACACAAATTCTACGTAAAGTATTTAACTAAAAAACAAATTACAATTACTACTAAAAAAAAAGTTAGTTAATAATCAACTGTTGTTAGCGAAATGAACTAAACAAATTTTTACGTAATTCTGCTTTTTGCACACTATTAAAACAATGCCACAACAACAGCAGCAACAACAACTACAACAACAAGACAACGACAATAGCAATAAGAAATCCCATCGGCCAGAGAGCTTCTCCTCGTCGCCGTTCGGTGAACTGCCATGAACTGAATCTAAAACTGAAAACCGAGAGATGGTGCCGATGAAATGCCTTTAACAAACGCTTTTCCACAAGGTGCCCCCTGTGATTATGATTATGTGTAGTTGTCTGTGTTGCTGATGAAAAGTTACGATTTAAATATAATAAATTGATTGGTTAACTTGCGCGCCATGTGTCATGCCACACAGTCAGAGTAAACAGAGACATGCGTGGAAATATGTAGACTCTTCGTCAGACAGTGGAAGCGGAAAAGCTTTTACAGAAACACTCTCTTGGAAAATAGATCGAAACTCAAATGCCCTCACTTGCAGCCATTTAAAGGGCGTTTCACGAGAGTACTCTAATGAACATGGCAATCTAAGTTTTCATTCACTCGCAAATATCTTTATAACCGTATCTTTTACTCTTCTGAAATCGAAGGCTTCTTCCCTTGCCTTTATTCAAACCGTTGTAATATAGGTGAAAGATTGACATTTCATATTATATTAACAAACAGCTTAAATTGATTAACTGATTGATTTGAAATGTCATTTCTAATATCAGTTATTCCAACTACCAATAGTTTTTATATACACAAGTATATTTTTCTTAAATACAGATTTCTTAGAATCTAACACCTTAATCAGCTTAATACTTTTGGAACATTATTTTTGTATTGTCGACAATTCCTTAGTTTAAAGTAACTATTGCTATTTCTGTTAGAGTACGAAAAGCTCCAAAACTATAGTGTGGCATAACTATCTTCTGGCAGTGTTGCAAATCGCGTTAAATTGTGGCGCCAAAAAACATATACATATGAATTAAAAAAGCTGCCAGGAGACGTTTGCTTGTTGTAGCTGTTGTCGCTGATTGTTGACTTTATTTTTTTCGTTTTTATATAATTTAGAACTTAACTAGTCACTTAATATGGTAATTTGAATGTGCCTTTGTGTGTGTGTGTGCGTATGTATGTACATATGTGTGTGAGCGGAGGAATTTCATTTCACCTGCCATAACGTCTATAACGTTTTTCAGTCATATTTATAATTATACATACCATACATACAGATATGCAAACAAACAAAATCAACCCGAGTTGCCGCCGCCTTACTTCACTTGACGCCCCTATTAGCACCTAAGCAAGCACCTAAACAACTGATTACCTTTGACTTTGAATTGGAAACAGCCTACGCATTACATACCTTAATCATTAATCTATAAAACACTATCAATATGGTTATCGTGGCAGCTAGTCGTCGTCTCTGGCACATGTTCTTAATTGGTTAACCATAGAACAGAATAGTTTTTGTATATCTTTATAATGACACAATTTATAAATACCCTTTACCCGAGAATGGGGCATATGTACATATATGCAAATGAATATAGTTAAAATAACGATAAGCTTAGATTTAACTATAACGCCTAATTAAGAGGTTACTACTTTTAGCTTCAAAATATATATTATACATATATATATTTTGACTAATTCTTCTAACGAGACTAATAATTTAAATACATGTACATATTGTTAGTAACTCAAACAGTCAAACTTCCCTCGAACTCCCCCCTTAAAAAAGTTAGAGTTACCGCACCTTTAAGCTAGGGAAATTAGAGGAGTTCGAGTTAGGGGAGTTCAAGTTAGGAAAGTTCGACTGTATTTACAACTAGATTCTTTAGATGGTCTAAGAATTTTAACTTGTTTAGTACAGTGATTAATTATGCACTTTATATTACATGCTCTCTTATGTTAGTATGCCTATATCTAGTCAGGGTAAACAAAATTGTGAGTGATACATCAGAAAAAAACTTGAATCTCTGGTATTTTGGTTGAAGAGGAGTCATACATACACGATGATCACCTGTCCTCTATAGACAGAGAGTCAAACAAAATTAACAGTGAATTTTTGAATTCTAAACAAAAACAAACAAAGCGATAACCATACAGCAACAACAATACCAACAACAACAACAACAATACATATGTATATACACATATGTTTATACAAAGAACATGTCATCATCCGCAATCATCATCATAATCATCATCATCATCAGCAGCTGCCCGTCCATGGGGCTGAGTCAGTTTGTTCGTTCATGGCTCAGCAGACCAGCTTTCTACCTACCCTTTTGGGTGACGCCCCTGATGTCAAGTTATCGTTGCTGTTGTTGTTGGGTTTTTGCTTTTTTTGGGGAACTGTGTTTTCAACGCATTCCAGTGCAGAACGCCGGTTGAGATACAACCGAAAAGCGGGTCGAGTTACTTGATTAATAATCACAAAACGTTGTTATTGGTGGCAGTTGTATTGTTGCGGTGGTGGTTGTGGTGCTTTTGAAAGAAAACAAAAATAAAAAAAGGTGACCCCGACGAGACTAAGCGGCGTCTTTGCTAATTGCCTGTGTTTTCTCTCTGTAGTTCTCGCGTTTTGTGTTCCCTTAGTGCAAAAAGAAAACAGAAAATAAACAAACTAAACAGAGGAACATATACAAAGTTTACAGTTTTTTTAGTGTGTAAATTCAACAAACGACCTCGTCGTGAAAGTTTTTTTTGTTGTTTTGTTTGGTTTTTTTTTTTGGCTGCGTGCACGTAAGTTTTGGCCAATCATTTTTTGGCATTGAATTCATACCAAAAATAATTTTCATTTTAATTGCAGTTGGTCGTACAAAATGGCCGCCTCGAATGTGAAAATCATTGAATCGAAACTTGATATATTCCAAGTGCCACAAACCTATGCACTGGGCCATGCCGTTGAGTCATCGTTCTCGGCTCAGCGGGGCACACTGGCCTGGCAGTTTAGTCTAATCTTTGGCGATGTGGATGAACTGCGTCAACGACGTGTCACTCGCGGCAATTGCGCCGTCTTGGAGCATAACTCACGATTTGTCTACTACTTGGTAACCAAATCCACAATTTACGACTCGAGCACTTACGATGATGTCCAAGCGGCATTGATTTGTATGCGAGAACATATGGTAAGTAAATGTGCCAAACAGCGGCACCATGGACTGCCATAACTAGGAATATGACAAAAGTGGGATAGGTTTCACTTTGGACTTCTTAACAAACGATTTAAATTGAAAGTGCAGTTAAAAGTGTCTCTTAAATTGTAAAACATTGCAATGATTGATTAGCACAAGTAATTTAATATAAACTTATAAATTTTAAACAAAAAAAAAAAAATTATTTTAAATGATAAAAATTTAAATACATTATTTAAATGATCATAATGTGGAATCTTTGCGTTGAAAGAGCATCCCAAGTGCGACTTAGTCTTGATCTCTTCTCCGATTTTCATTTTATGGCTTTTTGTCAATTTACAGTTAATTTATTTGTACCATTAAATATTTATGCCGCCGTTTCCTCTACCCAAAACCCCTAACCCTTCCCGTTTTAGCGCAATCATGAAATCACTAAAGTGGCCATGCCACGCATTTGCTGTGGAAACAATAATGGCCTCGATTGGAAGCAAGTCAAACGCATCATGCAACAGATCTTTGCCAACAGCGAATATGCGATCGAGATATTGATCTGTGAGCATAACGATATGACAAAAGAGGTAAGTTTCGTGGGGAGGAGCCCATCCATAAACAAACGTTGGTCAATTTCAATTAGAAATTAATTTACAGCTTGCCGCACCCAAGTGTCAGATAACCGAAGCCAAGGGTAATCTCTTTAGTGCTCCCGAAAATTTCGCCTTGGTACATTCGGTTAGTGCTGATTTTGCCATGTGTGCGGGTATTAATTTGCAGTTTCGTTGCAAATTTGGCCAAGTTGATGACTTGAAGAAACAGCACAAGCATACAGGAAACGTAGCCGTTTTGGAACAGGGCGGCAGATTTATCTACAATTTGGTGACCAAAGAGCGCAGCCATGAGAAATGTACATATACGGCATTGTATTATGCCCTGCTAGCCATGAGGGAGCATATGGTAAGTAGAAAGTTGGAGTTCATCATGATTTGTCTAATAAACTTTCCATTTATCAGAGAGAACACAATGTAACTAAGTTGGCTATACCACGTCTTGGCTGTGGAATTGATCGTTTGGATTGGCTCCGTGTACGTAGTCTATTGGAATTGGTTTTTGCCACCGATACCGTGGATATTATAGCGTTCTTCTATCAGCCACCCAGCATGGTGGGAGATAGCATTCAGATTGTATGTCCCACTTGTCATCAGATGAAAACCTTGAATGTACCGCGACATGTTAGCCGATCCATACAATCGCTCTACAGAGAGAAGACTCCGTTTTAAAATGGATATAAGTATTATACTTTGTATATAGTCGACGATCTAATCTATTGATCTATATTTAACACTCGAAATGTTTATTTTTTTTTGTAGCACCAAATGCACATTCTACTTATTTTAGTTGTTAAGATAATATTGTAAATTTTTCATTATTTTTTTTGATGGGTATTTATGTTGTACAGAAATAAAAAATAACACGCCCTTTAGTATGGCCATAACCAATTCATAAAAGTGTTTTAATTTATATAATATAAGTTTACAAAATCTACAGTTTATCAACATATGAATCGTACTTTAATGTTATTTTAATATGTATATATCGCTGGGGTGTTTATTTCGAAATGAGAATGAATGAGATATGAAAAATCAGTGGCGTAGTAACGGGGGATTGGGCATAACCCATCCCCCCACCCGAAAATTGGTTTATTTTTTATAAAATTGATTCAGCCATTAAACCCACTCGTTTGCTACAAGAGTATGCAATGCTCGATTAATAGTATACCTCCCCCTGCCCCCCCCACCAAAAAAAATTTCTGGCTACTCCACTGTGAAAAATGAATCGATTTAGCCTCGATGTTGAAATTTTAATTTAAACCATTACATTACAGAGTATTTCATAGTCCTTATACCAAAATCTAATTATCAAAAATCGGTAAAAGCTCCAAAAAACCATTTCATATAGACTGCAAAATGTGTCGAATCCAAAATTTTGCATACTTGTTAAGCTTTTTATTGATATTTTATATGGCATAAAGAATTAAGGAATTCAAGTTCTTCTGTTTATATAATGACAAATTTTGTATAACCCGCAAGAGAATGATAACATAACTAATATTGTTTTTTTCTTTCTGTTTCTCTGTTAATA
The DNA here is from genome assembly GCA_035045865.1 of Drosophila austrosaltans. Taxonomy (NCBI): domain Eukaryota; kingdom Metazoa; phylum Arthropoda; class Insecta; order Diptera; family Drosophilidae; genus Drosophila; species Drosophila austrosaltans. The sequence continues at coordinate 10,288,516 of JAWNOQ010000211.1, read as the reverse complement.
TATTTTTAGAGTCAATGTTTACCGAGAGTGTTCATTCAAAAAGTATTTTATTCAATCTATAAAATGTATTCTCGTAAACTTCTAGACCTACGTGAGTCCTTTCGGCGAGCATTTGTGGTGGGCATGGCTGGTCAAATGAATTTGAAAATCAATGAAGTTGAGGGTGATCTCTTTTCGGCGCCCAAAACGCATTCGTTGGCCCATTGTGTGGGCGCCGATTTGGCCATGGGCGCAGGTGTTGCAGTTAAATTTAAACAATTGTATGGCAGGCTAGATGAATTGCGCGCCCAAAAGGCAGAAAGTGGAGATGTTGCCATTTTAAAGGATGATGAACGTTATATCTACTATTTGGTTACAAAACCGCAAAGTTATGGTAAACCTACATATGCCTCACTTCAGGCATCATTAGAACAGATGCGCGAACACATGGTAAGCCAAGACTATAAACTATATATGTATGTATATATATAAATATGTATTTCTATTATCTTATGATTGTTTTTGCAGCGAAATAATAATGTGGAGAAGTTGGCCATACCGCGTATTGGATGTGGCATTGATGGTTTGGAATGGGACAAGGTCAGTGCCTTGCTGGAGCAAGTGTTTGAGTGTGAAACCCTGGAGATAGTCGTGTACAACTTTGTGCCGCCATCGAATTAATTTTAATTGTTTATATATTTTATCTGTCTGGCCTGTAATTATATACAACCAGTTCAATATTATATTGTCCAAACAGCTCAGAAAGCATCTCTTTTACTCTAGACCAGCTAAGGCCATCCAAACCGCATCCTATGCGGGGCAAAGCCAATTTTGTAACATTATGATTGATCTAAGATGGAAAATGAGTTCATGCATTTGATGGATGCTAATGCTATAGCTAGAACTTACCATGTGCTGGCGCATGGCCATTAGGGAGCTGTGCATCAATTGATATGTGGGCTTACCCCAGCTTGTTTGCTTCGTTACCAAATTGTAAATGTAACGTTGCTGATCTTGAAGAATGGCCACGCCACCAGGGTGAACATTTTGCCGTTGCAAGACTTCCAATTGACCGAATTTATTGCTGCCATGAAAATAATAACTGTAAATTAAAGCGAATTGGCAGATACAAAAACAAAGCTTACCGAAATTTGACGGCAATTCCTTTGCCCATACGCAAATCAGCAGCAACACAATGGCACATGGAGTATTCTTGGCCGGCAGTGAACAAGTCTCCAACTACCTCACGTATGCTAAATTGTGACATTTTCACCAAACGTCATATATTTTACAAGAATTTTCCACTTTTTTTTCTGTCAACTTTCAATTCCAATTCGGAGCGCAAAAAAGAGAACTGTCTGAGCTTCGCGGCGAATGGCAAATGAAAGACTTCTGGGCGAATAGTGGCCATTCAGGCGAACCAGTGTTGAATAATGTGTAAGTCAGAATTTGAAAGACCTTGATAAGAATAGCAACGCATGTTTAAAAATTTAAATTATTATTCAACAAATGGATCATTTGAAAAATAAATTAACTTCAGAGAATGACTCTCATTAGTAAACATATTTTAAAACAGTAAAGTTCTATCAAATAATGTGATATTTCCTTTAACGTAGTAATTTAAGTCTTTTTTTGATTGCTCCAATATATAAAATAACATTAACAATAATATATTAAATAATATTAAAGTATACCAGTGGTTTTTGCATTTCGAATTGTTGTTATTTAAATTTTTAATATTTCTTACTGGTCAATGCTATCAGCTGATTTATTCGCTATTTACCAACACTGTACACCTCCCACACCTACCTTTATGGCACTTTGTGATTACAACAAATGAGTTTTATTTTTGAATTTATTGCTACAATAGTTCGCAAAATGCTGGAACTTTTGCAATTTGGTGGTAAAACGCTGACCCACACATTGAGCATCTATGTGAAGACGAATACAGGACGCACACTCTCTCTGAACTTAGAGCCACAATGGGACATTAAGAACGTAAAGGAATTGGTGGCACCGCAGCTTGGGCTGCAGCCGGAAGAGGTAAAAATAATATTTGCCGGCAAAGAATTAAGTGATGCCACTACCATAGAGGTGGGTATTATCAAATAAATGGAACTATATATAACTATTACAATGTTTAAATGTAATCCTATTCCATAGTAGCAATGCGATCTTGGACAACAAAGTATACTGCATGCCATACGACTGAGGCCCCCTGTTCAGAAAGAAAAGCAAGTGGCTTCTGCCACTCTCGAGGAAGAGGAATATCCTATAGAAGAACCATCGGGGCCTTTAAACGAGACTCTACTGGATTTACAGTTGGAGAGCGACGAACGCCTAAATATCACTGATGAAGGTAGGAAGCCTACACATACATTTGTTTGGAATTATTTTGTCCCCTTACACATTCCTTTCTTTGCTCAGAACGCGCTCGCGCCAAAGCTCATTTTTTTGTTCATTGTGGCCAATGTGATAAGTTGTGCAATGGCAAGTTGCGAGTCCGTTGTTCTCTGTGCAAGGGCGGAGCGTTCACTGTACACCGGGATCCCGAGTGTTGGGATGATGTCATAAAGTCACGACGCATTCGTGGTCATTGTGAGAGCCTCGAAATCGCCTGTGTGGATAATGAGGCTGGTGATCCACCATTTGCCGAATTCTTTTTTAAGTGTGCCGAGCACGTTTCAGGAGGAGAAAAGGATTTTGCTGCTCCCTTAAACTTGATTAAGAATAACATTAAGGATGTGCCCTGCCTAGCCTGCACGGATGTAAGGTAAGTCACAAAACAAAATTTCAATTTGTATACATTTTTATAGTTATTCTTAACATATATCACAAATATAGAAGATTATATCTCTATTTTTTTTTTTCATGTTCATGTTTATCTTCTCAATGTTTTTTGTAAGCCAAGTTACTTTATGATACTTGCGTTCTTTTTAAATTCGTACAACTTATCTTATCATTTCTTTTAATAGTGAAACAGTTTTGGTTTTTCCCTGTGCCTCGCAGCACGTCACATGCATTGATTGCTTTCGCCACTATTGTCGATCACGTCTAAGTGAACGCCAGTTTATGCCACATCCAGACTTTGGATACACACTGCCTTGTCCAGCTGGCTGTGAGCATTCGTTTATAGAAGAAATACACCATTTCAAACTGTTGACACGTGATGAATACGAACGTTATCAGCGTTTTGCCACCGAGGAATATGTGTTGCAAGCAGGTGGTGTGCTATGCCCCCAACCAGGCTGCGGCATGGGCTTGCTAATAGAGCCCGATTGTCGTAAGGTTACTTGTCAAAATGGTTGTGGCTATGTGTTTTGCCGCAATTGTCGGCAAGGCTATCACATTGGCGAATGCCTTCCCGAAGGCGAGCAGAATAGTAACCAGAATTCATGTGAATATACTGTAGATCCAAATGTGAGTAGATATTCAAAACATTTCGTTTACAAATTTTCATATGAAGTATATTTTATTTTTAGAGGGCAGCTGAGGCCCGTTGGGACGAGGCCTCCAACGTAACCATTAAAGTCAGTACAAAACCCTGTCCTAAATGTCGCACACCCACTGAGCGAGATGGTAAGTTGAGCATTCTGTTATATATTCTTCAATGTTTTCGTAACGTCAGTCCTTGCCTTTCTTCAATTTTTCTCTGCAGGTGGCTGCATGCACATGGTCTGCACACGTTCCGGCTGTGGTTTTGAATGGTGTTGGGTCTGTCAAACCGAATGGACACGCGACTGCATGGGTGCTCATTGGTTTGGTTAAGGCTGACACTTTTTTTACTTTTGGTTTTTATTGTTGACTATTACGTAAAATGTTTAAATTGTTTGTGTTACTACAGTAAAATCACCCAGAAAGAACTAGCCAACACCCTGTATGACGTTTACAGAGCAATCAATAACCAAGTCCAAGTGGGTCGACTTTGGGTTACCCTGTCATTATTATTTGTTAAGTCGCCCATGTCCTTTATGTATATGTTTTTTTGGGTTATGTTAGTTAGCTTAGTTGCAGATTGATGTCTGTGTAGAACAATTTTTGTCTACAAAAGGGACATAAATTTTCTTGGGCTGAAAGCGGAAAGTGGTGTTTCAACACAATCACAAAACCAGTCGATTTCATTGAAAATCGATGGATGTATGTTAGCTGGCAATGTTTCTGCCAAGTTAATATACTTCGTGAACAAGGGGGTATGGCAAAACACACTCTTGACTTGGTGGGAGTTTTTGGGTTCCTACCCCACTAGATTCCAGCGTTGCGTGCGCAAGCTTTGTTTACGTTTTTTCCCCTTTATTTTTTTTTTTTTTTTTGCTGAGTTTATGCAAAAACCGCAACAAACACGTGCACCGAACGCTCCTAGTGCGCAGGGAGAGATAGAGATAAATTAAACGTACGAAAGAGAGACAGATCCTAACATAGCACTCTCCCAGATTTAATCAATATGAAATATGTGTGCAAATGTAGTTGTTGGTCTGTTTGCGAATGCGAGTCGAGCTGTAGTTGTGTGTTTACCTTTCCGGTTTGCCTTCAAGCTTATCGGTCACCTGGCATATGTCACAAGTTCACTGACCAATATCAATACCAAAGATTGTTAAAGAAGGAACTTAAATCATTGGCAGTATTTAGTTTGTTGTTCAAATTCGCTGAAATGTATGCTATAGTTCTTTTTTAAATTTGTAGCCCGGATATCAATAAATTTTGGGGAAACCCCCAAGAGGAAGCTCGCTCGCAGTGTCTTTAGCTCTCTCGGTCTCTCTTTGTCGCTCTAGATTTCCGTTGCTGGCCTGACTGAGCTCTCTGTTTTTGTTTGATTTCTGTTTTGTGCTCTAATTCGTAAGCAAAGTGTATTTAATCAGATTCTATGCGGGACAACAAAAAAGAGAGGAAGAGCAAAGGACAGGATGAGAGTGAGAGAGCGCAAATGCATTTCTCTCTCTTTTTTTTTGTGGTTGGCTAAAAGACAGTAAGTGAGAGAGAGTGAGATTGAGAGGGGGGCGTAAGAGAGAGAGAATGCAAAATGCATCCCTCTCTCTTTTTTTTTGTTGTTTTTTTGGCGAAAGCTTTCTCTCGCGTCCATCAAATCGGGTCACATTGGATTCCCCAGTGCAGCAGGCTGAGCTGTTCTGTTTTCCTTCTGGCTTTTCTCTATTGCCGTCTTTTGCCAGTTTTCTTCTTCTTTTTCGTCGTGGTCGTCGTCGTTTTCGTTGTCGTTTTGTTGTTGTGGGCAAGAGGCGAGGCAATGGTATTGGGTGTAGGGTTTGTGGGGTGGCATGATGGTGCGGTGCGGTGCGGTACTGTGGGGTATAGGATGGTAGAAATGGGTGCGCTGCCGTGTTGAGGCTTTTCGGTGTATAAATGGTAGCATGCCAGTTGTATCACATTTCAGTCTACATCGGACTTTTGCGCGCGCTGCACACACGCTGCTGCCTAGCTGGCTGGGCGTCGGTATAAACCGTTAATAAATAAATGACATTTACATGGTGTCTACGGCAGAGGCAGAACAGAAGCAGCACCAACAGAAAGCAGAGCAACACCAGTGCCAGCCAGTCGACAGAGCATTTTGTGTGTTGATCGTTACGCTCTTCGAATTTCATCTGCCAGAGAAAGAAAGAGCGATTGAGAGAAGATTGTGTGTAAACAGTTGGCTGGCCCGTCTTGGCCTCTGTGAACCGTTTTTTTTCTGTGTATATTTAAAAAGTAACGGAAATTTAGCAAAAGAAATTTAATTAAACAAAATTTACGAGAATAATTTAGTGAAATTTGCAAATAAAATAGAAAAACAATTAATAGTTTTAAAACCATCATGAAAAAAAACTTTAAAACAAAGATAACGTCGTTAAATGGAAAACAATTTGATTAATTAATCAATACATCGTAAACTGCAGGTAACTATATATGTATGTAAGGATTTGAATATATATTTGTTAACTTATTGCAGATAATCCAAAATATATAAAATTTTAAATATATACAAAAAAAAAACTTTAAATATTTTTAAATTCGAAATCATCTTCATTCATATAGCTTTTCCAAAGGTTTTATATATATTTAATAAATTTTATATAAATGTATATATATAAAGTATATATACTTTTCCCAAATATAAACCAAAACAATTGTTTTAAATATTAATTTTGCTAAGTTTTGGCTTATTAACAAATTGATGCAAACAAACTTGTTAAGATTTTATCAAAAGAAACTTTGTTTACTTATTGATAAAGTAAATTATTAGTTTGGCTTAAAAGTTTACTATTTCTTAAAACTGAATAAATGTTCATATTAATTTGTAGATCGTTTAAAAATTGGACAGTAAATTTTTTTTTTTCAATTTTTTAAGTCAATGAAATTTTAATTGTTTATGCATTAATAATTCAATATTTCGCCATTGATTTCATCTGGGCATAAAATATTACAAGCAGTCATTGCAGTCCACTATTTGCCCCAATTATTCAGAATCAACATCATTATCATCGTGCCGCCTCTCGATTAAAATCCCAACAAAAATCTGCTGCATACATTCAGGGGCTGTCAATATTTTGCAAGCGTTCAAGTGCTGCTCGGGCTCGTTGCACATACGCAGCGTATGACGTGAATGGCTGGAGTGTTGCGCTATGTTGCTGTGTGCTAATGTGTGCCTTTGTGTGTGCGTGTGTGTGTAGGTGTGAGCCTGGAGCAAGCGTTGGGGGTGTGAGGGTAGGAAATAGGTCCTGGACGACTCTGGGCAAACTATGCGCGGCAGCCAAAAGCTAAAAATGCGTTGTCGTCTCGGTCTGAGGCTGCTGTTTTTATTGATTTATATACAAACATACAACACATACATACATATATTTGTTTTACCGTTACAACGGGGCGGCTGTTGCTCACACACACACTCCTACAGAAGTACCAACAGTAGCAGCAGTAACAGCAGCATCAGCATCTCGCCATTAACATTGCCTACATACACACATACGCACACTCACTCACTCAACTTCCGTTTCCTTTTGGCGAGGCAAGAGACAGCGCGCGCGAGAGAGAGAGAGAGAGTACTCGCGGTGGCAACTGGGAGAGAGTGCTCGCCACATTGCAATGGCTCAAAACTTATTTCACTTGGCTCATTTCATTTACACTGTTTCACAATTCACTTTATTTTTGGGGGTTTTCTTTACGTTTTGCATTCATAACCCTTGCCAGAAAGCTCTGGCTCTCTGACATTCTCTTCTACTTTGGGCTTGCTCTCCCCTCTTTATCTCTTACTCTCTGTCTATCCTTATTTGTGTGGGACTCTGTTAAGTTTTGGCTTTCGCTCTCTCTCTCTCTCTCTTTTGAACTCGGGCCGGCATGTTTACATTGATTATGTTAACCCCCCATAGCTATACCATGCTGCTTCGCTCTCTTCTACCATATTTGACTTTGCTAATAGAGTTGCTTACTTTGCTAATTTAATGCCCGTAACGGGACATCATCGTCATCATCATTATCATCGCCATCATTATCACTTACCTCTCGTCACTCGGGTCTGCCAATCAATACAAAAAAAAAAAAGAAAAAAGTTGACTAGTTTTCAAGGCGGCGCTCCCTTTCAGTCAATTATGTGTGTGCTTGGCTTTTATTTTACTTGGTTTCCCTCTTTTTTTGTTTTTTGTGTGTTTTTGTTTTTGCAAACCAAAAAAAAAAAAATAATAAAACAGAACAAAAAAAAAGGTTTATTAATCAATAAACGCACACGCCAAGCGCAAACTCATCAGAATCCTTAGACCAGAGGCTGCTGAAAAAGACATTTTCCTGAATTTCAAAGTCCCTCCCCCCACTTCCCACCTCCTCTTATCAATCTTCTCTTATTTCACTCACTCATCCAATCTCTTTCTCTCTCTCTCTCTCTTACCTTCTCACACACACTTTCTGCTCTGTTGAGTTCTCCTCAGTGTGTGCACATTTGTGGCTCATTAATGGTTTTGCATGTGGCCAAAATGCATGCGGTTATTCATTCAATGTATTCATGTGGCTTTTACATGCGTGGTTGTGCTTCTTGTTTCCATATATGTGTGTGTGTGTGTATGAGTGTGCCTATGTGTGTGTGATGCGCTCGATAAGTTGAAGTGGCTGCTGGTGCTACTGCTGCTGTTGCAGCTGCTGTGGCCTGTGCGTGAGTGCAAAACAAACATAAACATCATTTTGCGCATGGCCTCACTTCTTATGACGCCCCCCTCCTCATCTACTACCATTTACACCTACACACGTTACCCGCCCCACCCATCTGCACACAAACACACACACACACACACCACTTAACTGGCATCATCATAGTCATCAGCATCGTCACATTCTGATTGCAAGTGCAACCACATGCTGCACTTACTCGCAATAAACTTGATAGCTCTGGCATATTTTGGCCAATGATTGGAGCTCTTCTCATTACCATCAATATGGAAATGGCTCACTGACAATTTGCAAGGCATAGAATTTAGTTTTACATTAAAATATACTTCACATATTTTCTATATGCATTCGCATTTGACCTCAAAAAATGTTGTTCCTGAAATCGTTTAGTAAGCAAAGTTGAGTGCCATTTTAAGCGGCGTTTTTTGGTATTTTCTAAGAGTATTCGATATTTGAGAATATTCGTATTGTAATCGTTTAATCAAAAGTTTTCGACAGTTTCCAATCGTAAGTTAATGTCCTTCAGCTTATCTTTCTTTTAGAATCAAACGTATTCGTTTTTAAGAGAAAGTACTTCCTCTTTGAAGATCAGTTTCTTTTTAGCCTTAACTTTTAGTGTACTCTTTTTTGGCTTTCAGAATTCCCTAGCTTTGGTCCTAAGTCGTTAACTCACAATTAAGTAGCTTTTCTTTTATTTGATTCACCTGTTGAATTCTTTTCCTAACTTATTTAATGGAACGTAAATCTATCTTAAAATAGAAACGTTTTGCTTTAAATAGTAATTAAGTAAGTTATGTATAAATTTCCGTTAACATATAGAAATTTAAAGCGTTTACTTCATACATTTCAACATTTAATAAAATTTCAAAAATTGTTTGTTAACAATTTGCTTTTAAAAAGAACACGTAACAATGACATACTTTTTATTGGTGTTAAATTTTATATGAATAATTTGTTTGTGGTTTCGCTAGCTTGGCGAAAACCGCAACAAATTCTATTGCCTACTTTTTGGGTTGGTGGGGGTACAGAACTTTTATTTCACTTGACAAGTTTGTTTCTCCGTGGGAATTCACACCTCCTGCTGGACAATTGCCGTAGGCCCATAAGCATAAAATGTTATTGACTTGAATGTTAATTGAATTGTCTAGATATGGCGTAGTCCGGCAAGCACTAGGATTACCAATTCTATAATAAAGCAACTTCTTTCTATCCTCCTCTTGTTTCTTTTCCTTCCGTTTCCAGGCAGAAAACTGCAAAAGTGGCAAAAAAAAAAAGGCCCACACATACATAAAGACCGCAAAACAAAAAAAAAGAGGAATAAATAAAAGGCAACCAAGCGTGTGGTGGCCAGACAAGGACATTACAGTAAGAGGAACAACGGCAACAACAACAACAATAGGCGAGCGAGAATTGGAATCGAAATAACAGGGTTGCCCCGGCTAGGATAAGGCGATTGGCTAAAGGAAAATCAATAATAGACATATGTAAGAGGATATTGGCACAAGAAAAGGAAGAAGTCGCCGCCGGGGATGGGTCACTTAACTTTCATAACGAAGGTTTGAGGATAGCCCAACCATAGCAGCCATGTCGGACAGATATCCAGCGGGAGCAGGATATTACGAGCACCAGCAGCAATCGGCCCAAGCTGCCATGTCTCATCATTACCCACCGCAGCCATACAGGACGGGCTATGGCTATCATCATCCCGGCTACGGTCAAGGTTACGGTTATGGCTCATATATGTCCAGCTATTATCGTTATGCTCCGTATGCCTCGCCTCACTATAGTCAAACGCCCCCGCCACCGCCGCCGCCGCATCATCATCACCATCATCAGGGGTTGTTCACTCCCGCTGGCCAGCAATTGATACCCTCCAGTGTCCTGCATTACCCACCCAGGAATCAGCAGCAACAGCAGCATCACTATCACCATCAGTCCGGCTATCAGCACCAGCAGCAACAGCAGCAACTACCCACCAGCAACCACTATGAGCCGCCTGCAACTACACCTTTCTGTGCTTCCTCTGCCTCTTCACCCTCGCCCTCTCCATTACCCTATGCCCAGTCTAGAGGTTTTAGCTCGTATCATCCTCCAGCAGGACGTTCTTCTACCCCAGCGCCAAATCGAACAGTTTTGCCGCCCAACTATTTAGAACCGCTGAGAAACTATGCAGAGCAACATCATTCCCAGTTGGCTCGATCGACACCTAAATTGGAAGAGTCTCATTTATCCCTAGGTATAAATGATGTGCAGGATTCTGGAGAAACAGCCACGGTCTCATCCCCACCCCAAAGGCTTCTTACATCGCCTCCATTGATCAGTGCCACTGGCACGGACAGTGGGATCAGTAATTGCAGCACTCGCGCCAGAAGTGATAGTAGTCAGAGTACTCCTGTATATAGTGGTGAATATCCTGTCAATATGTCAGTGGAATCTGCTTCGTGTGTGTCATATCATTGTCCGGCCGATGGTAGAGAATACGAGGAAGAGCAGCAGCAGCAACAACACCAGCAGCAACAACACCAGCAGCAACAACACCAGCAGCAACAACTACAGCAGCAGCAACACCATCAACATCAGCAGCAGCAACAACACCAGCAACAGCAACAACATCAGCAACACCAGCAGCACCACCACCAGCAACAACAAGAATATCAACAACAACAGCAGCAACAACTTCAGCAACGGCAGCAGCAAGAACAGCAGCAACAAGAGTATCAGCAACAACAACAGCATCAGCAACTACAAGAACGCCAGCAACAAGAACACAATCAGCAAGAAGGTCAAAGAGAAGAATACAAATGCCAACAAGAACTCCAGCAACAAAAGCAAGAGCAACAACAGCAGCTACAACATGAGTCGCAACAGCAACAACAACCGGAGGAACAACAGCAGCAACAACAGGAGGAACAACAACAACAAGAATCCTTGGAAAAGGACGAGGTAGCAACTTCAGTCGATATTCCTGGTAAGTTGGCAGTTCTTTCTCAATTTATTTTACACTCTATTTAATTTGCAATTATGCGAGGGGGACTTATGAAATTTATGCAAACATATGTCAGAGTGGATTATGTAACGAGTCGCTAAAATTAACAGGGGGAACAGACAACATACTGTGGGACAAGGCGATTTAAAAATTTAATAATTAAGCAATTAATAAAATGTGCAAGTAATTTGTTAGAAAATTCCTTTCAAAACGGTTAAATTTATAAAAAATATTAAACTCAAATGTTGTAAGTAACCGAAACAATATTTTGTAAATCAATAAGTATAAATTGGTAGACATTCTGTGCAAAATCAAAAAGTTCAATATTTATCTCTTGTATACTCAATTATAGCTTATAATTAAATTCTGGTCCAATAGTTTCTTATTAAATCCCATATGTAATCAATCCAAATAGCCCACTGTGCCTTCTTGACATCTGATTCCCGTTTCCTGATTCTGCATGCAAATTAATGCAGAGGACAAAAAAAAAAACCTAACTGTCCATTTGGGTTGCCGTCAACGTTGTCAGAGCGCGAGGGCTGCCTCTGCTGGCTTGTCAAGCGAATGTCCGTTAGATTTTTAAGCTCTTACAATCCTCTCTCTTTCTCGCTCTCCAGCAAACACTCAACCAATCAGCGTTGGTTAACAAGTGAAATACTTCCGTTAGTTCCTGTCAAGCGACGACTTGCTCCATGGAAAGCCCAGGGGGGAGGTGGGGGAGGTGTAAATGGTAAAATGGGTTGAATGGGAAGATTGGAGATGGAGCAAGCAAGAGAGAAAATGAAAGAGAGGTTTCAAGCCTACGTCATGGGTCTTTAAAAAACTTCAAAAATTAGCTGTCTATTTAGGCACGCGACAGAGTCACAAAGTCAGAGTTCAGAGTCAGTGAGAGTTTGACTCTTGATGAGCCGAAATTTGTTGGCAATACTTGAAGCGGGGGCGTCTATACCTACCAATACATACATACATATGGTACGTATGTATGTATATATGAAGTGTGCAAATCAATAAGTTAACTTTTTGATGTTGTCGCTGTTGGCCAGGTGCAAAAATACGGTTGCCCCCCCCTCAATCCAACCACAACCCGGACATATGCCAACTTTTTTTTTTCTCTAAATATTTCGTAATGCAAACGAACCTCCGAGTATGAGTACGATGAGTGTGTGAGTGTTTTGGGGAGCTTCAACGTTATCAATGGGCGTTTGACTTACACCACACACACACACACAAAGACACTTTTCTATTCATATGTATGTGTGTACATATTCATCAGGGGTGTTTGCTATTTGTCTCTGTGTGTATGCGTAAAATGTCATCATAGTCAGCATGTAAATGAACTTTACAGTGTAATATGGTGGTTGTTGTTAGTGTTGTTGCTGTTGCTCTTGCTGCTGCACACACAGACGTGAAGACACCCTAAGGCAAAAAAAATCAATGTCCGTTATGTCAAATAAATTGACGCAAAAACCCAAACACACACACACCTACACAATCACATATGTATGGAATTGTCATATTAAAGTTATAAAGGTGACTTAAGCTTTTAGGCTAACTCATTCAGAGTGGTTATTACGATTTGAAGGGTTTCTTATACATATATAGAAAAAATGGAATATGATTAACTTTTAATAATCACCTAACTCTCATTTAATTTGGTAGTTCAGAAGCTAGTTATTCTTAGTATCCATGTAGTTTTCATGTACCTTCTCAATCCAAAACATTTTCAAGCCATCTGACTTTTGTATGCATACATACATACATACATATACATACATATTTCAGTGAACCCATCAACTACATTTGAAAGTTTAACAAATTAAACATAAAAGTTAAAGTTTTTCAATCCTATGGGAAGTAAACATATGTTGCACTAGATAGACTCAGATCGAAATTTAAATTTTTAGTTGCTTAATAACAATCTTTAAGCAATATATTTACTTGCCAAATTATTATGCCACATTATTTTGGAAATTGATGAGTAGCTTCTGACCCCTACCTCTGCAGGCCTCTCATCGTCATAATTGATTTATTACCGCGCAAATTGCCAAGAGCAGTAAATGCAATACAAAAATTGCAGGCAACAGCAGCAACAGCAACAACAATAAGAAGCACAGCAACAAAATATATAAAGCAAATACGTAAATAATCGCATGCGCTGAAAAGCATGCTACGAATTTTTGTTGTCATGCTGCTCACGCAAACTTGGACACACACACACACACAGTCACAGGCAGGGGCACATGCACGTAAATGGGAAATACACGTTCAACAAGTGCATGACTCTCACGACCCCAAACTCTCTTGCTCACACTCTCCATCTGTCTGTGGCCCTCTGCCTCAGTCTTTACCTCTCTCTCTCTCTCCTCCTCTCTCTCTCAGTATCTTTGTCTGATAAGCGGGTGTAAAATGAAAAAAAAAAAGGAAAGAAAGCCCTTGTGCCTGGGCCTGCTCTGCTTTTTAACCCTTGATTGCCTTTTGCACGCATGACAAAATAATTAGAAAACCCAAAAATCAAAATACCAAAAAAAAAAATGTATATGTATATATATAACGGCGGGGGGGGGAAAGGAAGAAGAATAAGAAGCGTTAAATCTTTTTTATCTATATTGATTTTGCTGCCTGTTTGCCTATTTTCCAGATGACATAAGCGTCCCAGCTGCGAAGTCAACGGCAACTGAGGCAGAGGCATTAGAAACAACTCTAGCTCTAGATTCAGCACCAATTCCAGAGCCAGATCCAGCATTGGCACCAGTAGCAGCAGCTCCAACGGTGCTGCCCATCCTTGATAAGCCAGTGGTAACGGATGTGGAAATCAATTTGACGAAACCCCACAAGGATACAGCATGTACAGCAGTTACAGCGACGCCGCCACAGGATGCTGACGAGTCGCCCACGTCTAATCTAATAATAAGCGAACATGCCGAGACAGAGCCGGAACCAGAGAGGGTAAGACCAATATTACAGAGACAGTCAACCTACGAATAACGCGAAACAGAATCACAGAGATGGATGGCAAAGTAAACGAAACGAGAAAACAAAAAGAGAGAAGAAAATAAAATTGCAGTGGCAGGAGCAGCGGCAGCAGAAGCATCCCGGCTGCTGATATGACCAAGCTCCGAACATCATAAATTAGGGCAAACGTAACCGAAAGACGAGCAAAGCCTGATAATGACACAGCCTCAACAATGAGCATCTCTACCTCCCCCCCTCCCTACCAAATCCTTTACGCAGAAACAAGTAAAAAAGAGAAGACCAAAAGCAAAAATGCGTTTAGCTCCATCGACCGGCATTCTAGGCAGCAACAGAGAGCGAGCTTCAAAAAGCTCAGAGAGAGAGAGAGAGAGAGAGAGGGAGAGAAGGATAGAGAGAGAGAGAATGAAAAAGCAGTAACTGCTTTTAGCCGGAAACCATTTTACAGGGTGTCCAAAAAAACAAAAAAATGAAGACTAAAAGAAAAAAGTAAAGAAACATTTAAGAGGGGGCATCCTATTGATTTTTGGGGGCGCTTACGTTGAACTTCACCCGGCTGTCAGGAGCTTCTGCCATCCCAAGAAGATGGGGGGGGGGGTTTGGGTAGAGGCTCCTTTATGGGGTTGCCTGGTAACATGAGCGCCTGAGTTTGACTGGGTGCCACTTGAGCAGAAGCAACTGTTTTCCTTTTTTTTTCGTTCCTTCTTTTTCCTTCTCTAAAACTAAATCGATTTTTATGTATTTTTTTCCTGTTATTTTCCTTTAGCCAACGTCAAACTGGAGTCCTTCACAGCGACGACCGCTAACTCCCCCCGTGCCACAGAATTCTCCAGTGGGCTATGGCCAATCTACGGCAGCATTGCCCAGTCCCCTAAATCCATTAATGCAATTGCAACAGCAGCAACATCAGGCAACATCAAGCAGTAGCAACTGTGGTGGCAACAGCAGCAGCAACACCAAACGCTCTGCCAAGCATCGAAACGGTAATAACAGTGGCAACATCAACAGCAACAACAACTGTAACAGCAGCAGCAATAACAGCAGCAACACCAATAACAATCGCATCATTGAATGCGATCTAATACCGAGCAAGAAATCAAAACGTAAAACAAATAAAAAAGAAACCGCCAATGGAAATGGAGAAGTGCATGAGCAATCGGAGAATGTGGAGAACTCGGTGAGAGAGCAAATAAGGGTGAGTAAAAAGCAAAGAAAATGGTAAAACTAATAGTTGCAGAAGTAAAAATTGTAAATTATTTCTTTGCAGGACATAAAGCCATTGCCTGGTTTTCTTCAAGCTTTTGGTTCTACCGAAATTGGTCGTTTCTCAGAGAGATTTCTACAAACAACTGAAAGTTTTGTGGAACATTTGGCTGAGGAATATGCTGCATTTGCAGCAGCAGCATCTGCGAATGCTAATCTGACCAACAGTAGTAGTCATAGTTCGTCCATGTCCTATAATTACTATGAGCCATCTTCATCTTCGTCATCAGCAACAACTGCTTCAGCATCGGCATCGGCAGCGGCAGCAGCAACAGTGGCGGCGGCAGCGGCAGCCGCAGCAGCAGCAGCAATAACACCACCAATTCCTTCCCCTCAAAGCTATTATCAGCACTATGAAGAGCACAGCAACAACAACAACCACAGCAGCATTAGCAGCAGCAGCAACAGCAACAACTATTACAGCCATCATCCAATGATGACGGGAAGAAATTCGAGAATACGTAGTGGTTATGGAGGATATGGTGGATATGGTGGGGGCTATGGCGGTGGCTATGGGTATCAATATCAAATGCCTGACTACATGGCGTATGAGCGATATGCTGGCGCCTATGCTACAGGACCAGGACGAAATCGTCATCATTATCGTCATGGGGAAATACGTTGTAATGGCTATTAAAGAATCTAATGGAAATCTAATAACCATATACTAAAAATATATATATACATACATATGTGTATATATATCTATATATATATATTATACATATAAAATAGATATGTATTTAGAATTGTTGTTGTCATTTCAAACAAACCAAACCAAAAATGAAAATTCTCTGTGTGTGCCTTTTTCGGTCAACAAAATGCAACAAAAAAAAAAAAACAAGAAAATAATGATTTACCAAGAAAACACAAAGCCAAAATATTGTTAGAAATGCAAGTTGCATGTAAATTGAAACAAAACAGTTTATAAATTAAGTAGTTGAATGTAATTTTAAAACAAAAAAAAAAAACAAATCTCCCACTGTACATAGAATTAAATGCATTTCATCTAATGTAAGTCTAAGGAGAATGTTTAAATGAAGAAAATCCAAAAAAAAAAAAAAGAAAACAAAATCGTACTATATATATATACATATATATATATATACATTTGTTGTGTGGTTGAAATCGTAAAAGTTTTTCTCTCTCTCTATACGTCACGAAACTATATACAATACACTATATAGGTGTATTGTACGATAAATGTTTATACACAACAAATTTATAGCCCAAACAAAGTTCCATAATCGGTTTACCGATCCTATTGATATATACCCTTGCAGATCTATATATTCACTATATATATAATAATAGTGGTCCGTTTTTGAATTAAATTAAATTTAATCATACAAACATTCTGTTACATAAACTTGAATTTTGTCTATATTCATTTGAAGTATATTTTTTCATACATTTATGTATATCACCAAGTGACAAAATTTTTGTATTCCAAACTTTCTTAATGGGACCATTTGGAATCTAATTTTTTATATCCGATAAATGAAACTATTCAGAAACACAAATATATAAAATTTCTATATCACTTTTGCTATATGAATATCAAATTTACATTTAAACTGAAGTATAATCCCAATATATGCCTAATTTGGCCATCTGCAAGGGTATATAATCAAAATCCAAGTAAATAGAAAATGTGCCATTACAAGAAAAATGTTTATATAGATTTTTTATTTGTTCATATCAAATGTAAATTACTTTCAACCAATCACATTTTCTATTACATATATATATATATATATATTATACAATATATATACAAACAAAAATTCCAAAAATTTCAAATTGTAAAAAATGAAATTAGAATCTAAACAAAAAAAACAACACCAAAAAGAAAAAATAACAAATTGAACCACCGCACTAAAACTTATTTCAATTTTTTGAACACACAACCCCCCGCCCTTCCCCAATAATTTTTGAGGTTTTTTGTACTTTTGACCAACTTATTTCTAAATAGATTTTCATTTAGGTTTTAGTTTAAGGTTTTATTTTTAAGTGCCTTAATTTATATGTATGTATTATGTTTTAGGTTATTTTTTTCGAAAAATCTAACAGTTTTTTAAACGACTTTTTCCCTGTAGTGAAAATCCAAAAAAAAAAAACAAAACAAAAACGAATAAAAAACCAATCCCCGAGAGTTCAGGTTTCAAAAAGTGGGCCCAAAATGACAACATTAAAACAAAAAAAAAAAATGAAAAAGAAAAAAAATTTAACCAAAAAAGAAAACAAAAAAAAAAACGAAAATTTAAAACCAAACCACACACACACACACACACACACAAAACTCACACATCGAGAGAGCATTATTCAAAAGAAGAACGCAAGAAAATCTAGTTGAATAGCGTTTAAATATTAGTTAAACAACTTAGTTAAAATTTAAGAGAAATTCATATTGAGACCCTGCCCCCCTCCCCCATCTCTTCTACCTGTTCCACTCGTGAACAACTGTCTAGCAAATATGCGAGGGTTAAACTAAAAGTTAAACACTACCAAATTAAACAATAATTCGCGAGACTCTTCTTTGAAACACCTTAAACATTTTTTAGAGCACTTCTTAATCAAAAAATTTTGCATATTTTTCCTTATGTAGAAATATTTCTTTAAAAGAAAAAAGCTCCTTTCTAACACACTGCAAACATACATACATATACGACAAACATCCTTACAGATTCACTTCACTATATGTCACAGAGCAAAATAATAATATCTATTGTTGTTGAAATAAGATTTAAAATATTCAAAAGAGCAGCTGCTAATACACACACACACCCACGCACACACTCGATAGGTCGCTTAATGCACAATTGTTGATTTTGAACAGATTTTACATTTTAATCACAAAAGTTCTCCCCCATTTACGGCTCGAATTCTACATTTAGAAATGTTATTTCCTCTCAATTGAATGATGCACCTTGAGTTGAATCTAAGCGCCCAAGAAGAAAAATGCACATTTTAATAGTATATATACTAAATAGACATATTAGCTTAGCACATAATTGATTCACTAACAAAAATGCTGAGATAAAGTCGATCGTTCATCAATATGTATTTTGGTTTATAAATTTACAATTGCTTTACATATTTCTTCAATTTATTAATGTTAAAAAAAAAATTCCCCTTCAACTGTGAAACTTTTAGTTTGACCCTCGCAAGATCTATATAAATATATATATATATATATATGAAATCGATGTAAATACAAACGAAACGAAGGAAAATTGAATTGGAAAGGAAAACCCCCAAAAACTTTGACAATTTTAAAAAGAAGAAAACCACAAAAAGAAAATCTAAACAAAAAAAAAACAAAAGAAACGAAATAAAAATAAAAAAAAGTTGATAAAAAAGAAATGCCTTGTTTTTTATTTTTGTTTTATATATATTTCGGGTTCTGTTTAACTGTTGATTTTTATTCATTTTGTTGTTGTTGGTTTTTGTTGCTTTTTTTTTTTGTTTTAATTAATTTATAAATATTATTACATATAACCTAGAAATTGTTTTTTTTTTGTTTTGTTGTTGTGATTTGTTTTGTTTATGTTTTTTAAATAATTACAAAAATAGTTCAGTTGTAAGTAAAAATTAGAATTTAGTTGAGCGGCAAAAAGGGGACAACATAAAAAAAAAAGGAGAATATAGAAGAAGCAAAAAGTTAAGTGAAAGCTTAAATACACAAAAAAAAAACACATTTTGAGGCAGAAATTATTTGAGAAATAGAGAAAGAGATAAAGAGGGAGAGAGAGAGAGAGAGAGAGAAAAAGACGTCTTATAACTATATAAATTATTTTTTAAACAATTTAGTGGGGTGGGGGATAAGCAAATTGGTAGGGTGGGGGGGAAACGGCTTGTTTGGCCCAAAGCAAAGCAATTAGTGTTGGACGAGGGTATCAAAGTGTTTGGCTATAGTTTAATAAATTGTTTTCCCTATCTCGCTCTCGCACTCGTTCTCTCTCTCCCTCTCTCGGTCCGTATTTGTCAGTTACACACAATTTGTTATAAATAATTTCTACCCGGATTTTTAGTTCTTATTTTCTCATTTTACTTCGTTCTTAAAGGTCAAAAAGGTTAAGTGGGTAAAAGGAGTATGGTGGTGGTGGTGGGGGTTACGGGGAATTTAGACAAATACACAATCAATTTTGTTTTATCGTCGGTTTCTTTTTGTTTTTTTGTTTTGTTTTGTTTTGTTTTGTTTTAGATGACTAAATAATTAGTTAATTGTATTAAATATGTTTTTTATATATATATATAGCATTAAATGTCTGTTTATCCATCCTTCCTGTTTCATCTTTTGTCTACTTTCGCCCTAAGCTAACGCCTGACATGGGATCACGATCACGATCGCGATCACCGAAGGTGTCTTTGTATGAATAATGGCGTCCTGGAGATATGCCCCTTAATCATGATGATGAGGCAGCTGAGGAATTCTTGGTTGATGATCCGCCGCCGCCGCTGCCCATTGAATTTTGCTTCTGCTTCTCTATATAGACATTGAGCAATCGCACTTTGCTCGGATTTAGTATGGATAGCTTGGGTTTGACCTTCTCCTCACCGAGTACGATGTACAGTTTGACTATACAAAAAACGGCCGCTTTCCGTACCATTGACTGTTGATCATCGGCCGATCTGGCCAAATTTGGAAATACCATATCCAAATGATTATCTGTGATATCAGCTCCATGATGTTCGGTAACCTCCAAAAGCAATTTAATGGCGCACAAGTTGGCCGGAAATTGGCCAGTGGCAATAACCGGATTCACAATATTTATTGATAGATCTAAAGGCAATGCTGGTGCAATGCGCGGTATCATCCCATCGATTTCGCGCAGAGCCTCTTTACTATGCTGATAGCATTGAATGATCTTTAATAGAATTAATTCCAGAAAGTTCATCCAATGATGACGCATTTTATCACTGCGCATAATTTTGCTCAATACATGAAGACCGGCAATAACCACATCGGTATTATCAGCTTCCAGAATGTTGAGTAGCATGCGCATTATCGATCTGAAATGTTTATTGGGTAGATCACAATTTCCTCCTCTAATACAAATGCCCAAATTGGTTAATGTGGTGCATAATTGATCGACAGGTAGATCTTTGGTTAGGCTCAGGGCCTGACGTATGACTTCACTTTCTGGCACATCATTGGGCAATATCAATTCTCCATTTTCCGCCATACTAAGAGAAATTAATAGTTTACCTTCGCTGGATCCCACACCAGATCCCGATTGTGGTGGCGGTGATTTATTTCTATCCAAATTATCCAATCTCATTGTTGCCGATTCCGGTGTATTGGACTGTGTTGTATTTGCCGACGATTGTGTTTTGGAATTTGATGAAAGAGATGCACACGAGTCCTGTTGCTGCATTTGCTGATCATTATATTGCAAATGGCCATTGCCAAAACCATTTGGGGCCAACGAATGATATTGCCCACCAAAACAGGAACGTATTTCCTCTGATGTTTTTTGTATATTATGCTGGACCTCCAGTTCCGATGAATACAGCATTTCTTGCTCTACCGACGATTGACGCGAGCGTGGACTAGTTGTTGTATTTAATTGAAGCGAACTAAATGGACCCACCGATGGACTCTGCAGGGGCTTCGGACTGCTGCTACTTAATGGCGACGATGTGGGTGAATTTCCTCCAGAGTTTCCTGTACTTTGGCGACGCATATGCGATTGGATGCAAAGTCTAGCCGAATCCTGATATCCTTTGGGCAAATTGGCCAACAGTTTTGTCATTTGTGGGGTATTTAGATTATATAATGCCACCAAGCAACTGCGCGCCTGTGAACGTAACTCAATCGATTTCTGATCAGATGACAATTGGGCCAATTTTAATACAGTTCGCTCGCAGGATTGACTTTGTTCGCTTGGAAAATCACTTGACTTACAATAGGTATTGGCCAAATCGGTTAGGAATTTCAATATTGCTATTCTCGTTTTTGTGGTGGGCGTTTGCGTCGAATCGGAAATGATGCGGAAGAGCTCTTTCAATTGCAATTGTGTGGGGAAATATTCGTGGACCACTTGCAATGTTTTCCAAATTTTACTATGCATTGAATTTAGTAGATCGGTGCCCAATTTATTGAACAATCTTGTCAATAATATGAATAGCCAATCATGCAAATCGGGTGAATGATTCAATATTAATTCGGTGACAGTGTCTAAAAATAGGGAATAGACCTTTGTGTGTGTATCCATAAACATTTTACGAAACATATCCAAAACGCATTGCAATTGCTGTTGGGTCAATTCTTTACCATCGGCTAGATATTGTGTGAGACTTATCAAGCCATCTTTACGCTCGGACCAATGAGTGGAAGCGCAATACTGTATAATTGTTTCAATGTCATCGAAGGGCGCTCTTTGGGTACTCCAATCGAGGCGAGTGCGTGAGCCGCTTAATGAATAATTGGAATTATTGCCACGCGTATAGCTTGAATCGAAGGAACGTTCGGAGCATACAGAACTGGCCTCAGAATCAATATCATCAGATTCATCACGTCCCAATAGTTTTCGTCCTATTCGCATTCCACCAGAACGCATATAATCACCCGAAACATAATCACCTTGACCATCATCAGGTCCAAGTGTGTGTTCAGCTTCGCGTGATTGGGCCAAGAGTCGTGCCGCTGCCAATGGACGTTGCGGATTATTGCGTTCGGGTGTTCTGCGGGATCCTGAGCCAACGGAATATAAGCTACGTTTCATTAGATTGCCACCAGCGGCTGATCTAGTAGGACTTGTCTCCCTCGAACTGGCTGTACTACGCGGTATACCTGATGCTTTTTTGGGTATGGCTCCAGTTGCTCCACCGCCTCGATAATAGGCTCCAACATAATGATCTCTTAGCTTAGTACTGGGTGAGGTGGATCTAGAGCCGGGCTGAGATTGACTGACACCACTTCTACCTCTGGTTCTGGGTGTCACAGAACCCGGTGTCGTGGCTGGTGTTGATCCACTTTGGGAATTTAATCTTGGCCTGGGTAATGAACCATTATTGGTTGTTGCATTTAAAGAGTTCATGGTCGCCAATGGTTTCTTTTGCTGTTGCCTGTTATATAGTGTATATTGAGCCCGTGCCTTGGCTCTTTGAGCAGCGGCCGTATCAACAGCCGATATCGATCTCATGCTGGGCGTTGGCTTCTGTAAACTTGACCCGGGTGTACGTGCCAAGCGACTGACAGTTCGACGCGATTCAAGTGGTGCAACCCCTCCACCATTGCCACCGCCACCGACGCCGCCGCCACCACCATCTCTCTCCTTTTCCAAAGCCCTCTGGGCAGCTATATCGAGAGATCCATATATTTGATCAGCTAAATCGGGAAAATGCCGACGAAATATCCAATAGGCACATCTCGAATGCCTTCTGGCATCACAATCAGCATCGCTAAGAGATTTCTTAAGCGAATCCCTTAATATAAGCGAATGTCTTTCTAGCGCTTTTGTCTGCCATTCCTCAAAGAGTAAAACCATCAATTCACATAACGTGGATCGAATATCCTTCGATTTCGATTGTAGCAGCGTATCGGTATAGATTTTCAACAATTTCGGTGAATGGGTATATTTGATTATATATTTCAGAGCCAATGTGGATGCCGATGCTATAACCTTTGCACTATTCTGTATCAAATTGATCAACTGTTCCAATATGCTCCAACAAAACGCATCCAATTTTTGCCTCAACACCTTCGACATGTGTGCAATTGTAATACAGGCTTCACGTATAACTTGAGAGCGTAGCTCCTCTTTAAGTATATCCAAAAAACTCAGGGATAACTCTTTTAATTGTACGAGCACAAATTGAGGTTGACTTTGATGATAACCGAGAATGAGCAAAGCTCTGATTTTCTTTAAGGCTTCCACGCGCTTTTCCCAATCGCAGTTTTTATCGCTTATTACAATTAAAATTTGCTTATAGATATCATCCATATCCTTGGCATGAAAGATGGTCAATTGTGGTACTAACTCAAAACTGGCTTCAAAGATTTCCATTGTCACTGCACCAGCATCACCGCTTATATCCGTAATACTTGGCTTTGATCTCAGGGTGGCCACTGCCGAATTGAGTTGCCTCTTGACTATCCGAGTGGGCCTCTCACGTAATCCAATGTTGTCGGCCTCATCCAGGCCATTCCCATTGCCATTACCATTTTTCACAGCCGATGGTAGTAGAAGGCCCTCGATTTTGGCCTGATCGAATTTCTGTTCAAGCAGAGCTAGTTTTGAATTTGGCATATCCTCCATACGTCTCAGATCGGGTCTCAGACGATCCCCCACATGTTTATAAATCTCCACTAGCGTCTGTATGGCCGCCTCTCTCACGTTAACCGTGGGATCGCCAAGCAGTGAGCATACTGGCGGTATATATGTTCTCACACTCAGCTGTTGGGTGCCATATTCATTCAGTGCATTAACAATTGTCTGGAGGAACTCTTCCCGTACCTTTGAATTCTTATGCTTAAAGCAATTCGTGGCCAATTTATCGATTAGTCCTTGAGGTGTTAGCACTTTGTGCTCCATTAGATCGCGCAATAGCAATTGTGCCTTCTCCCTTACTGTATCCCGATTGTCACCCAATCGATCGATTACATGGGGTAAAACTGTTGCCGTATATGCATTAAAATCGTTACCCAAACGTTTAATGAGCTCGGAGAAGGCTTCCAGTGATTTTTGAGCTATCTTGAAATGGCTACCCGTTAGCCAGGGCATTAGGCCATCTATAAGGAAGCCCATATCTGTACATTGTATCGAATTGTTATCATCACTCAGAAATGTAACCAAATCTTCCGCCAATTGCACTTTAACGCGCATATCCGCTTTGGGCATCTGTTGAATGAAGCCATCCAAATCACTTGGTTTTCGGTAGGCCATATTTATCTTCTTCTGCTGTCCCCGTGTGATGTCTTGTTGGGAGGAAGTGGAGGGCGAGGGCGTAACCTGCCCTATTTAGACACAGCTCTTTGTTTCGTTTATCTTTAATGTTTCCAACGATTTCACGCAGCAACTGTAAAATCAGAAAAAAAAAATTATAAAAATATATTATTGACTATTGTTGATTTGTTGGTTTGAGAAAATAAAATGAAATATTTAGTTCAATGACATTACAGGTAAAGTAAATTCACTAGAGCACAGCATACTACTTGCTTGAGTGCCTGTCCAGGAATGCAACTGTTGCCATTAAATTGCTGGACTCCTGATTGCAATATCCAATCAAGTTGACTCTCTATACACCAGAGGGACTCGAATAATTGATTGGAAAGTAGAAATTGACCACTTAAAGGTACAAGAATACGAATTTAACGGAATTGAATATCCTTTAAGATGTTATGACTCAGCGGCAAAGTTCTCAATATATAGCCCAGCAAACATTATACCCTATAATATACACTCAAGCCAAGACAATAATAATAATGTTAGAGTAAAGATTCAAGAATAAAGATTTTCTCAACATTTTCTTATAATTTTTTCAACAATTTAAATTATTTTTACCACATCTACATTTTCATTGCAAGACCTTGGAAAGGAGTGTGCAATCTGATCAATTTGAAAAAAGAATCGTTTATGAAAACACAGGAATAACTTCACTTAGCACTACCCTCCTACAATCATCTGGGCACACGCAACATTGTCGATCGATCGAGTGGAATAATATGATATTATCCACTAGCAGAACATGGTTTCGCTTTACCAGGCAACACATTAGCAGCTTTTATTAACAATAATTTGATAAAGTTTGCCCGATGTAACCCAATCTAATCATATAAACATTTCCACTCCCACAAAACTTCTTCTAGGTATCATCATGTGCCAGCTGTGTTGTAAAGAACCTAGTCTGATCGATGCAATCCTATCCATACATATTGTGTAAACATAAACTAAATTTTAATGAAATTTGTTAAAAATAATATCCCAAATGTAACAGAAAATATTATTTGCTTAGATTTTCATATTTTCTTGATAAAACTGGTTAAAACTGTATACACTTTGGCTATTCAACTTATACAGGGTATTATTAGAGTATGGCAATTTGTTTGTTCTGCGCGCGCGCATTCTAAAACAAAAAAAAAAAAAAACAAAAAAACACCAACAGTAACAAAAAAAAAAAAAAAAAACTCCTAAAGTGGGCAACAATTTTTGCATGGAGAATGAAGTCACAGAATGTATAGAAATGTAGGTGAATGGTTATGCGGGTGGGTATGGGCATGGCTCTCTCTCTTTTTGTGTAATGAATATCGAGAGTAATAGGGGGGAAAAAAGAGAGACAGCTTAGAACCATGGAATGAAGATAGAGATAAAGAAGGGAAAGCAGGAGAGGATTGGTGTTGGGTAGGTGTTATAAGGTGGAGGAGATGTGTGTGTTTGAGGAAGGTGTGTGTTACATGAAACAACAAATATGAATCATCTCACGGATAGCGGCGGGCTTGAGAGCGTGACGAAGCCATCCGTTTTCAGTGGGTGGGTGGGCCAGGAAACTAGCTTTAGCTCAGCTCAGAACAGAAGATACAACGTGCACGCTTGTCTATCTAGTTTTTTTTTTTTTTTTTTTCTTTTTTGGCCGACAGCGCTGCCAAAGTCAACGTCAAGCCGTCTATGGCAGAAACATAGACAGACATCAAACGAGAGAGAGGGAGAGAACAGAAATGAGATAATATACAGCAACAACAATAATTATTATTACTAAGCAACAACAGCGACTTGTTGAGAGAGGGAGAGCACTAAAATGACAGAGAGAGGGAGTTATTATTATAGAGAGAGTGAGAGAGAGAGAATGACAGAGAGAGGGATAGAAATTAGCATTGCATACGCAATTTTCTATTTATATACAAAAAACATCAACAAAACTTCAAATCAATGCCAACAGTGGTAGAGGGACGAGAGTGAGGGCTAGAGAAGGTTAGCACCTGCTTTCGTAACTAAATTTTTGTCCAAACCTTGGGGCTACGTTTAAATTTATATCTCTTGCCGATAAGATATAAGGGAAAATAAAGGTTGATGCTGATTACAATTTAACGGTAACGTTAAACTAAAGAACAGCTGCGAATGATGATGTGTTTTTACATATACACTTTTTTTATTGGTTAATTAAACACACATACAAATACAGTCGAAGATTTGAGATTTTTAGTTGCCGGCTATGAGCTACGCTGCTCTGCCGCAGCTGCTGCTGCTGCCGACGACGTCATTCACTGGCTAAATGTCACATGCGTTAGTGTGACAGAACGACAGAGAGAATGAGAGAGACAGAGGTTGAGCAAAATATAACGGAAACGGTTTAGCCAAATTGTTAGCAAAAGATCTTTATTTAAAACAAACGTTTTGCATATATATTTATATATGTGTGAACATATAGATATATGCATGTGTAAGTATGTGCGAGATACGCACTCGTTCACACACATACCAATTTGATTTGCAAATATCTTGACGTCGACTGCGCTGCTGTCAGTTCTTCTTCTTTCGCTGCTGCTTATTGTCGCTCTCTTTCTCTCTGCAATTTTGTTTTGGGTTGGGCTGTCGCTGTCACTTTTGGTCTTTAACAACTGCTTCGTATTGGCCTTAAAAATTGATTTTCCAGTTACCGTTTGAACAAACAATTTGTTATGCTCACAAATACACGTATTAAATAAACTAAATTTATTTTCAACTACAACCAATTGAACAATTTGCCCTCTTTATTGCTCGACATGGGAGAGTGACAGAGAGAACAGGACAAAGAGAGAATGAGAGCGACAGATCACAATATTGCTTTTCCTATTGTCATTGTTGTTGCTATTGTTTGTTATGAAGGGAAAGGGTGAGCGGGAGGTGATGGGTGCCTAGTTAAAGTTTCACTTTGTCATTTGTTGCAGCAGCAGTAAAAAAAAAACAACAAAAAAACACTAAACACACTCTCGCACGCACACACGCACACTAAATTCCAACGTAGTCCGTCGTCTTCACTCACTTCTCTTTCGGTGAACTTTTTTCTCAGTGGAGTAGGTGACGCGCTGGGGTCGGTCAATAGGCGAGGAGGCGGAGGCAAATAGCAGCACAACTTTCTTCGCTCTTTCAATTATTTTGAGGGACCGAGAGTTCGCTGAGCTCAGACAAACCTCACATCTTGCTACAAATGTGCTTTAGTTGCATTAGTTATAAAAATTTATTTAATGATTTTAACACTTTTTGCTTATTATTAACAAACGATTTCTGCCCGTTCCGTTGCGAAAAATAAAGTCAGTGTGCCCGCATCTGCTTTGTATATAAATAACGGGTAAAAAAATTCTAAATAGTATGGAACAGAAAATACTAGAAAATACCAAATGGTATGGCACAGAAAATACCAAATATCTGCCATAAAAAAACCTTTGCCATTTTTGGGGCACATATTTAAAATTATTAACTTGGAAAATGCTATAAATCGGATATTCGCACAAATTGGTATATACATAGTATATGCGACATAATAAGCAGCTTTCAGAACTTTCTATGAATTTGCATACGTATAAACTGCATTTAAAAAAGTTATCCACGAAATATAGGCTAGTGTCAGTAATATGCTTTTGATAGTAAAATCAACTCAAACTTGATAAGGTAACAGACATGTACATAATATTTTATGATTATGTCGTAAGGTGCGCGCAATAAGTAAATGGGAAACTGCGTTGAATAGCGGTTGGTTGAATAACGGAGCCGATCAACATATTTAAAAAAAACAAATTTCTAAATGAACTTAAAAAAATTGTCAGTATAGTTTAACTTAATTAAATCAAAAAAAAAAAAGTTTAAACAAATATAAAAAATTTAAGAAAATATTTTCAAGCTAAATAAATAAGTGGGACAAATTTTTAATTTTTGTCTAAAAATTAAAGAATCCCAAAAATAACAGAACAAATGATTTCAAATCACAAATACAGTTTAAATTGACCACGCTTTGTTGTTTCAAACTTTTAATATACGTGCTGGCATTGAATTAATAATTTTTTCCCATTTTTGAATTATGATTTTTTTAAATCTTTTAAACTTCCTAACTGGTTTCCGTTGGCCTAAACTCGTTAAGTCAGGATGGCCCAAATATTTTCTATTGGATTTAAGTCCGGGCTGCGTGCTGACCAATCTAAAATTGGAGTGATCGAGTTCCTGAAATAGTCCTTAGTGAGCTTTATAGTGTGGATGGGTGCATTATCCTGTTGGAAAGTCCAAGTTTCACCGAAATAATTTTCCCCAATGGCACTAAGACAGTCTCAAACAGTTCCACATCATTTTTAGCATTCATTTTATGTGATATAAAACACATCGCAGTCTTTCCATTATATCCAAACGCTGCCAAAATAATTAAAGGCGCTCCGTGAAAGTACCTGGACACGTGGACTTGTTTGGAGGTTCGACCATCGCGAAAATAATATCGTTATCCATCAGGGCCATCTAAATTAAACTTTTTTCGTCTCTGAAAATTATATTTCTCCACTCAGAGTCCCAAAATTCATACATATTGGAAAAATGTAATCGGGTAGCTTTTGCCTTGGCAGAAGCTCAGGTTTCAGGAGTTTTTTTTTTCCTTATGAAACATTATCCGATCTCTTTAAAATTTTTTGCATACGTCCTGTGGATATCGGCAAGGACAAGTAACTTTTTATTTGAGATGCGCTGATAGTTTCTCTAGATTTTTTATTCGCCTTTTGTCCCTGTTGTCAATCAATGGTGGGCGTCCAGAACGGGGTTTTCGTCCATATTTATCTAGATCTTTTAATAATTTTTCAACTGTTTTCTTATTTTTTCGAACATTCTCTACAATTTTGCGAATTGACATGACCATTTCACGCAAAGCCACAATGCTACCACGTTCTTTATTGATTAAACATGGAAAACTCGACATTTTGTTATAAAAAAGTTAATTCTGAATTTTTACAAATCTTGAGATTGGTTGGCACTTCCCTTTTTTTATTTGCTTTGATATGTTACATAAAATGTAAAATTGAAACTTGACACTACACCTTGTTTTTGATCCACAAATGAAAGCAAAGTAATCTGTCCCATTTACTTATTTCGTTAATGGCTTTTTAAAATCAAATTAACGAAAAAACCTAGCGGTACTTTTTTGCAATTCTTTGTATATTGGTAGAGCATACTACAACCAAAATATAAAAAGAAAGAAGAAAACAAAAAATTGTATTTTGTGGACAATATAATGTGATGAGTTCTTGTCCCAAATACTTATTGCGCGCACCTTACCATATGTGTTCTTTCAATAGAACATCAAGATAAACAAATATTATTGATGGGATTGATTGGTTCTGAGAATAACCTTTAATTTCCGCTTTCCAATCGTTAATACTACTCATGTCATGCCTTGATTGAAAGAGTTCATGACTTCCGCCAATTGGTTTGCTAGACAGACGAGACCCCTACACGTGCCAATCACATACAACGGAGGGGGAGTGGGGCAGATGGACAGACAAAACTGCAGCGTGTCATAAATATTTAAACGAAACTGAAAACGCGTCAATTGAGACAATAAATATTTCTTAAAGCTTGCGTTGGCAATTTTACAATATAAATTTATATATATAACAATTTTATTATTTACATCGTTTGTATGAATATGTATTCATATAGTACATATATTAGGATAAACTTAACAAATAATATTCTATCCAAAAATGTGTGCGTTTCGAGATTTATTTTTTAATCTATTCAGTCTTTATTGATCTGATGAACGGCTTGGGCTCTACCCGAGGGATCTTCCGGACAGCCCCAATCGAGACGTGGGACCCATTTCACCACAGTTTTGGCAGCCGATTCGCCTGGAAATTGTTGCTCAAAGATATCGCGATAATAAAATGCTTCTTTAGTTGTGGGAGTGTTGTAAGGGAATCTTTCGGCAGCTTTCTCAAACTCAGCATCACTGACATGATCGGTGGCCACTTGACGTATAGTATCGATCCATTCATAACCAACGCCATCTGAAAACTGTTCCTTCTGACGCCAGAGGACCTCATCAGGTAGATAATGTTTTTGAAAAGCGGCACGTAGAACATATTTCTCCAATTGTTTGTTTTTCATTATTTCTTCACCACAGAACTCATTGAGTTTACCGGGTATTTTATCCTGTGGTCTTATAGACATGACATAGTTAACAAATGCAGTGTCCAGGAATGGTACGCGCAATTCCACACCCTTGGCCATGGCCACTTTGTTAGCTCGGAGACAGTCGGAATGGTGTAGTTGCTGCACACGTTTTACAAGCTCCCAGTGGAATTCCTCCTTTGAGGGCGCCTTATGGAAATAGAGGTAGCCACCAAATATTTCATCTGCCCCTTCACCCGACAAGATCATCTTTATCCCTGTGCTTTTTATATATCTGGTAAGGAACAACATGGGTAGACTGCAGCGAACAGTGGTAACATCATAGGTCTCCAAATGATAAACTATATCACGTATCCCATCCAGAGCATCCTCAATTTCAAAAACTAATTCCTTATGATCACTCTTTATAAATTCAGCAACTTTTCGGGCAGCTTCAAAATCGGGAGCATTACGCAAACCCACTGAGAAGGTCTTAAGGCGATAGTTGGGATCGTGTTCCCGCATTATATTGGTGGCAATTGAAGCTATCAAACTGGAATCAACACCACCCGAAAGTAGAGCACCAAAATGTACATCGCAGTGAAGATGAGTTCTCACAGATGATTCCAGCTGTGATCGCAGCATAGTTAAATCACATGGAACAGTAGGAATCTCCTTTAGCCAAGGTTGATCAAAGAAGCACTTGGTTTCTAGTTTACTAACGGGACCAAATCGAGCTTCGCCGGGTGGAAAAGTCGAGACTTCTTCACAGCATTCTACCAGGCATTTCATTTCAGATGAGACCCATAGATTACCCTCTGAATCCTTACCATAATACATGGGTATAATGCCAATGGGATCGCGTGCAAGAAAGACCTCTTTTTTTCTCTTGTCATACAAGGCAAAGGCAAACATTCCAGTGATATGTTTTAACAAATCAATTCCATATTCTTGGTATAGCTCCAGAATGACATGGCAATCACTTTTCGGTTTGTATGGTCGCAGCTTGGCTATTTCAGCAGAAAGTTCCAAATAGTTGTAAATTTCTCCATTGGCCACCAAAATAATGTTTCCATCGTCGGAGACGAAGGGCTGATCGCCATATTCCACACCCACAATACGGAGACGTTCATGTACCATGGCCACGCCATCTTCAGCAATAACCTTGACACCTGTAGAATCAGGGCCACGATGCCGCTGGCGTCCACTTTGGCGATAGGCCAGCTCACGAAAACTATGAAGACTCTTTAAATGGACACGAGGTTTAATAGGCTGACCATCCCGGGAAAATATTGCAAAAATGCCGCACATGTTTAACCTTTTTTTTTTTTTCTTTTTTTTATTACTAATATCTTTTATTAAACTTTCTAAAAGTTCTTCTCAGCTACGAATGCTAATTCTTTCTGATTCTGAAAACTTTTTCAACAGCTCTATTTAAAGCTGTACGCTGGGTATTTTACTCTCTTTGTGTGCTTTGCGTTTTATTTCTCTCGCTCTCTCTCTTGTCTTACTCCCCCATTTTTCATGATGGATGGGCTCATCGAAATTTCGTCATCCATTTCATTGATTTTGTGCTGCTGTTGACGTGTTTTTATCGGCCAAATGAATATCGAATAAGACATTTAATTTAATACTTTGGGAGATCCCCTTAATCAGTACTTGTGTTGCGAAAGCTTTCGCCTCTTTCTAAAATTTTACTAGGTCAGTAGAGACAGGGGCGGATCTAGAACAAATTTTCAAGGTGTTTAATCCAAATTGTTCTAGATTACATACTCACAAAGAATCATTTTGCATTGTGGGCCACAAGTTTCAGTTCACGGTGAGCAGAAAGGTATTAGATAAACATTTCACATACTCCATAATTTATTTTGTCTACGTTATTAACGTGTAAGGACCCCTGAACACCTTTAAATCTGCTACTGTGCGAAGTGCCTTATTGAGTTTATATGTTCATATACATATGTACATATGTGTGTATGTATGCACATATGAGCGTTTATATACATACATATATGTATATGTATGTATGTATGGTTGCTTTTGCTCGCCACGTTTTTTGTATTGCATTTCAATTTAATTTTAAATGAAATGCATTAATACAAATTCTGCTTCAGCAGAAACCCAAATGCGGCTGTTGCGGCTCCTTTTAAACGCCACGAAACGGGTAGAATATTCTCTTTAAACAAATAAATACATACATACATACGTATGTATGTATATAAAAATGTACATATGTTCCGCTACTGTATACACATCTCTCTTTTTTCTCTCTCGCTGATCAAATCAAAACATTGGTTACATCAGACAACTTCTATACCCTGTGCCCATAGGGTAAAAGGGTACATATATTCAAGTCCCTAAAATGTATGTAACAGGCAGAAGGAAGCGTTTCCGACCCAATAAAGTATATATATTCTTGATCAGCATCACTAGCGGAGTCGATTGAGACATGTCAGTCTATCCGTCCGTCCGTACGAACACCTAGATCTCGGAGACAAGAAGAGCTAGTACTTTGGTGTGAACATCCGTCTTATGCTCAGGCAGATTAAGTTTGTTTAAAATTTTTGCCACGCCCACTTCCGCCCCCGCAATTTAAAAAAAAACGATTTACTACAAAAGTTTTAAAGGAATCAAATTCTTATTTGGCACACCGAACAATGTGGCCAAAATGCATCTTTTGACCAAATTTAGTCGAAATCGTACAATAAATATCAAAGATATATCAAAGATTTTGAACTGAATTGCCAAGGCGGCACTAGCTGGAATGAGTGAGCGAGGTAGCTTGCGGTAGCTGTTGCTGCATGCATGTTAAAAGGAATTTTTAATTAGGTTGATGCCGATCTTGATTTGATATATGTAACTACATAGTTGGTACAGGGTATACTCAATGTCGGCAGGGACGATTTGCTTGCTTCATTTAAACATGCATTCAGTGTTGCCAGTTCGGCTATTTTATAGCATTTCGAGCTATTTTTTAAAGCAAAATGCTATGATAATTATGAAAATGCTATTAGCTACAAATTTAGCTATTTTATCAAAGAATATTTTCAATTTTTTTTTGAGTTTATATAAAAAAATTAGAGTAACTTTTAAAATTTATAAAAAGTCTCGATCACTACTTTATCTTTTTTATACAATAAAACTGATATATTGACTATTGGACAGTATTTTCCATGCAAAAAAATTGAGAATATAATGTAGCATTTGAAAAAATTCACTTAGTAAAGTGGCACAACACTTCGGAAAATGTGAAATTTCGGGCAGTGGCTCTTAAGGTGGTCGTCTAGTGTTTTTTTATTTTAATCTTACCCTAAGAATGTGTAAGATACGTGAGCAAAAGGAATTTTCAAAATCTAAAGCCGTTTAGAAGCTATAGCCGTAAACCTGAGTAGGTGTACATAGAGCGCGGTAGCGGGCCACAACATTCAAACGCATTTTTCTCGAAACAAGATTTTTGAAAACTGATACCAAGATACCTCAAAAACTACTAAACTAAACGGATGCCGGTGGTGTTGAAATTTCAAGTTTGCGTTTTGGATCTTGTCTTTACCATGGTCAAATGCATAGGTCGAGGGAATATCCCACGGGGATATTGACTTTGACCACATTGTTTTGTTTTTGGAAAATAAATTAAAATTAAATAAACATAAAAATTAAATATATAAATAATTGAGCTATTATTTAAACTTTTTTTTTTAATATTTAGCTAATTTTAGCTATTTTTCAACGTTGATTTTGCTATTTTCAGGTCTCAAAACCTGGCAACACTGCATGCATTCATAAAAGTATTAATATGAATGCAAGTAATATATTAACATAATTACCTATTATCATAAAACAAATATACATACATAAAAGTTCAAAAATCATGGGATTTATAAATTTAAGTCGATGCCAAATCTTATACATACATATGTATGTATGTATGATAATTTTAAAAATTTTAAGGTTTTCTTTTTACTAAGCAATTAGAAAACGAACTAAATATCACAAACGTATTATAAATTTATATTATTGTTATTTTTAACTAGTATTTAGCGTGTAAACTTTTGGTATCTCCAAAGCTTTTAAAAGATTTGGCATCGACTTAAATTTATAAATCCCATGATTTTTGAACTTCAATTTTGTTTACATATATAATTAGCTAAAGGACAGTCCAACATCTATACATACATACATACAAACATACATATGTACATACGTCACAAGCTATAATTACTATTTAATGTTTTCTTCTTCTTATCTTTTCATACCCAAACGGTTTCTAATAGGAAGAAATCAATGTTTTTTAATGAAGCACTTTGACACATTGACACTTTTGAATATTGAGTTTCCCCCCAAATTTTGCCTCTGGATCCGCCCCTGTGCAGACAAGCGACAAAAAAAACTTTATACTAATAGAGCTATTGTATCACAAACCCTTTTTTCGACTTGGAAATAATAATAATATTAATATTCTGTTCCAGCTCTCAAAATTTGATAACTTTTATTTGCTAATGTCACAATGAAACTGAGTGAGATAGCACGATAATTGAATGGACTGCAGATATAATATACAGTTATTAACTTTGTGGAAGATCTTAAAAAGTATTGCATACTTACGTAAATTTGGCTGACAACTTTAATTGCTTAGTTAAAAATATAAATTTTCTTAAATAATTAGACAAATTATGTAATTGAATTTAAAGTCAAGTCCGTTACCAACTCGGTGGTTACTCCAGTGGTAATTGTTGTAACTTATGTTATTATATTGGTTCTCTTTTCGCTGATCCTTATTGGGATTTTGGGGATGTATCGCCTTCTTCTGTCGTCTGAAGAATCCATAACAATGATTACTTTATCTATTGGACAGCTTGTTACCAATCGTATCTATATTTCACAAATATTATGTCAAATTTTCAGCTCAACATTGAATTTGTTACATTTTATTTCCGATGGAATAAGCTATACATTAGCATTTTGTTTTTAAATATATTACATTAAAACAGTGGGGAAAAAAACAATAAAAAGGCGGGAAAATTTTAGCTACAAAATTTGAAATTTCGCTAGCCTAGAATGCAATTGAAAAATGTGTCCTATGTTGAAAGCTTTTGTTGTACCATGATGATGCTCGATGATCAGTTATGAATCAGACAATTAATTGCTACCTAGATTTGTAACTTGACTGTGCACTGGTCTTCACCACCAGCCAGGACCTGGTGGGTAAGTCTTGCAAATATAAAATCCATTTGCGTACTATAAGCAGCCAAATGATTCCATAGATGACACAAATAAAGGCCTCCAAATAATAGCCATCAAAGGTAATGTCACATGTGCCTTTTGATGAGGTACACACCTGCCAAAAAAAAAAAAGAATGATAAGATTAAAGTGAAATGATAACAAATAAAATGAAAATGAAAGAGCAACCTGTTCTTCTGCTTTATCCAGACAAAGATTATCCTTTAGGTTCGAACATTGCTTCCAGGTTAGGACATCGACTAGCCATAGAACCACAGTGTTGGGCCAATTGCCACCCAGATTACACAAAGTATTCAGGAATGTCATGTAAGTACCGCCAACAGCAGGATCCGAGATCTTGGCAAAGAAAGCCATAGCGGCCACAAACATAGAGTAAAGGAATACCTGGTAGCAGCCATAACTAGTGATAAGTAGAACATAATAATAGATGGGAACTTCACCATCTTTTGATATCATATAAGGCGTTAAATAGGCTATGATTGTGGCCACCGTGGCCAAGCAAATTCGATAAGGAATGGCCTTTAAATAAACATCCATAGGACGGGGGCCATTTGTATAACGTCCCACCACAAGGGGAAGTATAAGCTGTAGAGGAATGACTGGTATGGCCAAGAGGGCCAACTTATCCTTGGGTACACCAGCATCAATCAGTTTTAAACTGGTCACAGCATCTGAGGCAGCAAAAGTTACTTTAACGGTGAGCAAGATTCCAGCTAAAATCTGAACTGGACGCATGCAAACCATTTGCCAAAGGATCTGATAGCTCTCTCGGATATTTAATTCGTGCTCCTCGTTGTATCGCGATTCCATGTGGGCATCTTCTATATCATTTTCCTTCTTGAAAATGGCCACCAATGTTGTTGCTACCATAAAAGTGATACCCCAAAACCAAAGAAATCTTGGCAAAGTGATCATCCCTTCATCAGAGGGTATGTCCCTTAAATAAGAATTGCAGAAATCCTTGGACTCGAGGGCTATAAAAACAACATAGCCCAGAAAATATCCAGCCGTTTGGCCCACACTATTACAGGTCGAGGCATAGCCGACATTGCAACGTTTTAGCATAGTCAAAGCCCAGCCATCCACGGCTATGTCCTGGGTAGCAGCCAAAAAGTTCAGCAAAAAGAATAGTAATGTCAGCAAAGGTACATTTGGATCCAGGCCCTTGCCGCCTAGCCAACGATCCACGTGTTGGGATAGCAGCAACATAAAGCCACCCAACAGATATTGAACAGGGACTAACCAGGATTTTCGGCGCCCAAACCGCCGTATGTACAAAGAATCCACTATGGGAGCCCATAGCAATTTTATGCTAAACGGCCAATATGCAAAGGAGAACTCTGCTTGTTGCTTATAGCTGGCTCCCCGATTCTGTAATAGCATAGGTATGGCTGCTATTAAGCCTATTGGTATTCCTTGAAGTATATATAGAAACAAGAGTATTGCTATATTCCTCCTGTCACCACGTATATCCGGTTTTTCATGTTCTTCTTGACTGTCTCCGTCCTTCTCAAAAAGCAGTTGGCCATCGCCTTCTTCGGGGCTATCGCTCACCTGCTGACGTCTACGTGTGGTCGACATGCTGCTAAATATTAAAACAATTTATCTCACTAGCGGAAAATTAACAACAAATTCCCCCAACTGCTGCTCACCTGTTCAAAAAACAACAATAAATACATCCACGTCAGTACAAATGATTTTGTTTTCGTAACTGCAACTGCAAGCGGTCTCCACGCTCTGGTTTAAATTGGCTTTTGGGCTTTTTATTTACTATTTATTTCATTATTGAAAGACTATGGTATTTTAAATATTCTATGGTTTAATTTAATTTAAAAATGAACAAAATAAAACTTTTCTTTTTGTTGACGTTCCAAATTGCCCGACTCGAAATTTAAATGTGACCAAATCACAATATTAAAACTAGCTCCACAAAAAATACATTATGAAGATAAAATACCAGACTCCTTAACATTTACAAATGTTGAATCGAAGTGATCGATCTTAAAATACCCTTCACTTCAATTTATTTCAAAATTCACACAATTTTCAGTTTTGCAACAATCCATGAAAAGCATATTCGTACTCACATATGGCTTATTATTATTCCAACCACTAAGGCTGGACTGCATTATACTGTAACAATATAAATCTGTTTAAGCATTTGAATTCATCTAGAAATCTTAGATACTTTAACCACTATGTTTCATAAAAACGAACTATACAATTTTAACAAAACTAGCTAAATAAACAAAAACAGGTTTGTTTTAAAATTTCGTAAAGAAAGACATATGGCCACACTGATAAGCCACTTGAGTTTAAATGTAACGGATAAATTAAAAAGAGGAAAGTTGTGGGGGGGAAAAAAAAACAACAGCCGTTACATGTTTCAGAAATCGCGAAGTTCAGATTTCAATTACCATATCTTGAACTGCTTGTACATATGCCCAAGTTCTTTGAGTAGATAAGAGCCACTAACAAAGGCGTATTATACACACAGTGCGTTGTATACTTCACTTCTCTCACACACACACACACCATTAAAGAATTCTCATCGCAATTTGCGTTTCATTTTAATTATTTATTTATAATAATAATAAAGTGAATTGGCTGAGGGCATCTTCGGTTAATCTGCTTGGTTTTTGCGAACACATTTAGAATATTGTTTGATTATTTAAAGTAATTACTGATTGACTGACTGACCAACTGACTAATACAGGCTCCAAATACAATAAGATACAAACGCAGTGCAAACATCAATTTGTTGCCATTATCTTTGATAGGCTCTATGTATAACAATTTCAAACTTCAATTACAGTTTCGACTTTAGATAAATTCTTATTACAATTATTAAAATGAAAACTGGTTTTACAAGCCAAGTTTAAGTTTCACTCTTCTGCTGCCTTCGGCTTAAATACTAACACAATGTATAGAATTTGATCAATTGAAATTGATTGAATGAATGTTGAAAATCGAGTTGTTATTTAATGGAAGGCCGTTTTGCTTTAGCTCTTTTAATTTGTATTTTTGTTTGTTTGTTTTTTTTTTTTTGTCTTCTGTTTTTAATTCTCTGGTTGCCTTTATTTGGCTGGCGATGATGAGCCAAAAATAGGCTCCTCCCATTTATGATGGACTTCGGGAGTCAAATTGCTTATCTGCACATGAACCGCCTGATGTTTCTCATACTTTGGTGGAATGGCGCATAAACGATATTTGACCTCATCTCCTGGCATGGGCACATATTCACCTTCAATGCTGCAAACGGTGAGACACATTGTGAAATTTGGCTTTTGTTAGTAGAAGGAGGATGGATGTATGTATATGAATAATTTATAAACTTACTCGGAAACATGACAGAAAACATCTTCGCCCCCGGCATGAGGGGTTATGAAGCCATGTCCTTTGGTGCGGCTAAAGGATTTCACCACACCAGTGACCATGGGATTTTCCATGGCACGAGCCGACCTACAAAATCAATGTTAAACAGTGAGAGGATGGGCGCTGGGAGAATCGCGTCGGATGCGGAGAAGGAGGTGAAGGATGTAGGCGACTTACGTCGAGGCCGTGCGTGTGCGCCGCGTAATAATTGGACTGGGTAGCTGCAGTGAAGCATTTGGACTATGGCTATTTTGATGGAATACTGGCGGCTTGGCTGAAAGCATCTTCTCTGGCGTTTTTGGCTCGGCCATTTTTATTTTCGTTTTTTGGCCGGCAGCTGATGCTGATACTGATGCGGCTGCTTTTGTTGTTAGTAGAAGCGGCTTTTTTACTCGCTTGTATATGTGTGTGTGTTTGTGTGGGACTGGACAGTAGCCAAGGTTGTTCTGTTCGCTTTTAGTAAATATAAGTTCAAGGACAATTGGTTTAGTCATTCAGTTTGTTTCCGATTCGAGAAAGTTCACTTACCCTTCAATTAGCAGTAAAACAAATGAATTTTGTCCGCCTTCTTTTTGGGCGCTCTTTCGCTTTAGCTCTCTTTCTCTCCCGCACACTTAAGCAACTTTTGCCGCTAATAACTGATAGAGATGTAAATGGAATCGATAAAAAAAATCTTTATTAAGCTCCCAGTATTTTAATGGGCTTCCGAAAACTCGCTACAAAGCTGCCAGTATTTTAATATGCTCTATTGAAATTTGTTCATTTTTAAAGAGCGAAAAGATTAAGCTTATTAATAGTAAGTGGCATTTTATTATTAGAATTGAAAAAAAGTCTTAGCTCTAGTCATGCAAAGCAAAATTGAGTAAGCATAAAAAAATTTATATGTTGATAGATTTTTAAATAGAATTTAAAATTGGCCTGCAAACTGCGAAACTTTCAAATTTAACATTGCTTCAAAATGATTCTGTAAACGTAACGGACATGTTATCACTACCCGATTTTAACAACACTGAAATGGCATTGTTTCCCAACACTGCTGTTTTTGAACACCGCAAGGTTGGCGTTTTGCAGCACTATTTAAATCCAATAAAAATGCCCCCATTTGGCGCCTAAAATTAAGTAATTACTTAGGCGTCGGAGTGAGTGCACTTAGATTTTTGCTGAATAATCATCAGGTTAGTAAAATTAATACTTTTTTTTGTACATTTTTTTACAATTAATATTTTAATGGTACTTGGGCTTGGAGGTAACGGATTTGAAATTTAGGTAGGCTCCTGACATTTTCCAGTTATGGCTAAATATATTGTGTGTCATCTGAGATGTTGTGCGTATTTGGTAGAAGTTTTCCTGAATACGTGAAGTTTCATTTAACATATCGTACATTTCATGACTCGTGAAATGAATGGAGCTGTTCTTCAAATGTAGGACTTAAAATCGCCTGAAAGTCAACAATTATTTATTAATAATGTAATTATTAATAACTTTAAATTTTATTTGGTTATTAGTAATTGTTAAATAAAAAATCAAATTGCAAAATAAAAAAAAAAAGTTTAATAGTAGGCAAACAGAGACCGTCGCTATTTTGACGGACATACTCGCAAATGATACATTGAAATTTGACAACTAGCGACTTTTAAGTAATTTTGTGCTTGGTATATTTGGTCTCACTTTTTTCCCCACTATTTTTCCGCATCGGTCGTCGTCCATTTTTCATACGACTCCGAAGGGAAAATCAGATTGTTAATTTAAATAGTAAAAATATCAAAAATCCCAGGAATCGGGACAATTTATCAAATAGTAAAAGCTAAGAACTCTCGACAGTGCATTTCAGTGGCCTTTAAAAATACTGCTCAAACAATACTAAGCAATACTATAAAATAATTTTACGATTTGATTCATATTAAAACTGATACTGAAAAGGCTCATATCGTATAATAAAACAAAAGTAAATAAAGTGAATGTGAAGTGGTGCAGAAACTAAACGGAAATATATATACACCCAGTTAATAAGTAAGTGCACTGGTGTGAAAAGTTGCTTATTTTTTTGCTGCTCCGTGCCTAATGATATGCGTTTTCGACCATTTTTAAAATTTCATGAAATCAACATTCCAACTCACAGTTGCTTGCCATTGTATGCGTGCCGTATGTTAGAGAGAGACGACCACTGTGAACAGCACACACTAAGCTGCTGTCATTCTGTTTTCTTTGAAACAATCTTTTTTAGCATGGGTGTTTGTCACGTAAAACGCCATAATCACTTAGAATTAAACAAAACAAAAAAAAAAATAGACCAAGTGGACATTTAATTGTTGCTACACCACGAGCACATACATATACAACATACACATGTATATGCACACACGTGTTGCAAATTGATTTTGCTTATTAATTGATACCCAACCTCAATGCAAATCAAAAAAGTGCGTGCAGTGCAAGTGTGTGTGTGTTTGTGTGAGTGAGTGAGTGTCTTTCTCTCTCTTCCTCTTTCTCCGTGTGTGTTTGTATGTTTGAAAACAGCTGGTACAGCTGCCTTCCTTTAATGCCGCTACCATGTTAAAGGAAGGATTTTACGATACGCATTTATGACCATTGTGTGTATGCGCTTGGTGTGGTGGTGGTTGCTGCTCTCTGGCATTGGGTTACAGTTTTCTTTTCTTTCCATTAGTTTCCTTGCATTGCTATGCATTTGTGGTGGTAGTAGCGAGCACTACTCTACTCCCTTTAATTGCGCATCGCAACAACTTGGGTTTCTTTCTGTTTTTTTTTTTTTTTATGCCCTCGCCCTTTTGTGCAGCAGCTGGCAAGGCAATAGTGCTGTCGTTTCAAAACTAAAAACAAGCTAAAATTTCTTTGCCGGAACTACTAGAAAAAGGGAACACTGGAAAATAAAAGTTTGTTTCAATAATTGTGTAAATTATTCAAACTCTTTTTTACTTGTTTTGCCTTCATT
Source organism: Drosophila austrosaltans (assembly GCA_035045865.1). Taxonomy (NCBI): domain Eukaryota; kingdom Metazoa; phylum Arthropoda; class Insecta; order Diptera; family Drosophilidae; genus Drosophila; species Drosophila austrosaltans. The sequence continues at coordinate 10,246,550 of JAWNOQ010000211.1, read as the reverse complement.
AAATTATGTTACTGTTAGTTTAGTTAGTGTCAAGAATATTCTGCGAATAGTTTTCCCTTTGTAAGTTTATCTTGTTCTCTTATTGCCTGTAGCTTTCTATTTATTTTTGTTAATTGAATCTAACGAAATTTTGCGAATCGATTAGGATTGGGTCTATCATATTGATAGGGCACATAATTAATTACAAAATGTGCTTCACAAAAACAATTAACAAGTGTCTTTACTTTCAGTGAGTCATTTAGATAATAGTAAGATTTAGCCGAAATGCAGCCGACTTGGCAACACTGTCAGGGCAAGCCATAAATCGCTGCACCGTTTTCTTTCATTTGTTGTGCGTTGTGCTCGTATGTTTGTGTGTGTGTGTGTGTGTGAGTCAGTATGTGTGTCTCTTTCATGTGAATCCTGTTTTGTCTTGTCTTGCTTATTTTATTTTATTTTTTTTCCTGGAAACCAGTTTTCTACTACTCGGTTAACTAGCCCTCTGTGTTCAGTCGGTGCATTTTACTCATTCATTGTTTTGCCTTTGCCATTTACAGTCGGTCGTCAACGTTTATCAAGCATCTTTAAGAACAATAAGAAGAGAGCATCATCATAGCCATGGCCTGTGCAACACTTAAACGCGCCCTGGACTGGGAATCGATGAACCAGCGCCCAACTAAACGTCGCCGCTGCAATCCTTTCGGTCAGTCGGCTGGCACCGGTTCGCCATCTCGTGATCGTGATGGCCCCAGCACATCATTGGGCTTACCCCACACGCCGAGCAACCGTTTTGCCAAAGACAACAATGAGCCGAGTCCCTTCTCGGATGTTGCATTGGCCAAAATGTCACCAGGTAAAGTCACACTCTGTGATGCAACCAAATAAAAGATATCATTATAACATTATTGTTTACATTCGTATCTTCGCAGACAAAATGGCCGAGAATTTGTGCAATGAAATCAAAAGACTGCACAAACGCAAACAATTGCCCGTCAATGGCGCCGCTTTGGAGCGCATGCAAGACTCGGAATCGAGTGGCTCTGAAATGGGACCGGAGAGTCCACGTCGTCCGGACAGCCCACCGAATCTAATGTTGCGTTCGCATGGCGAGAAGGCTCTGTTCACATTTAAACAGGTGCAACTTATATGCGAGAATATGATCAAGGAGCGGGAGAATAAGCTCCGTGAGCGTTATGAGTCTGTGCTGACTACCAAACTGGCTGAGCAATATGATGCCTTTGTTAAATTCACATATGATCAGATACAACGTCGCTATGAGGCAGCGCCTAGCTGTAAGTTGTCACATTAAAAGAACAATAATCCTTTATCTACAAACTTTCGATTAGTAGCAAAAAAGAGTTTAAAGAACTTTTAAAACAATAGAATTTATAACAACTGTTATAACTGTTAACCATATAACAACTCGTACAATTGCAATCTTATAGATTTCTTCATGTGCCTACGAATATATCTGTAAATCCGTAATTGTTCACAGCATTGTTATAAGGTTATATAGAAAATGTTTTAATCTTTATATTCATCTTGCGTTGGCCTTACATTTTTCAACACTTTTTTTTATTTAATTATGTGCTTCAACTTATTCTATATATGTGTGTATAATAATCGGTTTACATTTTTCATTTTCTTCACAGACTTGTCGTAAGGCTTATACAACAACTGCAACAAAAAAAAAAAAAAAAACAACAACAAACAACTACGATCTTATGTGACGGTAGAGTTACCGCAACAGCAACAACAACAGCCCTCATTTAAACTAAACAAAACATAACAAACAAAAAAAAACAAAACAAAACAAAAAAAGCAACAAAACAACAAACAAACAAAAAAAAAACAAAGCAGAAGAAATGAACTAAATGCATTGTGTTTATAATATATTTTGAAATAAATCAGACAAGTTATAGTTTACAGTTAGAATTACATATTCTCGTATGTATGCATGTATGTATATATAGATATATCCACATATACATTTATCTATACATATATACGTATGTGAAGAAAAGAAAGAACTAATTGAAGGACCGCTTACAATCTTGTTACACATTTACGTTTTCACACCAACAAAAATTCTAAATAAAAATGACAAATATCGAAAGTATATATACATAACAATAATAATATATGTATATATCTATATATATATATATACATATATATAAACATCATATATAGATGAAAAGGATGAAGAAAGAAAAGCAAACTATATAGTATATAGACATACTGCAAAACAAGGTGCCCCCATTCCGGGGCACATGCAACCGTTAAACATGAATAATATTAATGCAATTCAAATGAAACCTCAAAACAATAGCTTAGCATAACGATCACATAAAGCATACAGACAAATTGCTATATATATATATATATATATATATATATATACATATATGTATATATATATGTATATTATATATATATATATATTAGGTACCACATCTTAGGCATATAAGGCAAGTTGTAATTAAAAAAAAAACAACGTATCAAACTATATATATATATATATACATACACCCACACATACACAAGAGAAAAATGATTTGTTTTTCATTAGTTAAGTTGTTTAACTAAAATAGAAGAAAATAATGCAAATGAATGGAGGGGAAGCAACTGAGACAAGAACACAACTCACTCATGAATTATACTTTTTCATAGTTTATTTTTGCATATTATAGTTTAACTCCTTAAAAACAAAAAAGAATGAATAGAAATGCGCGAAAATTACAACAATTGAAAATGTGGAGAAAACTTTGGTTCGTTTGTTATAAATTGTTTCTTCCTTCGATGTCACAGTTTGATGAACTAATAAGAACCACAAACGATTAAAACAAATTCAAATCAAATGTTTAATTTGCTTTAAGATTACAAAATGTAAAACAAGAAAAACAAAAAAAAAACATACAAAAAAACAAGACAAAAACAAGAAAACACAAAAAAAAAAAAAGAAAAGAGGGAAAGTTATTGAATGGAGAAGAGAAAAAAAGATGAAGGAGAATTAAAAATGTTATCATTTGGATTAATTTTTAAACGCTTTCATGTAATAGTAGTATGTGCATTGGGGTGCTTCACGCAGCCTTACGTTCCAAATCGAAGTTATGTAGAAGATATATATATCTATATATATATATATATATATATATATATATATATATATGTACATGTATATACGAAAATTTCAAAGAGATTGCTGTGTAAAATTGATCGATCGTGGAGCGTAAGCGGAGTCGACTGGATATCACTTATATTGGACATGTGAATGAAACACCCTGCTATTATTACATATATAGATATATATATTCATTTCAAATTATTTTTTCACACATCTTGAAAATATATATATATACACGGAAACGACACATACACAGACACCAACAACAAAGTATATATGTATGTATATATATACGATTTATATATATATATATATTTTTTTTTTCAACCATACATACTTTACCTTAGTAATTTAAACATAATATTAGTAAAGAAATGCCATTTTTATATTAAAAAAAAAAAAATGAAAAACAAAAAGGAAGCAACAACAAAAAAAAGAAACCAACAACAAAAGATGAAAAGAAAAAACACAAAATAAAACAATGAATTATAGAAGCATCGTGTGTTTCTTTTGTTCATTTTCCTTTTTTTTCAATTTGTATTATGTATATATATATATAATGAATGATGGGAATTGGGGTAATGAAGCATTTTATACAGGTCAAAGTCGACTTCCATATTTCCTGGGTTCCATTTGATAAGCAAATATACATACATATATATACTTACATATATGTTTCCAATCTCAATGACGAGCTGAGAACTGGCTGAACATTGTATACAAGCTGAATAAGTCAGATCGTGTAGTTATATTCTGTAATTAACCGAACTGATATACTCTAACTTTGGTGTGGACTTTCTACTCTTAAAGATTGCTTTCATTTGGATAATTAAATATTTCCCATATTTTATCCAGCACCAGTGAGTGGTAATTGTTGCGTAAGTATTTTGGGTAAAAAAAACTGATACAAATGTCATTAGTATACATTGTTTAATTTTATTTACATTTTGCTCCGATCAGGTGAGATCAGTTAATATAGCATCCATCAGATGTCAGAAGTCCATATGGCGATAAAGAATTGCCTTTTGGTATATTCCAAATTTGATTATTTTTTGCCTTTAATTCTTGAGGCTAATTAAATATGATCTTACAATTGGATTCTTATGGATATTAAAATTTTGATTTTTGTTTTTCTAAGCATTTTGATTTATTTGAATCTTTTTTGTGCGTTGAAGAACAACAAAACAAAAAACGGTTCAACTTATCACTAAATAACTTAATTTAAACTTGTTTCGCATGCTCTTACAATTATATAATAATAATAATGTAGTAAAAAGTCTTCGATAATAAATACACATAGTTCAAAAACTTAACTGAACGGAATGAGGAGGGATATGAATAGATATATAATAGATGTACCTACTAATTATATAATATATATATATACTTTATATATATATATATGTATATATTTTTAGTAGTAGTAGTAATCATCAATAATTTTAGCCGACCAGCATGTTTTAACTAAATATAGAAATAATGGAGAAGCTGGCTACCCGGAAGGCACTACGAATAATGGGTATTCATGGAATGGGGTGTAGGGGGGTTGGTTGGCAGAGGATTAATACAGATAAGTAGCTGCTATATTATCGGATGGAAATTAATTTCGATATGGATTAAAATTTTGAAAATAAAAATATCAGTCGGTAAGTTGTATTTAATTAGTTTCAATTGCAGCTTTCGGCGGCATGGGATGACATGAGGGAATAATCAAAGTAATTTCTTATCCTTGATTGAGACATCTTTTTTAGGTAGAGATTGGCTTTGATTCGCACTGGGTAGACTGTTATAGGGATCAACTGCAGCGTCTTTAACAGATCGTCTATGCGTCTTGGATGGAGATGTGGAAGCACTACGAGATTGAGTTTGCTGCTGACCTTGTCCGGCCACTGTCGATGCTGGTGTATTCGATGTTACGATAGGTGTTCCCGATGGCATCGCCGTGGACGAGTCGGCGGCAGTTAGATTGTGCATATTGGTATGACTATGTTGATTATTCACACCGCTCATTGTCGATTGATGTGGACTAAAATAATTGGAAGCGGCTGCAGCAGCGGCGGCATGAACACAATGATCTGAATCGGAGCCAAAGAATTGCATTGATGATTTCTGGGCTAGACTGGGCCTTTCTAACCAATATCGATTTACAGCGATAAATATTTGATCTTTGACCTTAATTAACTGATAGAGTAGGCCATCAATCAAGGTACCGGGTGTATCAAATTCATTGGGTATAATCCCATCCATAGAGCTCTCAAAGTAACTAAACATAGGGAACCAGATGCGAGTACGTTTCGAGTCACTTTGCATGAGGGCCTAAACACAAATAGATAATAAGTCATCCGGTTAGTTGTATTCGTTTTACATATATGTAGATATATATATGGTTATGTTTGTCTAGACTACTCACCCGATTATTGGCCAGCGTATGATAATAAAGAAACAGACGCGAGGTGATATAGAATGCCACAAATACATCTATGGAATAGTGCTCATGGGCTGCCAGTATGAAGAAGATGCCAAACATATTTAGCAGCCAGGTGAGCGTGTGCAGGAAGTACAGATTTCGTGGCGTATCTAAAAAAAAACATATAAAGCATATATAGATTTTTAATGCTAATTTACAATTCTTGCTTGTATTTTGTTTTTACTTACATTCGGTAATGAAAAAGTTAAGAAGAGTTAAGGCGACAGTGTGGCCACTAAACATATAATCACCGCATGTTCTTACACCCTGTATGGACATCCCCAGGCCGCTCCAAATGCGATAGGCTCGTGTCATGCGTAACAGTAGGGCTCCAATCATATCCACATTCGGATCATCAATGGCAAAATCCTTTTGATTACATTGCAAATGGGTGCCCGGTACACTCAATGATGTGATCAACATTGTCACACAGCGCAACAGGAATACAGTTCCAGCTAAGGCAAAGAATCGGCGCAATAATACCATTCGATATTTGTGGAAAGTTAATACAATTAGCCAAATTGTAAATAGCAGTGAACCTGTAATCTCGCACATATTGAACGCCCAGGGGATATGCGGCACATTATCGAGAAATATATCCGGAAGCGGCGGATAACGTTTCATATCGGGCACACGTTCGTGCACAATCACCATAACAAACGATGTTATCCATGTGACAACAAACGAGTAGCCTGGAAATAAACAAGAGAAAGGAGATTAGAGAGAAATTACATATACATAGGTTTCTTGTTACTAAGAGCCAAACAATTATTTTTCGATACATATTTATTTGAAAATTTTTAGAAAACACCAGAGAGAAGGGGGGCGAACCACATTTGTGTGAAATGAATTTATGAAAGTTGTAAAAATTTAAAGGTAATTAAAAGATCTGGGATGGGGAAAAAACTGTTCCAATTGATGAAACCTATAACAATAATGTACTTATACATATATGTATATACATACATATATAAACATATGGCAATGCGCATCTTTATATCGAATAACTATTTTTTTCTATATCTAGTATGTATGTATATAGTTTTATAGGATGCCATTGATGTTGAAAAACAACAGCTGGTTAATTATTATTTTTTTAATAATAATAGTAATGCATCTGATTAACTAATATAATGTCATTTTTGGATTTAGTTTTATTTTAAAAATTTGTGCTTTTCTAACAAGTCTCTTTTGCATATACCATAAACAGAAGTCTCGTCATAAATTTTGGTTTGATACAATCCATAACGTACTTAGATACCCTTACTAAAACAGGTATTGTAATATTTTAAAGATGTTTGTTAAGCTAAAGCTCACAAAATATATGGTAAATATACATATATATATATATGTATATACAAGATAATGATCAAAATTTGAAGTTTTAGCTTCGCCTGATATATATGGTTATGGAAAATGCTCTCTAGGAGAAATCCATTGTCACCAATTTCGTCTCAATGACGGGTCTATATACCTATTAATCTTTCAATGGCTTTGATTTCCTGCTATAATACATATGTATGTATGTATGTATGTACATATATACTCATTAATTCTTATTTTCTGTTTAATCGGTGTTTGGCTGGGCATATGGAGAACGTGTTTCTTAATAAAGTTAAATCTAATACTCGACAATTCCACTTCGTGTGAAGAGTATCGCATAAACAAAAGCAAGAAATAGGCATTTAACAAATTAATGCACGCAAAATTACACAAGAATCAAACGTATGGAATAAAAATAATAATGACTGCATGAGGAGACGAAAGGGGGATTGGAGGTGTTGCATGGTTAGTGAGTGATGTTTGTATTGTTAGACTTTGAAAATGCTAACAGTCTATTTTTATTTTAACCTCCAAATGGACAAAAATGTATTCCTAAATAATAGAGGAAAGCGCGTCACTTGGGTAATAAAACAATAACTAAATTTATAATTTAAGTGACGTATGCACGTGTGCGTCTATCTATCTATTTATGTTTATGTGTGTGTGCGTACGTTTGTTTGTTTCTGATATTGAACTTTGATAGACTAAGCCCAGTTATGTATGACTAAAAGGCAAAAACTGATAAAGAATCCAAGAAAGGGGATGGATGAATGATAATTGGCACACTCGCTCAAGGGAATGGCTGATAGTTAAAAATGTTTAATCTACGGAGCAATTGACCTTCCCAATTGACTATAAACCTTTAGTGGTTGCCTGAGAAAGATATGGACTGTGCGGGCGGGCGTAGGGATGTTAGATCATTGTCGTGGGCTCACCTAAACTAATTGCCGTCTTAAAATATTCTGGTGCCACCGAACGTTTGCCCATGCGCAGAAATGCCTCACAGTCCGATACATAGCTAGGACAATCCTGGGGGCAAGGACATGCTGATGGTGCTGGGACAACACCTCCACTGGCGGCGGCTAAAGCTGTGGCATTTGACAAGGTGGCCAGTGGCATGAATATACTTCCAGCTGTTGTTGGCCCATAGGTTGAGTGTGTCAAGTGCCCCGTTATGCCCATTATCATGGGAGCGGCCGATGGAGATTTTTGCAATTGCTGCTGCTGCAGCTTCATAACGGCCAACCAGAATTTCTTCAGTTCACCAAAGGTTAGCTTATAGCCCAATTTATAGCGCATATCACGCACATCGTCTTCACTTAAGCAGAGCAACACTGGGCCATCAATGGCCTCCAGACGCAGACACTCGAGTAGGGAACGAGAAAAGTGTTCTGTATTGGTGGCCCAATTGCTTACATCCTCCAACCGCCAGTTGAGGACATCTGCTTCATCTGGGTGATCGGCTAGTGTTTTGTTTAAGCGCAATGATTTCGCCAGGAACTTCTGATCTTGGCGAGCATCGGTATCTTCACCAACGTTGTTTGTTAATGTGGTCTCCCCCGGTTGCTGGTGTTGGTGTTCTTGTTGCTGCTGCTGCTGAGTCATGGGTTCGCCAATTTCACCGTCGCACATTGTTAAAGCTTTCTTTTTTTTGTTCTTGTTCCCGCTGCTGCCACCGCTGTTTATATATTCCAACAATATTTTTTTGAAAAAGTTATCAACAAATGTCACTCCTCTGATTACAATTTTTCTTTTTGTTGTTTAAATTTTGTGCATCATTGCAAACTCAGCTGTTTCGTTCGTACAACAACTGTAGCACATTATTTTACGATTTTCATTTATTGCGCCTCAAACATTTATTGCCGTGAAAACACATTTAATTTAGTAACATTTGTAAAATTTCTTCAGCATTTACTGTGTCTCCGACCGAGTCCGCCAGCACCAGCACTAACACTCAGCGCGAGGAAGGGAGCGAGAATGAGATTCTGATTGGACGCGAGTCAACGAGAGAACAATTGAAAATCAGCTGTCACACAAAACTTGCTGAACGGCCACACGAGTTAGTCGATTGTTATCGATGCGAGCTGAAAGTTATTGAGACGTTTTCACTGTTAATATTTGAATTCTTTTCAACTTGGCGAAAATACACGAAACAAAATCAAAATGGTATTCACATGAATAAATGCTATGAAACATCTAAAAAGGCTCACTATGTTCCTATACAATACTGCACACATTAATATAGACCCTGTGATCAATTTTTGTCCAATGCATTTAAGCTTTCTAAATAAGATATTATCGTTGCTATTAATCTTTCTTTCAATCTAAAAAATATGTTGAATTTTAAAAGCTTAATGCCTACTTAGGTGTATTAGATTCTTTTGCCACCGTTTTTATTCAATATTAGACGAAATTTAAATTTAAAACGGACATATATTATATTAAATTTCGATAACTTTCTGTTTAGTGGTAACGCTTGACGAATGCGACAGGGAATGTGTGAATGGGTGCCCCGTCTCTACAATATGACGGCGGCGTCGTTTCATTTGGTTTGCATTTTTGCCGCTTTTCCAGTGAATTATTCTCGTGTGGATTTTACTATTAATTAAATCCATACAGATTATGAAGAAAGCAAAGCCACTCTTACACGACCGTCTAATAACGATACGAGTTAAAAAGGTAAGATTTTAGTTTACTTTGAGAATATTGCCATATTGCCGTTCCCACCCGGTGCGAATATTAAAAAAAAAAAAACAATTGGCGCTGCTGCAGGCGCAAGTAGACAAAAACAAGGTTAGGTCCGCATATGCAATGTATGTAAATTAATTGTGCGATTTCCTCTGTTAAATTCATTTGTTTATCCAGTATCTTGAGGAGCACATTGGCGAGACATATTTGGATGTAAAGCAGATGACAAAAGAGTTGATGCAAAAATATCCAGATTACTCGCGTCGTAAATTCGGACCTTTCAGACAACTGGTGCATCAGGGTAAGTTAGTAGGCGGCCAATAATAATGGTTGATGCGCATGACATTAAACTTATAATTGTTCTTGCTTCGTTTAGCATTTTCTATTATTTCGGACAGCTACAATTTAGATAAAGTGAGCAGTTCCGAGGACGAGGAGTATATGAGTGAGGATTTTGAAGCGCCATCGAAGAGTCTTATGAATAACATGATGAATAGTTTGTATAGCGGTAGTCAGACGGCCGTTAAAAAAACATCAACATCTTCAACGACGGCTAAGCCCACAATTAATGAGCCAATTGACATTTCCAGTGGCGATGAGAATGATGATGAGTCGACCACTAAAAATTCGAATGGGGCACCAACTGCTGGCCCGACAATTCCACAAAAGCGTTCTTCCGAAACCGCACAGCAAGACTCCGCTGTAGCTAAAAAACGTAAGTAGTCAATGCATTTGATTAACCAATTTTTTTGTTAAATTTACAAATTATTTTATTTTGGCAGCCAAAATAAATACCATAACACCAGGCTCTTTTCAGAGTGGACGCCAGGGAAGTCAGTCGAGCAGCTCCAACTCTGGCTCTGGTATATCTAATACCAAGAAATGTAAGTATTTCGACGATGTTTCTATAATTAGCCTGAAAATTATTGAATTGGTTTCTTTCCTTAGTCTTGGGCGGCGGCGGTGCCTCTGGCCCTAGTGAGGGACGCGATAAAGACCATCATGGACCTTCGATTTCATATCAGCAACAACAACAGTTACAGCATCACCGTGACTATATAGATAGGGGACCATCGGCCCATATGCGTTCGCGTAAATACAAAAAAGAATTGGAAATCCAACGGCCTACTGAGATTTTCCGGGACATTGGCGGCATGGATAGCACATTAAAGGAGCTTTGCGAAATGCTTATTCATATTAAGTCACCCGAATTTTATTTCCAATTGGGTTTACTGCCATCACGGGGCCTTCTACTCCATGGACCACCCGGTTGTGGGAAAACCTACCTGGCACGAGCCATTGGTGGTCAATTAAAAATGCCATTGCTGGAAGTTCCTGCTACTGAACTGATTGGTGGCATATCAGGGGAGAGTGAGGAGCGTATACGCGATGTCTTTGAGCAGGCCATCGATAATTCGCCATGCGTTCTGTTTATTGATGAGATTGATGCCATTGGTGGTAATCGGCAATGGGCAGCCAAAGATATGGAACGTCGCGTTGTCTCACAGCTGATAAGCAGCTTGGACAATCTAAAGGCAACTGAATTCGGCCAATCGGTGGTGGTCATTGGTGCTACAACACGTCCCGATGTGCTCGATCCCGGTCTGCGGCGAATTGGCCGTTTTGATCACGAGATTGCCATACATATACCATCGCGGAAGGAACGCCGTGAGATTCTTCGTATCCAATGTGAGGGTTTATCAATTGATCCAAAGCTTAAATATGACAAAATAGCCGAATTGACGCCCGGTTATGTTGGCGCCGATCTCATGGCACTCGTTTCTCGGGCAGCTGCCATAGCTGTTAAGCGTAGATCGATGAAAAAATTCTGCGAGCTACATGCAGCCAGTGAGATGAATATGACAACAGTGACACTTGATGATGACGATGCCACGGAAGACGGTGCTACTGCCGATAGTAATAAGGATGATCCAGAGAAGGAAAAGTCACCTGAAAATACAGAAGAAAAGGGGGAGGAAGAAGAGGAAGAGGCCGTCAGCGAGAAGGCTGAAAAGGAAGAGGCTACAAATGGCGTAAATTCAGAATCCATGGAAACAGATGATAAGGAAACGAAACAAGATGACACAAAGAATTCGTCTCCAAAGCAGGCGGATAAAGTGGAGGCAAAGAAGAAAGTCGTTCCCATTAATGATTACTATGAGCCAACCTTGGCTGAGCTGACCAACTTTTTGGATAATCCACCCGAAGAGTTCTCTGATCCGAATTTCTGTCTCACTCTTGAAGATTTCACAGCTGCCATTGCTGTTATGCAGCCATCAGCCAAGCGAGAGGGATTCATAACCGTTCCTGATATCACCTGGGATGACATTGGCGCCCTTGGAGATATACGCGATGAATTAAAACTGGCTGTATTGGCTCCGGTTAAATATCCAGAGAAATTGGAGCGGCTTGGCTTGACAGCCCCATCGGGTGTTCTCCTATGCGGTCCACCAGGCTGTGGTAAAACTCTTTTGGCTAAAGCAATTGCCAATGAGGCGGGCATTAATTTTATTTCCGTTAAGGGACCAGAGCTAATGAATATGGTAAGAATATAAGGTATAAGGAGTCATTAAATCCATCTGACAATGATCCTCCTTTTCATTTCCGTGATGTCTATTAACTACTTCTATCTCTTTCTTTTTTAGTATGTAGGCGAGAGCGAGCGTGCTGTGCGAGCGTGTTTCCAACGCGCTAGGAATTCAGCTCCATGCGTTATTTTCTTTGATGAGTTTGACTCGCTCTGTCCGAAACGTTCTGATAGCGGTGATGGCAATAGTTCTGGCACTCGCATTGTAAATCAATTGCTCACCGAAATGGATGGTGTTGAGGAACGTAAAGGTGTCTATATATTGGCTGCCACGAATCGACCGGATATCATTGATCCGGCTATACTGCGTCCTGGTCGTTTGGATACCATTTTATATGTTGGCTTGCCAGAAATGAGCGAACGTGTCGAAATACTGAATGCCACCACTAAGGTATGTCGAGAATAACATTCAATTGACATAATTTCAACATTTTTTATATTACAGAATGGCACTCGTCCCGTTTTGGCCGATGATGTGAATATTGATGAGATTGCTCAAGCAACTGAGGGCTATACGGGAGCCGATTTGGCTGGTTTAATCAAACGGGCATCTATGTTTGCCCTGCGTGAATCTCTCAATGACGTCGATGCCACTGTAGAGAGCTTATGTGTGCGAAATCATCATTTCAAGGAGGCTTTGGAACAGCTACGCCCCTCTGTTAGTGACCAGGTATGATATACATACACAGTTGATGTGGGGGAATAAATCAGTAAATGATAATAACAGTAATACAAAATAATCTAATGTTGTGATAAGTAACTTAAGTGGTTTGTATTCTGTTCTAAGAAACAAACAACAAATGGTTTCAATAAGATAACCGACAATCTTTCGTTACTCTTCTGTCACAGTGTGCCTAAGCTAGAAGTAGTTACTGAGGAACATTCATGCGTTTTTAAAAATTTCTAATAATGAAAACTAAAAAAAAATTTAATTGAAACATATCTTTCATTGATTTCGATTTCAAATTGGTTTAACCGCACAAACAAAGAAATGATTGTTAGAGAGAAGTCATAGTATTCAAAGGTTGTCTTTAGATACTTCCATTGAATGGAAATTCTAGAATAATATTGTTTACGGGATTCCTTAATTATACATTATCTATCTATTTGTTATCAACTTTTTTTGTTAATTATCTAATCCAATTTGTACTTAATTTTATGCTCGTTTTAGGATCGCAAGGTTTATGAAAAGTTGCGTCTAAAGTATGCCTCGCCTCGGGTAAGGACGAGTCCAAAGGAGCCCCAAGTTGTCTCAAAATAAACTCGCATAATTCCTTTTAAGATTTTTCCATTCTGTACAAATTAAAGAGAAGCCCATCATGTTATTATCCACTTGGCATATTAACTAACTACCATACACTACATATATAATAATTATAGGTTATACCTATGGACAAGATTAATAAATCGGACACAAATGAATACAGTAATGTCCAACAGAAATACAAATAGCTTTTGTTTCTTGGCTTCTCATTTAGCCAATATTGGAATTCACATTTAATTTATTTGTAAACTTGGATTATAAAACAACAATCACACAAAATTGAAACACATGTACACACGCATACATCACGTTAGAGGAGCTCGCCCAGCGGTTTGTAAGTGAAAACGGGAGGCTTTCCGCGTACAGATAACGGTCCGTCTCCATTGCCAGCACGGGATTGTGTTGTCGCACGCACTGGCGGTGCCGACTTGGTTGCCAGCACACGTTTGTGAGGCTCTCCTCCTCCTCCCGTCTTCTTGCTGCGTTGCTGCAGATTTAAGATGGCTTCATGCTGTGTGGCACGCGAGCGTTTAACACGCTTTTTGACCTTTTTCGGTGTACTTTTTGATTTTTTGTCGACATTATCTCCGCCGGCGTCAGTTGCATCGCTACTGATCGACTGGGTGCCCACTGTAACAGAAGTGCCTTCAACATCTCCTGATGTTTCCTCCGCTGGTCGGGGCAATTTTGGTTCGCTACTGCGATTAATCTGAACACGCAAATCGTAGGCTCGCTTGCACATCTCACGTATGCCAAACCAACTCTCATGACCAATTTGGCTAATGTTCTCCATTGGCGGCTGAAAGCCAAGATCCCGAGATGGCAACTCCATCACCAGGGCCATTGGTATCCGCAGTACTCCATACACATAGTCAACCACAGAGCCGGAAATAGTTCGCTTGGTCAGACAACTGATGCTACCCGTGCGATATTCCCGCCCATTGTATGACTTGATGGCAGTTCGACCAGATGTCGCCAAGGTATGAAGTTCGCGCCAGAAATGCGGCTGCTCCCGTGTATAGCCCCAAGGATACATAATGCTCTGACCATACGAGTGCAGTGAAAGGAAGAACAGTAAATTCGATTCCAAGCGATCCAATAGATTACGCATAGCCCGAGTCTCGGGCTCAGAGAATGGACGTTCGCCTTTGTAAGTATTTCGATTCATTTTACTAGTTCCACTGTCCCAGAATATGTCATAATTGCGATTACAGTCGGTGCCCACGAATTTTGTGGATTTGTGAGAGCGTCGATTTTTACGCCAATTTGGATTCTGAAAGATAAAAATAGAAATATAGAGTAATAGAGTAACCGCCATTCCTGTTCTATCCTGTAATCATGTACCTTGGTGCGGGAATACTCATAACCATCGGGATTAACCAAGGGTACAATAACGAAACGAAGCTTCCGTAGAATCTCAATATTGCGGGTATGACGCTCTGTTACTTGATATATACAATTCAAGGCTGTGGTTATACTTATCCATTCGCGTCCATGTGTCCCAGCCTCGATGAAAACAATATTCCGGTTTGTGTCACCTTTGGCAACAACTGGTCCAAGGTTTCGAACTGCATTCATTTGTTCTAAATTGGGCGTCGTTTGCATTCCCAACTCCATATTCTCCGAATTCAACCAGTTTATATCCAGGGCACGAATCTCGCGTCGCTCGGCCGATAAGCCCAGCGTATAGAGTTTAACAAATTTTGGATAACGATTCGCCAGATATTCCAGATACTGATTAATCTGCTTATACTCAAGATAGTTGTGCAATACATCCGGCCGCGGTATGATGATCCGACGTGCCGGTGTTGCCGTCAGAGGAGTTGTCCAAATTCTCTGCACCTCGCGACTTGCCTTTGCCTTGGATTTCTTCACGGAGCGTTTCGATTTTGCCGTTTGCATGATGCGCGTCACAGAGATATATATAAAAAAAAAAAACCACAACGTTAGAAAATATGAACAAAACTAGAAATTTTTATTTTTCAGATTTGTCTTTACTAAATCACTAGGAACACCAATGGAAACTGAGAAATACTATGGGGCCCGACATGCCTGTAAAGATCTGTTCGAAAAGCACCGCCTGCTGGATAACATAATTGTCTCACCTGGCATTCTATTTTCAGGATTTGCTCAACAACGACAAGAGTGAGTCGTGTGCTCTGCTTGGGCTTGGCTGCCATTGTGCGGGCCAATGGCACTAGCAGCCAGAGTTTTGTACCACGAACTGGCATATAGATATATAGGTCTGGTGTGGGAGTTTGGCTCCAAAACCCTCTCTACTCCATCCACCTTAAAAGAAAAGAACAAAAAAAAAAAAGGTTCTGGCGAAAAGAGTTCGCATTTGGTAAATGGGACAGCGACAACGTTTAATAAGTTGGGCACGGTAGCATGTAATGCGGAATTGGATTTGGATTCCCACACTGATTCCCCTTTTCTTTTTTTTTTTCTTTACCAGGCTGCAACTCCAGCTGGTGGTGCTGCTGCTGCTCTGTTGCTGCCACAAAACGCAAATATGCTAAATGTCAGACAGGCCGATGGGTAACGGCCATAGAGAAGAGGCAACGACTGGGAATGGGACTGACTCTGGGCCAAAAGCGCAGGCACACGTACTATGCAAATATATAAGGAAGCAACCCGCCTACGATGGCTCTAATTCCCCCCCCCCCATCTACACCTTCCTATCCCCAATCTAACTCCAAACTCCAAGGCTGGCGTGCGGCTAGAAAACGAAGCAGAAGCAGCCTTTAAGCGTTTTACAAAGGAATTCATTTGGAGATTTTTACTTCCTGCCTCAAAGTACACTGTGCAGCACTGTTCATGATACGAGTATTACATATTCAATAATAAAAAGTTTTTTATTTTTTATAAAATTAACAAAATGATTGTTAATTTAGCTGTAACTCTGATTGCATTTTGAAAACCATTTTAATGATTTAATCCCCTTGTTGCACAGTGTAGATAATTCTTTTTATTGCCAAGCAAATGTCATGTCAACGCAAAAGTCAAAAGTGCGGGGTCCCAACAGATAGTTGGTGGTATATATACATATACATATATATAGAATGGTCTATATATGTTTTGTGCATATATACGAGTAAGCATCAGAAACGCAACCAGTTGATTTATACAGAACAATGTTCGTGTTGATTTTCATTTAACGGTCTTTTAGTCAACTTCCTGACACAGTGACTTCCATATATTTACGTCTGGCTATGTCTACATAATACAACATTGTTACTCCTTTCTCTTTTGTAATACCCAGTAATTTTGAATACAACAATTATGGATGTATGCGAAACGAATGAATATATATATACATACTATATTTTATTAGTTAATAAAGAAAACTTTGAAAAGAAGTAATTATTCTAAGGATATTAAACTTTATTAGATGATTATCTTAAAAATTACACATAAAGTTAGTTTCTTTATTAAAATTACATCCAAAATGATTGCTTTTAATTTGGAGTTCATTTACTTTTTTTTTTTTTTTTATTTATTTTCGAATTAGATCTCTACGATCTAAAGTTCCTTAAGGATTTTCAGAAAGTTCCTTTTGATTTATATTATTATATAATATTATATAAATAGAAATTATAATAAAAGATAGTTTCTTTATCAAAATTTAACCAAATAAAATAAAATTCAATAACTGTCTTTATTGAATTTTTATTTCAATTCGTATGAAAACATCGAGCCGTGATACGATTTCAGAAGAAAAGTTCCTTAGGGATAAACTTTTCTTTAAGTTTCTTTTAATATTCAATATTTTTGTATGTTCTGTTAAGTGTTATAGTAATTAATTAAAACTTAAATACACCATAAAAATAGTTTTATTTTATAAAATTCGATTTGGAAATTTAATAACCCTTTTTTATTTATATTCGAATTGGATTACATCGAAGAATAAAGTTCTCTTAACGGAGTTTCTTTTAACTTGTAATATTTAAGATATTTTTCATTCTTTAAATTTAACTAACTTATTGATTTCAATTGAGAATTTCGAAAGTGGAACAATTATAAAGCTTTATTATTTGTATTCCTTAAGAATTAACTCTTTCCTTTTAAATTATAATAGTTTTCCATACTTTATACAGAATATATCATAGTCGTTTCCCTATTGACAACCTTTTTCAAAAATGTTTCCCATCATTTATATTTATATTATAATTTTTTTTTTTTTTTGTATTACACAAAGTAGACACGCAAAGGCCCAGGGTAGAAGTTAGCATTTCCCAGTCAGTCTGCCTAGTCAGTTTTTTTTCGGAAGGGCGGGTAGGCGGAGATTTTTGAAGTATGCACATTATGTCATTAGCATGTTGGCAAATCCAAAAAAAAAAGGGGAGAAACTGGAAAAAAGAAGGGACAAACATTTTGTGTATTTGGGTGAAAACGGGAGAGTCCTGGCGAAAGTTTCCTGTTTTGATGAAATGCAATGTTGCATAAAACTGGCTACAAATTAATGAAATTCCCAACAATTATGCCCAAACAAGTGCAGAAGTTCCATGGAAAAAAGCTGCCTCAACAAAGGATAGGACAACATACATAGTTTAAGCCAGTTTTATTGTGTACATAACTTCAATGTCTGTGTATATGTATATATCTGTTGGTATGTATTGTTTAATCATCTTCTCACATTTATGGAAATGTGCTAGTTTTCAAAACTAGGCCTAGAGACACAAACAAAAACAACGACAGCCAAATTGTCATAACTAATAAACACTCTATTAAGATATTGATAGCGATTAGTTGCATGGCATGAAGATTTCATGGTTAAGGTCATCTCAGCATTTGTTTGAAAAGGGGTGAAGTGGGGAGGCTTTTCATATGCTAATTAAAATCGATGGTCATGAGATAGAAAACATCATTATTATATTATCGTGATATCGTATCATCATGAGCCATGTGGGAAAATTAATTGGGATTGTGTCTATTTTATATGCAAAGATTTAATTGTTTTTTTTTTTTTTTTTTTTGGGAAAGTTGAATGCCCCCTGGCATAAAGTCAATTTAAATGATTTAGAACACAAATCAAAACTTAGCACTATATAGTCGGACAAGCAGATTCACTAATTTTAAATGCAAATCATTTTTTTTTACGATAAACTAGTTTTGATTCGTTCACCGGAAATATTTGTATATACTTTTTGATCATTTTTAATAGTTAGAGCTAGTGAGACGGCAGAGCTAAAGTGAAGACTCATTTGTTCTAGGTGGTCGAGGAAAAGAAAAAAAAAACTCACACACACAAATATATGCGAAAAAAAACTTTAACAAATTATATTAAATATTATACACATAATTTGGTTTCGAACATTTGTCGAAACATTTTGAAGCGGAAGTGCCCAAAGCGACAGTCAAGTGTCATAATTACAGACAAAAGCGAACCGAAAGCAAAGCCAAAGATGAAATATATAAATATCATTCAAAAATAAAAAAAAAAAAAACCAACCATTGAATCAACGAATCATAACAAAAATAAAAACTATGCTCTAGCTTCTGTTATGGGAATGAAGATCAAAAAAAAAAAAAAACCCTCTTCAAGTTTTAATGAACTCATATCACGCACGAGATGATCAACATGATCAATGAGAGATGATGATGAAGATGATCAGCACAATAAGTTTGTTAATGTTAACCGTTGACGGTGATTGGTTTTTTGTTTTTTTTGTTACCTTTTCGTTTTGTGGGCTTAACTAACTGTAATGAGCTTGAATCGCAAGTGTCTTGAAATGTTTATTCCTATTACTCCAAATGCTTCCGGCAATTTTGGTCTCTGATAGCTTAGCCTTGTCTATCAAATAAAATCGAAAGTTCAAAGACCAAGAAAAAAAAAATGGAGCCACATGGAGCATCTTGAACTTTCAAATTATATTCATAGTAGAACATATATATGTATACACCCTACTGCTTCCCACAAATACCAACATTTGCCTAAGCATATGAATAATAGATATATAAAAAAAAAAAACACAATACAAGTTCCTCTATAAAAACCAGAAAATAAACAAGTAACAATCAGAATCAATTTAAGACTTGCCATATGCGGATGCAAAACTAAAAGAGATAGAGAGAGAGAGCGAAAGAGAGAAATAACCAAAAAAAAAAAAACTGTTGAAATAAAATTAAAGCAGAAAAAAAAAACAAGTTTAAATAAATCCACCAAGAAAGTAAAAAAAAAAGAAAAACCATCCAAAAACCATAAAAATTCAATTCAAAAGTTCAAACCCATTTAGGCTTAAAATAAATATAAAAAATTAAAAATCATGTATAAATTATGCAAAATTAATTGAAATCGTTCAAAAGTTCTAATCAACAAGAATCGTATAATAATGGTATAAATGGTATAAAGCAAAAGATCAAGACGCGTGCCGTAAATCCCTATACAACCCGCGCAACTTGTCTCGTGACGCTTAAGTTTCTTGGACTCGGATTCGGATTCGGAAACTGGTCGTTGTCGTCGTTGGTATTGACCTTGACACTCACTTTTCTAAACAATAAGCGGACCGATATTGTAGTCTCTTTTTTTCTTTTTTCTGTGTGTGTTTTATTTTATTTTGGCCAACACAGCTCCGTCGTCTTCTTTCTTAGCCGCATTTCGAGCCGTTCGACAGTCAGCCGCCGTTACCGAAATGAAACGCATGGTTTACCATCAGCAGCGTCTCAAGATTTAAGGTTTACTTTATTTTTTTTGTGCCTGTGCCTGTGCCCGTGCCTGTGCCCTCACCCCGACAACTCCCTCTCAATACCCAAATCGAAGCAAACTGTTTTTCTCTGTGAATTGTTTATATATACATATTTAATTGCATAACTTTTCAAGTGCAACGTGCAACAAACAAACAAACAAACAAAACAAAAAGTTAACAACAAAAGTGCATAGTTAATAATTTTGCATGTCCATGCAATTGCATATTTTAATACATAATTGGCCAGCAAAAACAAAAAAACAGTGTTTGAAAAACACAAAACACCTGCCCCTTGAAGCCATTCAACAGATTAAATTCGATTCAACATGTGCCATAAAATCGTGTGCAACTTGTTGTTGCCATGTCTCATCGGTATGACTTGCCTCATCAGTGCCAGCCTGGCTAATAATCTCGCCGGCTATGAAGGGTAATACAAAAAAAAAAAAAAAACAAACTTTTTTATATATAACTATTAATTATAAAAATAATTTACTATATATACATATATTATAATCTTAAAAACAAGAAACTCATCATCCACATATGGTCATACATGCATACATCAATCAAGTGCGGGGCAAGAAATTAAGTTTATATTTTAATGGTTTTTAATTTTAATGGGCACCGGCAAACAAAAGATGCTAAAAACTGGTTTCCAATCTGAGATATATATTTTTTATATATACATACATACATATTTTGGCCCATGTCCAAGATTGATTGTACAACGTGGTCTTACCCATGGATGTAATCTCATTTAATTCATTTTGAAAAAGACAAAATATTGATCCATGTATTATGCAGGAGTTCAGGTTATCAAAAAATTATCCTGTCGGTGCCAAAAAGAGAAAAAGCTAGGGTATATAAAATCCATAGATGGACATCCCACATAAACAGGATATACAAAACTCTTTTAACTTTAGTAGCCCTCATTGAAATAGAATCACATATGTATGTATGTGTGTATATGGAAAGCAAAATACAAGTACGAAAAAAAACTTCAGTTTAAATATCTTTAAATAGCAGAAAAAACTGTTAAACAATTTTCTTTTTAAGAGAAAAGTATTTAGTTTAATCCAACACATATGTATGACTGTGTCAAGTTTTAAAAATTTAAAATAATCAATTTTAAGGTATACACTTTAATATCGCCTAAACAAAACTTAATATGGTTTAGAGGCACTTTTTCTATAACAACCCAGTTATGCCCTTTGCACATTTGCCTCAATATGAATTCATTCCTACATATGTATAAAAAATACATATACATACATATATACTTTATACATATTTTTAGTAATCGCTGAACTAAAGAAGTTTAGAACATGGTTAAAACGGTTAAAGGCTAAAGGTTATGTGAATCACAAATGTCACTTATTCTAACCAAGTTGCATAACTCTTACGATTTAACTGCTCAAACAATTAAAACAGTTTAAAAAAACCAAGAAGGATGGGCTAACTTCGGCCGTGCCGAAGTTCGTATACCCTTGCAAACCGTTATTTAACAACAAACATTAAAAAACATACAATTAGCATACATTAAAAAGCATATAAAACATGTTAAACTAATATTAAAAGTTTGTAGCTTTTGGAAAAAAGTAATTCAACAAAAAAAAATTTTTTGGTCTGATTGTTCCTATGGGAGCTATAGCATATAGTCCACCGATTTGCCTAAAATTTAGCACAAACATTTTTAGATATAATAAACTTCCAAATACCAAATTTCGTGACAATCGCCCTAAAAACACCCAAGTTATTGCTCTAAAACGATCTTCTTGACCGATCGTTCCTTTGGGAGCTATATGATATAGTCATCCGATCGGGATGATTCCGAGATATGCAATGCCTGGAGCAAGGTGCAAAATTTCAGCTCTGTAGCTTTATGGGTCTTGGAGGAGATCGTGTTAATCCAGAGAGACCAACAGACGGACATGGGTATATCAATTCAGCTCATCGTGCTTATCAAGAATATATATACTTTATATAGTCGGAAATGCTGCCTTCTATGCGTTGAAAACTTTTGACCAAAATTAATATACCCTTGCAAGAGGGTGATCAATAGCTTGATCAAAAATAGTTATATTTAACTCAGAAAAAAACCCGCTGCAAGCGCTTCAAAATCAAATATCAGAAGTCAGTTCATTACAAATTTTTGGAGTATATATTAAAAACGAATGATCTTATGGATGTTCTTACTTTTTGTTTTTTTTTTTAGTGTCTTTTTTTGAATTTTTTAACAGGTAACGAAAATCTTTAAAAATATTTTTTCCATTATACCCTGTGCCCATAGGGTATACTAAGGTCGCTAAAATGTATGTAACAGGCAGGAGGGATCATTTCTAACCCCATAAAGTATATATATTCTTGATCAGCATCAACGATTGGGACATGTCTGTTCGTCCGTATGAACACTTAGATTTCGTAGACTAAAAAGCTAGAGCTACCAAACTTGGTGTGCACCTACGTCTAAAGTCTAGGCAGATCAAGTTTGATTCAATTCTTTTACCACGCCCACTTCCGCCCCCGCAATTAAAGAGCTATATTAAAGATTCTTATGTATTCTTACTTGGCACACTGTCAAACTGCACCAGCTGATAAAATTTTGTCGCAATCGGAGATATATACATATATACATATGCCAAGGGTGACATTGGCTGGCAGGAGTGAGGGAGATAGCGAGATAGAGAATTTTGCATGAAATTGATGTTGATCTTGAGGATGTTCGACTTTAACTAAATGGTACAGGATATCCTAAATGTCGGCAGGATCGACTTGCTTGCTTCATTTTGATATAACTAAAGTTTAGGAAAGGCGTATGATGTGCTTTAGATAATACTTTACTTTTTCCAAAAGATATTATTTATATTTTCAACCATTATTATTTGTTTAAAGTTATTAGTTAATGAACTTACGACTGTTTACTGGATCAAATTTCATGTTTTAGTGTTACTTTTCATAGAAATTTTAGAAAATGCTTTGTAGATATTTTCGAGCTCTTTTTTCTCAGCTTTGTGGTCAAATTTCAAGTTCAAGGTAGATTATTTAAGTACTTTTAAGTATATATGTATATATTTACATACATATATAACGATTAGCACTATTTGGTTTGTTGGTTTTGTTATATAAACAGCAAATGCCATTAATAATTTAGCCAATGACAATGACCCAAGCCATGTATGTAATTGCCAAACGATCGAAGAACAAATGTTTGCCAAACAACCAAGCAAATTGTTAGACATATTAAACACATTGGCCCAAGGGGCGTATGAGTGATGAATGGATGGAATGTAGTGCTACAATAGAACACCATAAGAAAGAGAGAGAGAGAGAGAGAGAAGGAAAGATAAAACGCTTAGCGATTTGTTTTTCAAATATTTATTAAGCCCAAAATCTGTTACTTCCTTCCGTAGCGTTTTATTGGGTGCCTGGAGGCCGGAACGGAAGCAAGATCTCTCTAGATATTGGCAGATGTTTCAATTTTAATTTCAACATAGCAAAACAAAACGAAACGTGTTATATAATGTACAGAAAAATAGATGCTAAACATAATACACACACACACACACACGCACATACAGTTGCATTGATTATTATTCTACAAGGCCGACAGCATCTAATGTCTTGTGTATGAGATTGAAATCAACAATGGCTCTTCATTTGTGGCCATCTAATCATCATCATCATCGTCATTTGAAACAAATAAAAACCCCTTTAATCGTATGTAAACAATTTCATTATGTAAAAATGAAAAATGAGCTCCTTAATGCTCCCTCCCCCCCCTCCTCCCCACACACACACACACACCTTCATATTTCATTAAAATATTCGTTTCAATTAAATTATCATTGAATAGCCATTTTCTCGACTGAACGAAAACCAACGAAAAAACAAAAAATTTCTGACATGATGAATATGTATAGATTTTCAAATATTTGTAGGCAATCTTGTTGCTTCATTATTCCGAATATACATATTCCGTTGTGGAATTTAACGAAATGATAAATTGGCCACAAATTCATGTGAGGTGGCAAAAAGCCAACTAACTGACGACGCGTAGTCCAACGACAACTGAGACGTTTGGGCCAAGATCTGTCTCTTGTGTGCATACATACATATATGTATGTATATTCATATGAAATTTATGAATCAACAACTCATTTTGACGCCAGGCGAGGGCGAGGCATAAATTAATTTGTTATCCAATTAGTAAAAAGACATTTGGAACAATTAAATACTTAAATTTTTCATTAGCCTCCTTCTCCCCCACTAATCACATTATTGATGGATAAATTTGAAAAGCTAATCTTAGATTCTGTTTTCTATTGCAGTTACACTAAGTACACTGTCCAACATGGCAATGAAAATGCATTCCGTGCCATGGTTGATCTGCAAACGACTGATGATAGTTTAGATTTCTGGCTACTAACCCGAAATATGTCCATACTGACAGTGAGTCCCAAACAGAAGACACAATTTGAATCGCGTCTTTCCAATTTGGGTGTTAGCTATGAAGTGCAACCGTTGATGGAATTAATGGCCATGCTGGAGGGTAATAGCACATATGCTGAAGATGATCAATATTTGACGGAGGAGGATGAAGAGGTGGAGGAATGTCAGCAGGGAGACTGTGAATCACAGCGTCCACGTCGTAGGACAAGACGTCAGGCACGCGGCTTCTTTTCCCATTATCCACGTTACAATGAGATTCTTAGTTTCATGAGCGGATTGGCATCACGTTATCCACAACATTGTCGCTACGAGTCAATTGGTCGTTCCAATGAAGGGCGTCACATTGCCGCCTTGTCCATTTCCCTCAATACCCGGACTCGTCCGCGTCGTGTGGCCTATATACAGGCAGCGGCACATGGCAGAGAATGGATCACCACACAGACGGTTCTTTATTTGGCCTATGAGTTGTTGAGTAACCTAAGAGCCTTTCAACGTGTCCTAAACGATGTGGAGGTCTTCCTTGTGCCCCTGGTGAATCCCGATGGCTATGAATATACACATTCAACGGTGAGTGTTTATAACATTAAAATAAAGTAAAATATAATAGTTAAAAACAATTTTTTTCTTTAACAGGATCGTTTCTGGCGTAAGAATCGTCATCGTTATGCTGGCCATGCCTGTTCCGGAGTTGATATTAATCGTAATTTTGGCAATCATTGGAATTATCAGGGCGCCAGTCAGAATGTAAGTAAAATCAGTTGAATTTAGTTAACATTGACTTTGACCTACACTTTTCATTACCATATTCCATTTTGATTTCTTATTTTCACCCCTTTTTTTTTTAGCTTTGCTCCGAGGTCTATTCGGGGACAGCACCCAATTCCGAGCCGGAAACATCGGCCGTTGTACGCTATTTGGAATTCAATCGTAATCGTGTGAAACTCAGCCTGGATGTTCACTCATTCGGCAAATTCATTTTTTATCCCTACGGGTATGCGAGGTGAGTGTGTATGCTTGGTTGGGAAAGAAATTCAATTTACTTTTTCAATTATTTGCTAAAAGCAATTAAAACCGAAATATTTCTGCCACTGTAACCATTTAAATTCGTCCTTCCTTCAAACTCCCCCCTCTCTCTCTCTCTCCCTCTCTCTCCCATCATCATCATCATCATCCATTTATTCTGTAGAAATACTGTTCCACCCACTGTTGGTACATTGCGTTCGGTGGCTTTGAGAGCTGCCAACCAAATCGGAAAATATCGCGGCACTCGGTATACCATAGGCACCTCCGCCTCAGTTTTATACGAGGCCTCTGGCAGCCTGGATGACTTTGCCTATGGCAATTTGGGCATACCCTTGTCCTATACGCTTGAGCTGCCCGGTGAGGAATTCCATGTGGCCTCGTCGGATATCATACACGTCTGCAAGGAGACATTTGCCGGCTTCATCGAATTCATTCGCCATGTTAGTCTTTATTGAAAGAACTAGCTAACATTTTGTCCCGCCTTATAAACCGCTTTAAGGCAATTGAATTTATATACATACAAACATATATATATACATTTTTTTGTTAATTAAACTAATTAGTATGTTGTCGTTGTTAGCCCATTAAAGAGAATTGAAAATTTTATACAATCAGTTGTAGTAGTTGTCTTTAATTGAATAACAGGGTTGGCATTGAACACATGATTATATGTATATCAAGTAATCTTCAATTCGAAAGAAATCGAAATAAGTTGGAGAAATGAGAACATCAATATAGAATCTTATTCTATCTTATCAGGTATATGACATTGCTTTTTTTTTCGATAACTAAAAATATCAGTCTATGTATTATCAGAAGTATATAGTAAAGTTTTATAGGAATTTCTTGAGAGCTTGAACAAAACTGGAACAATAATAGATCTTTATGATGTTTAAAAGGCAAATCATACTTTTTGTTTACATATATCACATCAGAATCGGGCGTCTATATATATAGTAAAGTTCTATAGGGATTTCTTGAAATCTTGATCAAAATTAGATCTATTATAATAACAAGTTCAATAAAGTTCAGATGGTGTATTAAACTTGAATCTAAATCTAATCAGAACTAGTTCAAACGTCTCTATATAGTAAAGTTCTATTGAAATTTCCTAAAATCTGATCAAATTTTGAATAACTTTCGTTTTCAAGTAGTTAAACATGGCTTTGATTTTTCTATTTTTTTGAACCAACTTCAATATAAAAAGTTTTTATATGTATTTTTTAAAAGAAAATAGCAAACTTATTAAGAGTTTTGAATGGGTATATCTAAAGTAGAATCAGTTCACTTTTAAGATTAGAAGAGAGTAGGCAATATCTCAAATTTTATCATTCACACTGACAATATCTTTCTTAAAGTTTCTCTAGTTATCCAACCCTGTATGTACAATTACTTTTTTTGTACATAGATGCCATAAACGGAAGCACATAAATGATATTATAGCCATATGGCTCGTCGGCAATTCGTCCAATAAACCGATAAATTATGATATTACCTCAAATATATCGCAAACTTGTTGGATTAGTTTACTTTGAAATTTCAACAACAAATGACTTCGTTTGTGGCGACTTTCGCATTGGTGCTGCTGTTAGTATTGCAGTTAGCTGGTTTTCTATTAGCCAGACAGGATTACAAGGACTTTAAGGTTTACGAGTTGAAGCCACAAAATGACAAGGATACACAATTGTTACTAAAGTTGGCTAGAAAGCAATCTAATTGGGAATTGCTACCAGTACAAGGCAATGGGAATGAGAGTGCCTTCAAAGTTATGGTCTCCTCCCAACATTCAGAAGGATTCGTGAATCTTGTGGGGAGATATCAGATACAGCATCAGCTACTCATTGATGATCTGTCACCTTTGGTCCAGGCGCAGAGAGCCGAGAATTTGCGTAGTAAGGCATGTTTCCAGTTGCCCTACATTGATGTCCTGGGTGCATTCTATACCCACGAAGAGATCAATAGCTATATGGATAGTTTGCCCGAACGTTATCCGAAACGTGTCCAGGTCAGACATGTGGGTTGGAGCTATGAGCGGCGTGCCCTGAAGGTTCTAACAATAACCAATGGCGATGGGCGTCAAAATAAACCAGTGATCCTTATCGATGGAACAGTACATGCCCGCGAATGGATATCTCCTTCCATGGCTCTGTATATAATCCAACAGTTATTGGACAATTATGTTGATAATATGGAATTATTGGAGGACTATGATTGGGTTATAATGCCAGTTGTCAATGCCGATGGCTATGAGTACACCCACACGGATTCTCGCTATTGGCGGAAGACTCGTAAACCAACAGATAATCCAGATTGCATTGGCACCGATATCAATCGTAATTTTGGCCACGAATGGGGCCACGATGAGGGCTCGTCGGGGGAAAGTTGTGAGGAGACTTATCGTGGTGAGGCGCCATTCGATCAGCCTGAATCCCAGGTGCTACGTGATTTGCTCTTAAGTTATAGTGGACGATTGACTTGGTATTTATCGTTGCACTCATATGGAAATTATTTTCTATTACCCTGGGGATATACAAGGTTGGTTTGGTTGCTAGTTTTGCTGTGCGAATGCATTTTCTTATAATTTTTTCTTTATTTCTGCAGTGTATTTCCGGACAATTACTATGAGATGTTGGATGTGGCCAGTACCGGAGCTATGGCTATAGTTCATGCCACCAATGGCATCTACACATCGGGCAGCACATATCATGTACTCTATGCCACTTCTGGTGATTCGGCAGATTTTGCCAAGGCAGTGGCCAATGCAACTGTGGCCATGACCATGGAGTTACCAGCTGGCGGTTTCATTGGTTTTGATCCCTGGGTCTCACACATTGAGGGCATGGTGACCGAGAGTTGGGTGGGCGTGCGTGCTATGGCCATTGATGTGATAAGAAGGTACCCACCAGTCACTAAGCAGGGTCATAAATAATAGATATTATATTTTTTTGTTGGGGAATTGCTGAAAACTTTGATTTGTGCTTTAAGTAAAAGTTACTATTTTATTTACTATTATTTATTATAGATGATTAGATATAGCTGGGGAAGGGGTATTTAAGCTACATTGCGTAGCCGGGCCACTCATGTGCTTAGTGAAGATGTTTCGTTTGGTTGTGCTGGTTCTAGTGGCAGTTGGCTTAAGTTTGGCTGCCGCCGACATAGATCATGGCTACAAAAAGTAAGTAAGAGAGAGAGAGACAGAGAGAGAGAGAGTGTTATCCTTTGGGAAATTTCTGGTACTAACACAATCTATAGTTACCATATCTATGAGGTAACACCAGTCACTGTGGAGCAGTCACAAATGTTGCATCAGCTCAGCCTGGATGATTATGATTTTATTAGTGAGGGTCGCCTGCTTGGACATCCATCACGGGTTATTGTTAGTCCCGCTCAGCTTGAGCGTTTCGAAAAGCTAGTAAAAGGTCAGGAAATGATCTATTCCCTGCTCAATGATAATCTGGGGGCAACAATTGAAGAGGAATTGGCTTTGCTCCACATGAAGCGACGCCTTAATCCCATCACTGGAAAAGGTCGCCTTGGTACAGATCGTTATTATACCCACGAGGAGATTATAAACTATATTGATGATCTGGCTGAGCGTTATCCCAAACGTGTCTCTGTCCGGACTGTGGGTTGGTCCTATCTGGGACGTGCTCTAAAGACAATTACCATTACCAATGGCGATGGTAAGACAGGTAAGAAGGTGGTCTTTATGGATGGCGGTTTCCATGCTCGCGAATGGATCTCTCCGGCAGCAGTACTTTATGTGATCGACCAATTGGTTGAGCAATTTGAACAGAATGCAGATCTACTGAAAGATTACGATTGGGTCATTCTCCCTGTGGTCAATCCCGATGGTTATGAGCACACACAAACGGGCACTTTGGCTCGTATGTGGCGTAAGACTCGTCAGCCTTATGGTACTTGCTATGGTGCCGATCCAAATCGTAATTTTGATTTCCATTGGAATGAGGAAGGTGCCTCATCGAATCCTTGTGCTGACACATATGCTGGACCAACAGCGTTTTCGGAACCGGAAACGATTGTGGTTCGTGATTTGATGCACTCGCTCTCCGATCGTGGTATATGGTATCTGACCCTTCATTCGTATGGAAACTATCTACTTTATCCTTGGGGTTGGACCAGGTGAGTAAACCTGCTAAGTTTCCTTGCTTTTTATCCTTATCCTTTAATTTGTTGCAGTGATCTGCCTGATACCTGGGAGGATCTGGATGATGTTGCACGCACTGGCGCCGAGGCCATTGAGACTGCCACTGGCACCGTATACACATATGGTTCATCTACCAATGTTTTGTATATTGCAGCCGGAGCTAGTGATGATTATGGTTTTTATGCTGGTTTCAATGTATCCATTACCATGGAGTTACCAGGTGCTGGTAGCATTGGCTTCAATCCCCCAGAAAGTCGCATCAATGAGTTTGTCACCGAAACTTGGATTGGTATACGGGCCATGGCCGAGAAGGTTATTGAAAAGTATTAAATAGACTTACAAATAAAAAGAAAAAGTAAAACTAATTAAAAAGAAACACCACAGTTTTTTCTCACTGTGCATTCGGCTTACTATGGGTAATTAAGCCATTTAAAGTTGATAAAATCAATAAATGTTGATACCGTTTTACAGATAAAACATCACATCAAGAATTTTGTTTTGTTGTTTACCAACACATAGTTGAGCAAAAAAAAAAAAAACAGTTGTTGAACACAGGTGTTTTGTCTAATGATGAACTGCTTAGTTGCTGCATAACATATGCAGAGTTTACCAAAATTTTGTATAATTTAAGACACATAGAATAATTTTTTAAGGAAATCTTAACTTTGGCAAAGATTTTGAAAACACATACCTTCCCCTCTGATTTAAAAGAAAATTTGTCTGTTTATGTCATTCTTATTTAATTACATCCACTAAGTTGGAACTTTTATGGCTTAGTTGAGAACCAATGCACCATATTTGATATAAAGGGTATCGAAAACTATTCTCTTTTCGGCGTTTGTTATCAGCGTATACGAAATTCTTAGTGTGTCTGCTTTTTTTACGGGAAATTTGTGAATGCAGCGAGAGCACATGTTTGTTGCTCATGCAAATATTTGTATATATGAATATGTTTTTATGTAACTTTTACTGGTTTCTTCGCTCCTTCCCTCTTCAATGCCCTTTTGCTACTCTCATTGGTTACGGTTGGTGAGTAATGGCTCAACAATTTGCCTTTCCCCTTAACCTCAGTTTTTTTTTTAAAAAGAGTTTTATAATTTTGTAAGGAATTCTTAACTTAAGCGAAGATTTTGGAAACACAAACCTTGATAAAATTTGTCTGTTTTTCTTATTCAAATACATCGTTAAATTAATTTGGAATTTTTATTGCTTAGCACATAACCTCACTTTTTTTTTAAAGGAGTTTTAATTCTGCAGTTCAAATTGAACAATTTCCTTAAAAATTCGTATTTACGATTGATTGTCTTACCGATTTTTGTGTGCAAAAGTGAACACAAAAAACAAAGAAAATCAAAAGAAATTTTAATTTTGTTCTTTATTTATTTATTATTGTTATTTATTTTATTATTATTTATGCTTCTGAAACTATTTAGATTAAGGTATAGATAAATCAAAAAAGGGTAGTAACAGAAAGATCAAAAACAAAAGCAAATTGCATATTTAAATTTTTAAACACCAAAAGCAAGTGATAAGAAGCAGTACAACAAAGCAGTGCGACCAAGCAGAGCAAAGCAGTTGATTTTGGAAACAAAAACTTCAAGTTTAACTGCCATTCATAATTATTTTACCCAAATTGTTTAATTTAACAAATGACTTTTAAATAAAGTGCAAAATAAATGGGCTACACTACCCATTGTGCAACGATATCAGAAACTCACGCTTTATGATGGACTATATATGTATACAATCCAATTAGCTGATTAGTTGTGAAATTTATCACCATATTTCACAGTAATGATAACAATCAAATTGGTAGAGATTGTCGATTATTGGAAATTTTTGATATCTACATAATGTTAGTTCTTTTTGATATTGCCAAGTGCCAAGATGATTGGATGGAGGAGCATTGGCCTGATGGTCAGCATTTGTTTGGCCCTCTGTCAGGGTAACATTTACGAAGGGTAAGATTAGAGATAAACTTAATATAATTCGAAACTCAATATAATTGAATCATTTGCAGGTACAAGGTCTATGAAGTGGAAAATAAAAATCGTTCTGCCAATTTGGATTTGGTTATTGCCCAACTGGCCAGTAATGCAACATATTATGATCTGTACTCCAGTGGTCATGGCTCTCCTGCCCACATTATGGTGCATCCGGATGCACAGCCCAACTTTGTGGAACTTATGAATGAGCACACTGTGAACTATACAGTGATTAATCGTAATGTGGGACTTACGCTACGTCGCCAGTTTGAGGCGAATCGCATGTTGCGCAATTGGTATCCATATAATGGACGTTTGGGTACTGAACGTTATTACACCCACGATGAAATCAATCAGTATATTGAGGATGTGGCTGCCCAGTATCCAGATCGTGTATTCATTAGAACTGTGGGTAAGAGCTACGAGGGACGTTGGTTGAAGACCCTTCGCATAACTAACGGCGATAGGCGTCAAAATAAGAATGTTATTCTTATGGATGGTGGCTTTCATGCCCGAGAATGGATCTCTCCAGCTTCTGTTATCTATGCTATTGGAGAATTGGTTGAGAATCACGAGAATTATGCTGATCTTTTGTTGGATTACGATTGGGTCATTTTGCCGGTAGTCAATCCGGATGGTTATGAATATACACAATTATCGGCGGATACACGAATGTGGCGCAAAACACGTCAACCGAGCAGCGAAAATTGCATTGGTGTCGATCCCAATCGGAATTTTGATTTTCATTGGAATGAGGAGGGTGCCTCATCCGATCCATGCGACTCGACGTATGCTGGACCCAAAGCTTTTTCCGAACCCGAGGCAGTTGTAGTTCGGGATCTTATTCATAGTTATGCCAATCGTGGTAAAATGTATCTAACAGTTCATTCATATGGACCATATGTACTTTATCCCTGGGGTTGGAATTGGTAAGAAATTCATTGTACTGAAATTATTTACTCAATATATGTATATTTCTATATTTAGGGAGGTGCCTGATACTGTTGATGATCTCCATGAGGTGGCCCAGGCTTGCCATGATGCCATCTTGGAGGCAACAGGCACCGTATATGAGGTTGGCTCATCCACCAATGTTCTCCAATATGCGGCAGCTGGTGCCAGTGATGATTATGCCTTTAATGCCGGTTATCCCATATCATTCACATTGGAATTACCACCCGGTGGCACTGGATTTGATCCACCAGCTTCGGATATTGATAGATTGGTCAAGGAGACATGGATTGGCATTTTGGCCATGGCACGCAAACTGATTGAAAAGTATCCATTGGCATAGAATTTATCGAACAATTATTATAATACTAATCAATTATTATAATCATGATATTTAATATGTTCAAGTTTATCTGTTTGTATCTTTGCACTTTTAAGACATTAATTTTTAATCTATGCAAATGAAACTTGGCAGATAAGTTTTTTAGATATGCACGAGTCGAAAGATTAAGTACTGGTTGGATCGGACCACTATTAGATATAGCCACTAACGGAATAGTTGGTATAGTACTTCGATTTGTTTATGTCATTTACCAAGTTTTAATCAAATCGCATAATTATAACGGGTATAAAATAATAAAACATATCTTTAATAGTACAGAAATTAGTTCAGTCAATGTAAAAAAACACTTTACTATAAGCAAGTTCAATTGCACCTGCAAGGGTACACAAACTTCGGCATGACCAAAGTTAACTACTTTGATGACTTCGTATCAAAACTCTTTAAGCAGAACGAGATGTGTCTGGATAACTGTGAATCTTAAGTAAGCCCTGGTCGACTGAATTAGTCACTTAAAATGCATTGATAAGCCCGAGTAAACTTTGATGGTTTATTAAACCGGTCGGTGGCATTGCGATAACTAAAAGTGTCGCCACTTCAGGCATAACCTTAGGCTAAATTGTGTCAATGTTCGAGGTGTATTAGATTGCAGCGATAGGCTCTCTACAAGGGGTAACAAAAAATAAAATAAGCCACACAGGGGTTCCATTCTAGTGAATATATAAAATATCGTTGAGTTTATTGCACCCGTTTAGTATTTCTCGATGACCTTTTGTGCCATGGCTTTGATGCCCACCCATGTTTCGGAGACAAAGGAATCAATTTGTGAGGCAGAGGGATCGAATCCGGTGCCACCAGCTGGCAATTCCATGGTAATGGAAATGGGGAATTCGGCCACACCAAAGGCATAATCATCACTGCCACCAGCAGCGGCATAAAGAACATTGGTGGAGCTACCGACAGTATATTTAGTTCCAGTGGCCGTTTTGATGGCAGCGGCTCCAGCTTGAGCTACTTCATCATGATCGCGCCATGTAGTGGGCAGGGAGCTGGGAGAAATTTAATTAACAAAGTCACAACTTGATAATCAGCTAAAAATCTATCTAAACTTTGAGTTACTTACGATGTCCATCCCCATGGATAGAGGAGATAGTTGCCATAGGAATGCAGAGTCAGGTAGAACTTGCCACGACCCGTCAAACTGAGCAGCAAATTGCGAACAATCTGCGTCTCTGGCTCAGAGAAGGCAGTGTCACCCTTGAAGGTATCGGCACAGGAATAGCTGGATGCACCAACCTCACCCCAATGATAATCAAAGTTGCGGTTACCATCGGTGCCATAGCAGGAGCTGGTCACTGGCTTGCGAGTTTTCCGCCACATGCGTGTGCTGGTATGGGTATACTCATAGCCATCGGGATTGACCACAGGGAGGATAATCCAATCGTAGTTCTTAAGCAAATCAGCATTGGCAGCAAAGTTCTCCACCAGTTGGTAGATCACATAGAGCGCACCAGCGGGAGCAATCCATTCACGGGCATGTATACCAGCATCGAGAAAGATCACATTCTTGCCACTCTTGCCATCGCCATTGGTAATGGTAATGGTTTTAAGGTCACGACCCTCATAGGATTGGCCAGCACTCTCAACGGTAACACGGCTAGGATATGCCTTGGCCAGCTCATCCAAATAAGCATTGATCTCGGCATGACGATGGAAGGCCGTAAAACTGATGCTACGCGATGCCGAACGTTGAATGATCAAACGCTGACTCTGATTCTCCATCTCCTCTTGCCTCAATGATTCACCCAAATTCTCATTGATCACAGCATATTCCATGCCAAATTTCTGCAACAGTTGCTCGAATCCCTGTTGATCCTTGGGCTGTACCATTACACGAGTGGCGGCATCCAGGGCACGGGGCATATCGAAGAAATCATAGTCCATATTATTGGACAGACGTAGCAGAATCTGCTTTTCGAATGCATTGTGTGCATTGATGTCATAGATCTTGTAGCTGTTTTTGTTTTAAATCAAATGAATCATTGATTACTTTGCCACTACTATTCCAGCAGTGCCAGCTCACCCATCACTCACCCATCGTAGCTCTCGGCCGCCAAGGCAGCGCCGCACAATAGCAACACTGTAAAGACTTTCAGCAACATTTTGTTTTTATTGTTGTAGAGACTCCCGCTTCTCAGTTCCGTTCCGTTGGGTACTAATGGAGGGCGTCTATTAAATCGTATTACCCTCGTCGGCTAGCTTTTTATACCTTATGAGACATTCCGAAAAGCCACTTGACGTATGCACAAAACCGTGTATGCGTACCTAACGCTTTTCTTATCGAAGTCAAGTCGATGCCCGCTACAATTATAGATAGAACATTTGATCAGACAAAAGTTATCAGTGGAATCACTAAAACTGTATGCGGGCGGGAGGTCGGTCGGTTAGGCAGGCGTGGCACGCGTTCTTTATATATTTATACTCTTCTTTTTCTTGTCGTTATTTCTTGTTCTTATTGTTATTGTCTTTGTGTCTGTCAAATGTTTTGAGAAATTCATAGAAAAATCTCTCAAAATTTACGATTAAATACGAGTGTACATATCAATGACAAACAGTGACATAGCCGCTTTGATATATAACTTGACTGAACAAAAACAAAAAGTCATGCGACTTAAAAAAGAATACAAAAAAAAAAAAAAATAATGATGTCTCGGAAAATCATTTGAGTCTTGAATATTTTGTAACATGATTGCATTTCATAGAAATGAAAGAAATTTCATTTTTAAAATATACTTTTTTTTTCCTGTTTTAAACAGAAATGGAAAATTGTGACAATAATTAGCCTAAGTTTTCTTCTATGGTAAACGACAACAATAAACTTTTCATTACTTTCACATTGATGTGCTTTAAATTTCTAAATTTGTTCTTCTAGTCATCTAAATTCATCATACACTAAATATGTTGCTAGACACATGTTGCTAAGCATTTGTCTATGTTGCTGCTAGTAGAAAATGTTGCAAGTCGAATGTGCTACCTTAAAACAAATTTATTTTCACGAAAGTATGTATAAGTAATGAAAATTTTACAATTTTTGTTATTAAACCTTAATTGACAAAACAGTCAAGTTCTCATACTGAAATTGGTTTTGCTTTTAGATATAGATATATAATATAAATTTTATGGTTTCAAGAGCCAGCTGCAATCTTTAATAGGTAGAAAGTTCCTTAGTTATTATAATCAAAAAGGTCTCAAAGTTGAGTATTTGATTCTTAAAATAGTTTTTTTTGTAATCTGTTTTCAATTAATTTTTATTAGACAACTTTTGGTAATGTTAAATAATATAATTTTATTAAATTTTTAACTGAACAAATGAAATTTTTTACTAACAAGACATTCGGATTCTATTTACATGCAAATTTCACTGTCCTGTATAAATTATCTACTTTAATTAAGAAATTATAAAAAGAGAGAGAGGCAAGTTGAGTGTTTTTTTGTAAGAAAAACAAATTAATCAATATAATGATTAATAATTTTAAGCAATTTTATAAATAGAAATACCTTAAGCAAGTGTTTATATTTATTATTAGATTTTGTTGTCTAAGAATTTATAGTTGTTCAACAGGTCGTATAAGCGAATTGTTATAATAGTGTAAAAACTAATTAAAATTGTACTTGTTCAACTTATGCATGTTTTTTAATAGTTCGATTGGTTAATAGAATAAAAGAGTTACACAAATAATTCATTTAATAAATTAAAACTTTTCTTTCCTTTTCTTTTTATTGGCAAATTTCTTTTTTTTTTAAATATATAACAAAAAATGACTATAAATGCATTTAATATTAAAATTTTCAAGTATTTCATGATAGTTAATAGTAATCACATGTCCATTTATCAACAATATTTTGTGTATTATTCTTGGCCTGGTTTTTTTTCGCTTTTCAATTAGTTGACCCAATCGTCATAAATTTTTTCGATTGGAGTTGGCGCAATAACCATTGTTGATTTATGCGGTCTTTGGCTTTAAGTAAGTTTTCAGTTTCAGTTTCGGTTTTTTTAATTTTTTTTGTTTTATTGTTTGGCAAAATAGCGCTTTATCAGCACATTTATCTAACCGACTGTCTGACTCTGTCCGAACTGTCGAACTGACTGACTGTGCACTGCACCAAGAAAAAAAAGCGTAAAAACTAAAAATGGAACTTTCCTATTTAAAACAATGAAATGTAAATAAAAAAAAAAGTACAAAGAAAGAAAACGAATCACCAAAACCAACTTGCCAAACCATCTCCTGTCCTGCACACACACAAACACACACGCACACACACCCTCTTACCCATACAGACACAAAATATATTTGAAAATTTATTGCATTTCATGCGTTTTTCCATATTTGTCTGCATTTGTAGGCAGAGTTTTTGGCTAAAAACTTTTCGCGGCTGCTGCACAAAACAATAATAACAACAACAACAACAACAATAACAAAGAGGAAGTTGCTTACTTAAAACTGACAATGAGCGCATGGAAATGACAAAAAACACTGCGGAAACTGTTGGCTCGTAATTTTGAATGGCCCATTGGACGCGACAGCTACCGAACTGTCTGCCTGGACCAAAAATTCTACCATACTCCAACCCCCTCCCTCCATTCTGTCTTTAACATACCCTTGATTCTCTCTATATTACCAACACCAGTGTCTAAGCCACAGTTTTTGGCAAAAGATTTGTACAACAAAGGGTATAATAGTTTCTTAATTGATTTGGTTAAGAATTAAAAGTTTGTTAAAGTATTTATTATTAAATAGTTTAAATTTTAAATTATTATAAGTAATATAAACTTTTCTTTATAATAAATATTACTATTTATTTCTATTATGCTATTATTTAAATTAAACTTCAATCGGCTAAGCATTGAGACTTCTTTGGGATGGTTGTAAGTAAGTAAATATATTTACATTATAGAGGGATATATGTATGTACATATTTCAAAGATCATGTCCAAATATTAGGCACAGCATTAACCTTTAACATAAAGATCCTCCAAAGATTTAAAAGCAATTTATTGCGTAGTTTTGTAAATGTTTCTTAAGTATGTAAGATATTTATATAGAAATCTATAGATGCCCTCTATAAAAAAAAACAGAGGCACAAAGACTCAAACTAGGACAAAGACCCAACTTAGATTCAAAGAACTATTTGGCTTTTTATAATCTGGACAATAGACAACAGATCAGATGACTTAATATACCTTTTAGACTGCAGGATAATTGTTGGTAAATTTTCATTCACAATAATGCCGCGCATTATTAATTTTTCTCTATGTTTTCTATATATTATATTGTATACTTGGGTAGCTCATGAGTAAGTGAGCCAAAATGAATGGCTCACTGAACTGAGCCACTGAGCTTGTTATGGCTCAGTTTGGCTCACTAGCTCATTTTGGCTCAGCAGCTCAGTTTGGCTCACTAGTTCAGTTTGGCTCACTAGTTCAGTTTGGCTCACTAGTTCAGTTTGGCACACTAGTTCTTATGGTTCGCTCAACTGGCGATCGCAAAGTGAACTTATAAGCTATCTACATATGAGTGAGTGGGCTCACTTTGAAAAAAAGAACGAATGAGCCAGTTCACATCAATGAGCTGCTTTCACCCAAGTATATTATATTGGATATTAAATCATAACTGAGCAATCAATTGCTGTAGAATTATTATTATCATCGTTTAATCTAATGCTACAGGTGAAGAACCATTACAAACAGGGCTTGAGGCTGAGTCTTAGTTGAATTTCTAAAAGAATTTCACATATTTCTTATTCTTTATTTAATATTGTTATACGTACTTTTTTTTGCTTTATTTTAAGTAAATTTTCACAATATTTCATTTACTTTTTGTATGGTCAGTTTATTAGTTTAATTTCTTTCCATTTTTGTTTCAACAATATCCTAGAGTTTAATGCCTTAATAGGATAAGGCAAATAAAGGATTACGACTCTATATATCATAAATAAATGCAATAAATAAAAGCTTTTTTAATTGTTTGGTATGCCTTATCAAGTTTTGTTAATTATAATTTCAATAAATTTAAAATAATGAGAAATTTCTTAGCTAAGTAAAGTCAGGTGAGGGCACATAGAACCAGTACAGTTAAATTTCTCTATAAAGAATTCTCACGGGACGAAAAGAAAACTTTATTGTGTGACATAATGACTGAAAATTGAATGAGAAAGTTGTGTTTATGACCCTTTGTTTTTTTTTTATAAAAGTTCACTATTCTGAAGTTCGATAAACGGCAGTTAAACAGCCAATCTATAAAATTTATTCAAATATGTAATTACAGTGAAAACTGTCTTAAGCGGACAGTGGTCGATTTTCTTTTTCCGCTCAAGGAAGGTGTCCGCCTATGGGAGCTTATAATTTTAAAATTTTTTAAGAACGATATATGTACGTTAAATCTATTTAAACAATTGACTATTTCGAGGTGGATTATTTTATAAAATTGTGCCGTTATACTTTCGCAGGCAAAAGAAGGAAAATCTCTTCAAATATTTCAAAAATTACACATAATATAGTATCAATAGTACAATATTTGTTATCTCCTTAACATAGAAAAATGAATGTTTGTCTGTATGTCATTTATGAGTTCAAAAACTACTGGACCGATTATTATGAAAGTTGGTATATACTATATGTATGCATTTTTCCAGGGAGAAAGTTTGTATAATATGTTCATTGACGCCACTTGCCACCAGGTGGCGCTGCAGAGTA
Organism: Drosophila austrosaltans; assembly: GCA_035045865.1. NCBI lineage: Eukaryota > Metazoa > Arthropoda > Insecta > Diptera > Drosophilidae > Drosophila > Drosophila austrosaltans. The sequence goes on along the minus strand of JAWNOQ010000211.1, from coordinate 10,206,759 downwards.
GCAACTTCTGCCCCGTTCAACTGATTTTCATGAAAATCAGTATGACCTCTTGCTGTAATCTTCAGGGAAGTTGATGTGCATAAGACCATGAAGGTTTCTTTGTTGGTACTACCAATTTTCGAACGCTGACGCCAATAAATTTGTTAATTATGCCACTTTGAATTGAATATTCGTAGTTAAGACAGAACACCGTCTGTCGGGTCCACTAGAAATCAATAAAAACTTTTTAAAAATAAAGTGAGTTTTTTATAGAAATATTTACATGTTTCAAAATAAAGGAAGTACACAACTTTTGTTGTGATCTTGGCAATTGTTTAAAAAGGCAACTGTTAAAAAAGGTTTTGGTTTCATAATTTATATAAAATGTTGTGGGCGTCCTGATAAGAGAGGAGAAATGTACCGAAAAATGAGTAAAAATGTATTGCCAGGATATTGTCCGCTTGAGAAACGTGCCCGCCTAATAGAAGTGTTTGTTATGGAAGTTTCTACATATAAATATATCTTCTCTCTAGGTAAATTTTTGTGAGTCTTTATCTATATTTTAAGGATATGATAAAAGATCTACCAATGTTAATGTTAAAACTATTATTTCATTACCGATTTGTAACAACTGCAATTCTTATATGATAGAGTCTATTATAAATATATAAATCTACTTTATAGACAGGACAGATAAATTTCTTTATTTATTATATATGTATATACATAAATTGGCTATGAAAATAATTAAATTTCTTTGCTTTGATTTTCACTAATTTAATTGCATTTTAAAAATTTTAAAGTTTATTATTTGAAGGTAATCTCGATGGTCGATCTATTTGAAGTAAAGATTTGCTCTGTTTATTATTTCTTTTGTTGGGTATAAACGTTTTTTGTGTTGTTGGTCTGCACGTGACTGCCCAGAAATGTTGTGCGTGTGTGTGTGTGTGAGTGAGTGCAGCAGTTGTTTTTTCGTGTGTGTGTGTGTGTAAGGGAAAACTTTTGTAAAAGTTTTTCATGCTACGTTTTATTTGCATTGACAGCCTGAGCACAATATCAAAGTAAAGAGAAAAGACAAAGCGGCAGCATTGTGTTTCGCTACATATTCGATTCGATTCGTAAATTATGCCAAAAATTCTTTCGCTAAACACTTCATCATGTTGAATATAATAATAATAATAATGCAAATGATGGCATTCAAATTTTAAAGTCATTAGCTTTAATTGAAATTGATTGAGAGAGATAGCGAACGAGAATTTTTGGCCAAATTACTTGCAAGTAGTTTTTGGGGAAAATTCATTAGTCTGTCATTTGCATTAATCAAAAGCTTAAAAATCAAAAGAAAAAAGAAAAGAAAAAGGAAAACGTAAATGGGAGAAAAGTTTTGCGGCTCTTTAATTTTCATTTTGCATAAATTAAAATACTGCGGCAATGACTAAGACCAAAACACAGAAAAGGGGGAGGGTGGTGGCAAAGATATTCATGCCATGGCCATGGCATGAACTTGCGGCTTTTATTGCTCTATTAATAAAAGCGGCAACCCCTTTTTTTAGTTACTGATGTTTTGAGGAAGAGTGTCAAAAAACAACAAAAACTAAAGTTGGGGACTCGAGTTACTTCCAGAGGGCAGATTTTAATTAAAATTCATCTTCACATTTAATCAAATCATGGCCAGGCATCGTCTGACATCGACACTCGCTTCTAATTAAGTGCGAAAAATCGTTAAATGTAAAATCAAATCGTGCAAAAAGTAATTGGAAGAAGTTGAAATCAACACTGAATGAAGTGAAGAGCAGCGAGAAAGGCACAAGAGCAGCAAGGTATGAAGAGGAAACCCAATATTCCAACACCCCCAACAGCCAAGAGCCAACAACCAACAACTTAACCCCATAACACATCCTCCCCCTCCCTCCCCACCTTTGTCACCACCCCTTTTTGCCAGGCTTTAGCGAAAGTTGTAAATTGTGTAAAGTGGTTTTTTGCTGTTGCTGTTGTTGATGTTGTAATTGTGCCTGGATTAAGGCCACAACAATGCCAAACCAATGGACGAGAACAATTGTAAGAGGGGTTAGCTTGTGAGTGTTTAGTATAGCGGGGAGGGGGACGGGGGTAGGTTAAGATGGTGTCAAATATTTACAATCTATTACGTATTTGTTGTTAGGTGTTAAGGCCAGCCAAATGGCTAATTAAAACAAACAATCATGCTGCTGCTGCCAGTGCCGCTGTTGCTTGGCCAATTTTCTTAATTGCTCAACGGAAATCTAACCAGAGAGTTTCATGATGTTGATTCAATATCCACTACCCACCACCCACCACCCACCACCCGCACCCCCAACATCCACTACTCAAGCCAAGTAGTTCTCATTTGAGTTATGGTCTTTTGCAAATGTCTCTGAAACGGACTTTTGGTCGCACTTAAATTTTGAAAAACAATCTACCAATTCCACCAGCTGAGCTTTGTCTGTGTGTATACATATGTGTGTGTTATTGTTTTTGTTTTTGTTCCCCCCAAGGCTGACTGGCCGGAACCTGGAAGTGCAATTCAACAAACACATCGCAAGTGAGTCCAATGAACGTTTGTATATAAAAACACACCTCAATTGTCATTTGCCAGTCATTCCAAAGATGAAACTCATACTCGTTGTATTTGCTGTGCTCTGTTCGGTGTCGTTGATATTGGGCCAGAAGATCATCAGCAATCCGAATCCAGAACAAATTGGGAATACCCAAACTAAGAATATGCAAAATGTTAAAAGTGATACATTAATTACCCATACAACCAATGTGGGTGGACGCAATTTGGATAGTTTACGCGGCTTGGGATAGATTATTATTCTATACAAAACCAGAAAAAAATTGAATTCTAATTTTAAGTTGAAGCATTTATTTATTTTCTTAATAAATGAAAGAAAAAGGGGATTATTTATAATTAAATTGAATTGTTGTGTTTATTGAGAAATCTTTTATTAAATATGATTTTTTTTTGGTTTGCCAACAAAACTGTTTAGACCAAAACTAATTTTAAAGGCAAGTAAAAGTGACTGAAAGTATATACTATAAGTAACTATTAAGTTAAAGGCAACTAAAAGTGGCTAAATGAACATATGTTTGTATATACATTCATGTTCAGCAAGTCATTCTTAGCTATATATCCATCACTAGGCAAAACAAATTCGCTTTAAAGTTAATCAAATTGAGAAAAAGCATTTTTAATGCTCTTTTAGCTTCTAAAGTTATTTTTTAAGGTAGGCAAATTATGAGAGATTGGCCACTAGGTGGCGCTAGTGTGTTAATTAGACATAGGAGTACACTGTCTATTTTAAAAGAATAGAAAAATATATGGAAATCTAAATCAATAATGGCTAGAATATTAAAAAAAATATATACTATCAGAATACTTATAAATATTTATTTATTTACTTCATTTAAAGTCAACTAAACAATTGACTAATTTAGTATTAAAAGAAGTTTGCAATTTATAAGTAATTGAAAATATAAAATATGAAAATATAAATTTAGAAATAATAACAGAGAAGAAAGGTGCAAAAGATATAGAAAGCTAGGAGTCGAAAGAAGTTTAAAGGAAGTCAAGGAGTATTAAATTTAAAGAGGATAGAGATATGTGAGATATTACCAATATTTACATTACATCCAAATAGATATATATATACTGGCAAACTTCCCTTTATTGAATTCGCATAGTATCAGAACAAAATGCATTATATAGAAAACTTCTTTATATAGAAAATATTTGCACTGAAAAAAGAATTAGAAAGCAGTGTCAATGAAGTCGATACGTAATGCCCAAACAGCTGATACAGTGGGCAAATTTAGTAGTGCAAAAGAGAGCCGAAAATCGTTTCGAACTTAGCTTCGAAAAGTAATTCAATTGACATTTTATACTTAAATGAGAGCGATTGCAGAGCGATTCGGAATGGGGAACGATTCGTTTTCCAAAATGATTCGAGAATGAGAACAGACCTAGAAAACACCGTGTTAAGCGAATTCCTGTTAAGCGAGGAGTGGGGTTACGTTTCCAGATGACCACAGACTCAAAATCAAAATATTTATTTTTCAAATTTGGACTATGTTGTACAATAGTTTCAGTAACAAAATTTAACTAAAAAGTATGAAATCCGATTGATAGTAATACAAATTTAAGAAGTTTTAACATTTTCTTTTTTATGGCGGTTTTTATTGCTTGTTAAAGAAATCATTCATTTTCGATTTAGGCTTTTAAAGCTTCTTTGTAGCACTAATGGTAAGGAAAAATGTTTTTTCCAAACTGTCTTGCAAAAATTTGATCGTCCTTTGATATTTGGATCAGAAATTTCAACTGAAATCTTCAGGTTGCTTACCAATTCAATGATTTCTTCAAGTTTTTCTAAAGACAAATTATCAGTTGACTCAGTTTTGCCAGAACTGACATCATCTAATTGTGAATTGTTTGTTTTAAGCTGAATTAATCACAATGATTGATTGGATAAAAAAGTGATGTTCTATTAGTTGTAGAAATTTTTTTTAAACTTGCACATGGCTTGTATTTTTTAGGCAACAACAAAAGTGCCTTGAAGTCAAAATTTTTCTTTTTTAAATATTCTTCACATCGTGTTAGAAGGAGGTTTGTTGCGTGTTTAGAGTTAACTATGTATAAATATTACATATAAGCTGATATTAAGTAATAAAAATGTTAACAGAGCTAATGTAATCCAATTTAAAATCCAATATGTTTATATAAGAAATGAAAAAGATTTGCAGATGCAGTATTTATTACTAAATAATTGAACATGCATTAAAGTAGTTCCTGCCCCTTTGTTATATACAGAATCTTTCAGTATGGGAAACTGGAATAAAGTTTTCAATTGTCCTTCAAGATCAAGATATGTTTACATACATAATTGTGTATAAATTAAATGTAATTGTCAAATTTTAAATCAATGCCTTCGTTTAATTGAATCAGTTTTATATTCTTCTTTCCTTTCGAATCCTTTCGTTTCTTCACTCAATTTGATGAGGTCAAAATGAAAAAAAAAAAAACAAAACAACTTTTCGAATCTAGATTCTGGTGTAACTAGAAGCTATATTTTTGCATATGACACAGATTTCAATATTCATTGTTGAATATTCATTTCATTTCATTTCTTTTTTTCTTCTGCTCCGTCCTGTTCTTTTCTTTTACCATTTTTATTTCCGACTCGTGTAGAGAGAGAGAGGGAGGAGAGAAGAGTTATTTTGGTCCTACGACAACCGGAAAGAAAGTGCCTGCATGCATTTTTAATTCTTTGAATTTTAATTGTAATTGTCTTTTATCCGGTTTATGCCAGCAATTTGAGTTTATTGATCGGCAGAAGAGGAAGGAGAAAGAGAAGGAGGTAGAGAGCAAAGAGGATGAGAGACACTGAGAGAGAACTTCAATATCAATTTTCAGCTAAGGTTGTTAGCGTTGTCGTTGTGCAAAAAAAAAAAAAAAACTCAATTAGCTTGCTTAAGCTCATTTTGTAGCAGCAAATTTTATTTACAAAATGAAGCTTTAATTAAGCCAAGCCAAGACCAAAGCTTGCAGGTAAACCGAACAAAAGCTGCGGCAGTAATAACATTAAAAGCAACAAAAACAGCAACCAAAAAAGAAAAAAAGAGAAAAATACAAACAGCAAGAGCAACAAATAAAAAAGTGGAGTAAGAGCAAAGCAAATGCCAAACAAACAGCACACACGGCATTCTTCCCCCTCTCTCTCTTGCTCTTACTCTCTCTCGCTCTCTCTTCTATTTCTTTACCCTTCACACACATGCGTTTGCAGTCTTGAACAAAGCCAAGTAAGTCGTATTAAATTTAATTGGATTTGAGTGTTTACCAGCGGCCCAAGCCGCTGGCAAAGCCACAGGCAGCAGCAGCAGCTGAAGCTGTTGGCAAAAATGCGACCCACTTTTTATTTGTATTTGTGTGTGTGTGTGTGTTGTGCATTGTGTCGCCCATTACGAGTGTGAGAGTGCGTGTATGTGTGTGGTGAGTGGCAGCAAAAATTCCATACATATCACAGGTAGCAAGAGGCTTAAACCGGATTTCATAGACTCCACACACACACACACACATATAAAAGGAGAAAGAGAATGCAAGAGTGCTAAAAAAAAAAGGAAAAACAACAAAAAATGGGAAAAATGTTTCGCACAAAGCAAATATTGCGTATACGCCAAGGAACCCCGCAAGCCACATGGCCAGAAATTCTCGTTTTGCTCGTTGTCAACGCAACAGCTTCAAACTAGTCGACTAAAGCACCAATTAGCGCTATAAATTTCTTCAATTTCTTCATCCCCCCCCCTGGCATCAACTTGCTGCCATTTTCCATTCCATAACAAGTTTATGTTAAATAATGGCATAATATAACAAAAGGTAAATAGCATAAAGGCAAAGAGAAAGAAAAGAGCAATTTACAATAATGGCAAAGTAATGGCTCTTTTCGCACCTTTGTAGAAAACTTTTGGTAAATAAACAGACTTGAGGTTTATGCGATTATGCCAAGCCACCAAGTTCCAATTAGATTACATTGAAAAAATATCTAGAAATATTTTGAATTCTTTTCATTGTTGATATTGGTATATCCTTTTGTTTCTCAGAAGAAAACTTTTAACTCTATAAATTTTTATAAAAATCACAGTTAATTGTTAAATATTAATAAATTATTTAGTAACCCATTTAAGGTGAATACTTCAAGAGCAGTTTTCTTTTTTTTTTTTTTTGTTTCGAACCAGAACGAGCTTAAATGTTAGCATGCAAATATGATAAATCACCCGCCATTATTGGGCCATCAATCAAAATTATGCGTTCCGCCAGTGTCTGTGTTTGTCTGTCTGTGGGTTGTGTGTGTGTGTATGAGTGGGTATATGTACGAAAAGTGTCTAATTGAATAACGAAGCGTGCAAATTGAGCCGCTCTCTTTCATACTACCTCGTCTACAGCTCGACCTGTCTGTCTGTCTGCCTGTCTATCCAATTCCTTGTCATGGTATGCAAAAAAAAAAACCAACACCAACAAAGTGAGAGAAATAAGAGAAGAAAAAGTAAAGTTAGCCTGAGGCAGTTAACAACACATCCGTAGAGATTTATAGAGAAAGAAAAAAGAAGGAGAGCGAGAGAGAGAGAGAAAGATATATGAGACATGCTGTTGCTTTTTCTCTCCACAAGGTACAATCGGGCGACACTTTCAATGTCTGCGGTTTGTCCTGAAGGCGTTTTCCAGGCATGTTCTTATACGTGTATGTATGTACATATCTACTCATATACTCATATCTCTGTGTGTGTGTGTGTCTATGTGTAGTAAGTTGCTTTTAAATTCCCTTAAATTCCGTCTAAACTCACATATTAACATAGTTTTAAGCATCAGGTATGTATGTATGCAAATGCCGTTAGAGGTTTTTGTGGAATGACAAGCCACAGTACAGATAGAAGGCAAGTTTGGGAAGAGAAGGAGAACATCCAAAATCGGGTGCCGTTACAGTTACAGTTACGGTAACCGTTACACGTTGGTTTTTAATCTCGTTGCATTTTGATTGTATGCAGCTGGTCTACAAAAAAGTAATTTACTTCAGTGAGCGAAGCGAGTTTTTTTCCCCACTCTGTGTTACTATCCCTCTATCTCTCTCTCTTTCTCTCTCTCTCTCTCTCTCTCTCTCTATCTCTATCTCTATCTCTCTCTATTCTATATGTTTCTGTTTAATTTGCAGCATGTCAAAAAATACACCCATGAGTTTGTATGCATGTATGTGTGTGTCTTTGTAGGCATATAATTATTGCATTTCTCGCACGTACCGAGAGACTAAAAACCAAACCAAACCAAACCATACCAAAACCAAACTGGGAGGACCTCGACTCTCGAGTATGTTTGCTTTCCAGTTGGCAAATGGCACATTTCCCTTCGTTTTACCATGGCTTTCATTATATTCTGCTACTACTACTACTACTACTGTTGCTGCTGCTGCTTCTTCTTATTATACTTCTTCTTCTTCGTCTCATTTTCCTTCATTTTCCTCTTGTGTTGTGTTGTTACGCTGTAAGTATTTTTTAATGATACATAAACTAAAAAGATACACAACAACTTTTCTGTATGTGTGTGTGTGTGTGTATGAGTGTGCGGTGTGTGTTGGCAACTCGTCTAAATTATTTACACATCCGTTTTGCATTTTCACTGTTTATTGTATGTGTTTTGGTGTGTGTTTGTATATAGTTTGCACGCGTGTCCTGCCCCTTTGCCACTTCAAGCATTTCCATTTTCTATTCGTTCGTTCTTTTTTTTCCATGTTTTGTTTTGTTTACGCCCTTCCCGCTTGCATTGTTTCCTCATTTGCAGCTCAACACTTTCCACTTTCTGTGTCATTGTGGTGGCGCCTGTTCTGGGTTCTGGTCTTTTGCTTCATGATGTTGGTGGTGCAAAACGCTTCAAGCACTAGCCTCGTTTTTTTTTTTTTGTTGTTTCTCCGTTGCCGCTTTGTGCCACTGCCACACATAATGAATGCAATTTTTAAGCTGTGTGTTTTTTTTTTTTTTGGTATTTTGCATTGAGTGGGTTGAGTTAGAGCTAGCATAGAAATTTAGTCACTTTATCTTTTGGGTTAAGAAAATATAATTCTAGTACTTCTTTTCAGCAAGTAAATGATGTCCCAAATTCCAGGATATGTATTATAAAGGTATATAAAAGCCTTTAACCTATAGAGGACGAGTTGCTTTTTTTCAAAATATTTAGTTGAAAAAGTTGAAAATTGAAGCTAATGCATGAACATGTCATATTTAATGGAAGTAATTGATTGGTAAAAAGTTTTTCACATTTAATTTGAGAGCTTACTTTGCCTTTTGTTTTCTTTTTGCTTTAGAAATCTTAACCGCTTACATATATCTCTTATGCCTGTTTTACCTTTTCTATTTCTGCCAGTTCAGAGTTTTCTACTTTAGTTTGGATGGGAAAGTCTTATGATAAAAGTTGCAAAATGGAATAACAATTATATTCTTTTATTTTTTTTTTTTATATTTTAAAAGATATTTCAGAAGAAGTTTTTCGATACTTGAACTTTTTTGCCTATAAACTGGAAACAAAATAATTTTCTATGCAATTAATGGGAAGGGATTCCCCCCACATAGAGAATATTTGTAGCATACTTTTAGGCAAACAAATTATTTTCATTGTCGTATATCAACTGCTTTTGGTTGCTCTTACTGTTGCCGGTGTTTTTTGTTGTTGCGGTTAGCTGAAGATAAAAATTGTTACGTTAGGCGCACAAAACTAAATAACCAACAGCAGCAACAGCAACACTAACACTGAGAGAAGATAGACAATGGCTTTAATTTAACTGTCGGAAGTGAAACACAATGCAAAATACGAGTTGAACTTACAAGCAATTTGCCTTATGCATTAACGCGAGGAAGCAGAGCTCTAGAGCGGGGTAAAGAAAAAAAAAAAAAGAAGGATTCTACCAACTCTTACTTTACGCCGTAACGCCCATTCCTCACTTACACACACACACACACACACACACACAGACACACACACTGAATGTCGGTTTGCACACACATAAATCTCCGCCGACAAAAACTGAATCGCAGCTCCGTTGCACGCATAGACAAAACGTTGGGCGGCACATTGAGGTGGCATAATGGCGGAGATTGGGAGGGTGTATACACTCTGACTGTGTTGAGTTGCCTTGCTCTTGTTGTTGTTGTTGTTTTTTCCTTTTTTCGCCTTTTGACTTTTTGCCTTTGGTATGTTCATTATTTTTATCTTTCGCAATGAATGCAAAACTACGAAACGAAACAAAAAAGTAGTAAAAGCAACAGCAACTCGGACTCGGACTTGGTCTCGGAGCTTGGAGCGCAAATATGCAAAGCAGTTAAAGGATTCATGGTGCGCTCCACACAGAAAAAAAAAAACAGAACAAAAAACCAAAAAGGATACCAACAACAACAACAAAAACAAGAAAATCTAGGCGTATAGTGTGAATAACGCATAGCAATGTGAATGAGCTGAGGCAGGGCATTGAGAATTAGAGTAAAAGAGAAATAGAGAGAGAGAGAGAGGATCTGGCGAGAGGGAATGCAATCAGCGGAATTGTAATTTAGCGTAAAAGGAAGTTGCGGTAGAGCAAATTGAGGTTTTTTATTCTTTTTTTTCTTCCCCAACTAGCACTACCCTTTGGCCCCCCAAACTGTAGCCTAGCCAAAAAACAAATATCAACAAGAGCAAAAACCTTTTTGTAAACAACTTCCGCTAGATAATGGCAAATACCAGACGAAGAATGGGTTGGTGGGATGGGGGGAGGGGGGGATTTTAGTCATATAGCCATGCCAATCCTTTCCAGCCAACGTCATGTTAAATGCTCTGCAAAATTGCATTAAATACGCACGCTTGTCACTTTTTGATAAGGGAATTAAATTTTGCGGTTTAACGCCAGCGGCAATGGCGGCGGCATCAAACACACACACACACACATACACTCAAAACTCCCCAAGCTCAAGCTCTGGCATCTGACTCTTGGGACTGACTGTTGGTCCTGGACTGGAACTGTATGCCATTCGACGTTACCGCAGCATTCTGACGACATTGGCCGTGTTTATGGCTTGCAACTTCAGCCTTGGCTGTCAACACTGTAAACGAGACGTCATCATCATCATCATCATCGTCGTCATCATCATCGGAGAGGTTTTCATTATTCAATTTGGCCTGCTTGGATGACAGGGGCCAACTAGAGACAAAGTAAACTCCATGGCCTGATTTGTGGTCTTAAAAAAAAAAAAAAACAAAAAACAAGAGAAAAAAATACTCAGTTAAAGCTTACCACACAGCCTGAAGTGAATTCACTTAAGTAATTATTTTTCTTTGTTTTAAAGGCATTATAATGTTCAAGTCCTGTTTCTTTCATTGTCATTTTAACATGATCAAATTATATTATTTTATTTAACATATAATATGTTATGATGATGTTATATGTTATATGAAACATAAAAATAAATCTATATTACAGCTGCTTTATATACTTAATAAGCTTTTATGCATTTCCAGTTCTAGTTCTTATAGTTTATACATACTTTGTGCATAGTATTCTAGGTTTATTTGTTTTTACTCAACATAAATAAAATAATAAATAAATTTTCTATTCTGTTCCATATTGCATATAATTAGTTCTTTACATGTACATACTAGAAATATTTTTATTGCGAGATGTGTGCAACGTTTAGAAGAAAGCGTCTCCAACTATATAAAGTACAGTGGACCCTCGGTTAACAAACACAATTGGTTTCAGCATCTTGTTCGTTAAGCGAAACCACTTTTCCCACATAAATCTATGTAAAATGAAATAATGCGTTCCAGGTTGAAAAAAGTACATTCTATTTTGTTTCAATTTGAACTTTTGTTAAAAAAAAATAGCTTAAAATGCTTCAAAACTTTTAAAGATTTGAAAAAATTCAGCAAATATGTTTCAAGTTTAGCTATGACTAAAACAAACTAACATTTTTTATGGAACGAAATGTGTATTAAAAGGAGATTGTAAACGTAGACGTATGTAAGTTGATGAATAATTGTGATCCAATGCAGCACCAGTGTAACCATGTCTTAAAAAATTAGCAGACAAATTGCATGCAAAATAATGCTAAAAAGGTCACACTGGACAATTTTTCATACAATTTAAATGTTCACCTTTTCGTTGGTCGTTATGCGAAACGTTGTTCGTTAACTGAAACTTTTTTCCCAAAAAAAAAGTGTTCGTTATCCGAAATGTTCGTTAACCGAGGTGTTCGTTAATCGAGGGTCCACTGTATATATATTCCTGATTAGCACCATGAGCTAAGTTGATATAGTCCTGTTTATCTGTCTAGATCAACACACAATCTCCTCTAAAACCCTTAAAGCTAAAGAGCTAAAATTCTGCACAATAGCATTCAGGCATTTTATATCTTGGAATCAATTCGATCGGATGACTATATCATATAGCTTGCATACAAACAATTTGTTGAAAATAATTTAAGACATCAACAACTACATTGTTTTTCTAAAAAATATTACAAAATTTGGGATTTCTTTGAATTTAATAAACAATTTACATTATCCAAAAAGTTTTATAAAAATCGGTTGACTATGTAACTTCTATAGTAATGATTGGTATAAAATAAATTGAAGTATTTAAATCATTTTGTTCCTCAAAACTAAAATTAGTTTTTTTGCTATACCTTCTTATAATTCTAAGAGCATTTACATAATTGCACTCTAAACAGTTTGAAAGGGTATACAAACTTCGGTATGAACATATAATATTAGTAGAATCGTAAGATCTGAAGTCATATAGCTTCAGTAATTTTGCAAATCCTTTTTTTTAGTGTGTCGACCAAGCGTATCCTTTGGTATCGCTTTAGGCCATTTTTATGGGTAGGAATCGTTTACTAGGCATACAGCAGGCACGGATCTAGAGAAGGGCTTCGAGGAATCTTTACCCTTTTGTAAAGGAATAATTTGAGATTTTTTTGATCGGACTTTCGTTTTAGAAATTGTCACTTGTGAATTTTAAAAAGAGAACTAATATCGATATAAAACTGCTGAAATCCTTATTAAATATAATTTAATATCTTCTAAACTATTGCATAACACTTTTAAGCTACATATACATATTTTGTAAAACTCTTTTAGACAGCTTCACATATATTTGCCTTTCTAATAGATAATCTAAAACAATGCTGCTCTAAATACATATTGGCATTGCTTTAAACTAGTTGTATACGTATTTGGATATTCTCCTTCCGCTAAGATAATTTCTCATTTCATGCAAAAGGGGAAATGCATACGCTCAAGTTAGTAGTAGGCCGAGCATAATTACCAGAGAAAACCGCAATACAGCTGGCTGGCTGCCACAATTGACTAACTGGTGTAAGTAGGACGCATGGTAAAGTTTGCCACTGAATTAATAGCCATGTGGCACGCACAAATATCTGAATGGATAACGGTTAAGTTCTATCTATTTAAAAGGTAATTTCAAAAGGCGTTGCTGCACTGCGTCAAAGTTTAATGAAATTTTTGATTAATTTGATTAATTGCTAGGGCTAATATAACTCATTAATTATATGCAGCATATTATTGGTTTCATTGAGACAAGCCATATACACACACGAACACACACCTACACACACATACAGACAGACAGAGTTAATGTCGTCAAGGCAAAGAAATCTCTCTCCAGGACAACATTTGACAAATGGCATTTTGTTGCCTTGGCATGCCGCTGAGCTTTTGGCTAAATATTTTCGTAATTACATTTTCACGTCGAGTAATTAATTTTGTCTCGGTTTTGGCCGTTTTCGTCTTGGTCACATTGCTGCTGCTGCTCTGTTGCTCCTTTGGCGCTGCTTTCCTTTCCTTTGCTGTTGTTGACATTTTGCCATTTTGTGTTGCATATTTCTAAGCGTTTTTACTTCGTTTTTCGTGTTGGCCTTTTGGCCTTTTGGCTTAGTTGGTGCAACCCTCTCGCCTTCTTCTTCTTATTATTATTATTATGTTTTATGTTTTTATGTGGCCAAAATGTGTCACACTTTTCATGTAATTTTCTTGACTTAAATCTGTTTTATTGCCAACTCTTGTGGGACCACAGAACAACAACGAACTCACACGTAGACTTTGGCCCATAAAAAACTTTTTCTGGCTACTTAAGCCGTTAGCCCATCTAAAATTGTGACTTAAATTATGCAACCAGGTGGCCATAAAATGCTACTACCAACTGTAGATCCTTGCCATGTGACACGGCAACAAGGGGCATACAAATACACATACATTCATACATATGTGTAATTAAGCGTTTAATGAAGGACCTGTCCTATGGCATTAAAGCTGATTATCACATAGTGAAAACTCAAATTGATGCAAAACGGAAACAATGGAGTTTTACGAAAAGCTAAAAGCTCTTTAATCTAGAGATAGGCAGAACTATTGAAGGACATTTATTAGAGAAAGTCCTTTAACTATCAAATAAAAAAAATTGGATAAACGCAGTTTATATTGAAGGAAAGGGGGAAAAAATATCCAAGTCCAAAGTTTGCATACGAAGAATTTTTCGGTTGTTTAGATTTGAGGAGGTCCTTTTTTTTGTCTAAATGAAAATGTTTTTAAAGTTCTCTTTAAAAAATCTATTTTCAATTAATTTATTTAAGCTTAAGACAAAATTAATTGTAACTTACAATCGAAACCTTCATGCTAAGTTTTATTATAATTGTACTTTAGTAATATTTAAAACAAAGTTTTGAAATGAAAAAGAAATGCAGAGGAAATCAACAAGAGAAAGATGTTTTATAGATGTAAAATATTTTTACATACCTGCAAGGTTGATATTTTTTATTGAGAATAATTGTTGAGGAATCGATGCTGAATTCCTAATTGCTCAATTTAAACTTTGAATTGAAATAAACTTTTGTATTTTATGATTTCCTTCTTATGATACTTTGGTCACACCTTTTTTGGTTGATGCAATATCAAGCGTATGATGAAATAATTATGTACATATGTACATATGTTAGTTAGTTAGTTAAATAATATTTAAATCTAGCGAGATATATTGAGCTTTTGCCCACTTAATGTCCAGGAATTAAAATCGACTTTAATAGTTTTGAAAATAAAAGTGCAGAACTTTTAAAAAAATGTTTTAAATCATTTGAATTTAATTTGGTATCAGTCTTTAAGTTACAGAAAATCATGTAGAATATTCTAAATAGTAACAAAAAAAGAAATGTTGTATTGCGTACTTAAAAATGTAAAGTTCATTCTTTTATTCTTGAATATACATACATACATACATATGTACACTTTACACTACGAACATACACTTAAAAAAAAAGTGTGGGGATAGATTTCGCGTAAAGTCTATGAATCTGGAAAACAGTTTGAAGACGATATTGTCATTGAAAATAGCCAGAAAGGATGCCTGGAGCCAAATATCCTTAAAGCTTTAAAAGACCCCTTATGATTCCATTCCAGATGAAATCTATGAGGTAATTATCAATAAAAGGGGCTGTTCTCATTATTAATTAAGCTAACAATATTAAACAACATTGTTTACGCAAAGGTTTTTGAGATATTTTGTCATTATTATTTGTTTTAAGTTAGTGAGTCTATTCCATTGACCGATGAAAAATGCCATTTTTTTGAGGTTATGTAACAAAAAAAATTATTAAAAAATAACGGTGCTGCTAAGGCGATTTTCTTTTCTTTTGTTTAATTCATAATTAAACACTTAACAATAAAAAAAATATTTCATTCCGTTTTTGAAAGCATTCGGTTCAAAAACTTCAATTAATTCTGGAAAAAAAGTGAGTCTATTCGGTTGATCGGCAGTGTATAATCCCAACAAGTATTTCTTATATGGTATATAGTATCCCAATGAATGTAAAAGCTGAATAAAGCAGCCAAAAGGTTTGGATGTATTTCTTTCAGTAGCATTTAGCCGGCTTAAGGTCGGGTATTTTCCTATAGCCAGCACAATGTGACCAGGTTGCTTGTATAGGATTATGTTGAGAATCACCCGAGTGATCTCTCTCTAAACTAGTTGGGAATTATAACTGAATTCTGCGAATGAATGGGACAAAGCCTCCATGTGAGAATATATATTTTATAATATATTAGTATTTTAAATATTTACAATAGCTTATAAATGCTTTTGAACTTTCATATGTTTAATTTTTATTTTATTATTTGTTTGTTATTTTTTTTTTAAGAAATTTAAAGAGGTCAGTAAAATGTCACTCTGGAATGCTTTTAGAAAAAAAACTTAAACTTATATGTATTTGACATACATAAAAAGACAAAATGGTTAAAGTAAACTCCAGATTAAAATCTTCAATATTAATAGATTTTATCATAATATATTATTGACTCGAAATTCAAATTTACAATCTTTTCCAACTTAGCTTGAAATAAATTAATTCTAAATAAAAGCTTTCTTTCGGAATAACTTGAATTAAATCTATTTAAAAGATTTGACATACAACATATTTTTTTATGATAATGTAATTAAAATAATTTGTCACTTTGACCACACACACTCACCTACATACATGTACATAGATCTTTATTTTGTCCGTGTGCGACAACATAATTTGCTGTTAATGTACTCAACTTTCTCTTTTTCTCTTTCTCTGTCTCTCTCCTCTCTCTCTCTCCCTCTCCTCTTTCTCTCTCTGGTGTGCTCCTGACACATTCATATAGTATAGTACATACCTCGGGCAGCCGCTGTCTGACATTTTTAAGGTCCAGGCGACACATAATTAACCCAATTAGAATGTGTCTCTATGTATGCGTGTGTCAACGCTAAGCTAAATTTATGTGAATTTTTAATTATGCCGGACAAACAACAGAAACAGCAACAGCAACAAGAAGGTGTCGCTTATTGTTGTTGTCCGTTGGCAACCAACCACAAACCAAACAGCAAACAGCAGCCAGCAACATCAGAACAAACGACCCAAACCTGAGGACAAGAACCTATCTGCCAGTATGGCTATATGGCTGGTAGCCTGGTTGGATAGTTGGTTGGTTGGTTGGTTGGTTAGATGGCTGGGATGGTTTGGTTAAATGAAAAACGTAGTAAACTGTGCGCAAAACACCTGAGGATTCACCATGACGACCAAGCGGCGACCAACAATGAGTGGCCAAGTGGCTGCTGCTTCTGTGGCTTCTCCTCTTGCTTTTACTCTTGTTGTTATTGCTCTTGTTGCTGCCATTTCGTTGTTGTTGTTGTTGTTGTAGACAAGCAGCTTTACCATTTCCGGGCGTGCCTTTTGTTAGCTCGATTTTCCACTTGCTGCTGTTGTTGGTTTAACTGCATTGTTCCTTGTGACTTTTTGTCTGCAACCGCAAATAGAAAGCAGTCCCATAAACAGACCCACAGACAGAGAAGCAGAGAAGAGATGGAGAAAGAGATGGTAACAGAGAGAGATGGAGACGAAGACAAACACACACACACACACACACAGAGAGATGGCAACGGGTGAAAGTTTTAAGCAAATGTTGCCAAGTGTTTAACATTTTGTACGGTGTCAGTGGCTCTGTGTCCTGTGTCCTGTGTCCTGTGTATGCGTGTGCAAGTCACCTGAGGGAATCACCCATTCCTCCCAACTAGAGCACAACCCACCCCCCTCCGATTCAAATGAACTTTCCCCGGGCGGACTTAACGTGTGGGATAAATGTAAATTAAACTATGCTTAAAGGGTCTCTGGCTCTGGGATTCGGCAGTGAGAAGGAACAGGAGCAGGAGCAGAAGCAGAAGGACTGTCGGTTAGTTTAGATGTAGGCAGACTGTGTCGGTTTTTTTAACTGGCGTTGATTTTTGGCACACCCAAGTGACTGGGATTTAGGTGGAGAAGTGGAGCAAAAGCAAAAAAAAAATGTTAGGAATCAAACCAATTGCATACTTTAAGGCATTCGAAATAGAAATGTTAATTCATTTCCTGTCTAAAACTTGATTACATTTAGTTAGTTTTACAAATGGTTGCAGTCTTTGTTAGTACTTTAAGTGAAAGGAATTAACTAAATATTTTTCTTTATTTGAGAAGGAAAATAATGGTTTAAGTTATACATATATTCATATACATACATATCTTTTATCAAAGATGTAATATTTTTGAATCTATAATTCCTCTAGAAGAGAGTATCTATGTAGGTTGATCTTTAAACTACAAACTGCTGAGTTCTTTAAAAGTTCCATGTTGTTGATTTCGTTTTGGTTATGTGGAAACTAAAGGTAACAATTTTCGAAAATATATAAAAAATATGTCAGATCATCAAAAAATTTTAGTATACACAAGAATTGACCACTCATCCCTAGTTAAATTCAAAAAAATATATATATCTACTTTAGCTTAGCTTAAATATATATTTGTTAAGCTTCTTTAACTCCATTTACAGAATCGCTTTAACCAGATAAAATTTTAAATTCGCGTTTCACAATCAAGGACTTCACTTCATTTCAAATCATTTCTACTGCAATTTAAAGACTTTTGATAATTGTAAGTATTGTCCTTGGCCTTAAACTATTTTTGGTTTTTATTTTTGTTTGTTAATATTTATCCCATCTAGTGACAAGTTTCTTGTGAATCATTTAAATTTTCCTCAAATGGGAATATGTTTAAATAATTCATATGTAATCTTGTTTTAGGTGGCATAACTTTGATTGCCTCTAGGACTTGGACTAACAATTAGTCATTTATGGAATTTCATTAAAATTTCTATGAAATGGTTAAGGGACAGCTCTCTCTCTCTCTCTCTTGCTCTATTAGGGACACTGACTAGCCATTGCATGTGTAGGTCAAATAAATGTTTAGCAAAATGTGATAATATAAAATTTTTGATGAGACAAATCCTTGGACGAAATGCAGAGCATTAATTTCTATACAAAGAAAGTCAAAAAAGGTTGTGTGTGTGTGTGTGTGTGTGTGTGTGTGCAGATGGTAAGCAGCAGACAAAAGAGAGGTAAAAGGAGTGGCGGAAGGGTAGGTAGGTGGACGGATGGGAGTGTGATGTATTTTGTTCGTTTTACGCTTGCTCTTCATTTATATTTTTGGTTCAAGGATAATAATCCGACATCGCGTGCTGTTGAAATTTAAGGAGTGTATGTGATTTTTATCATGCAAACTGCCGGAAAATGACCGAACTCACCCCCATCCAATACATCCCCCTCCTCTCCTCACCCTCGTTGTCGCCTCTCATTTGTCCTCCCACAAAGGACAAATTACAAAAAAACAACAAAAAATGTATATATGTATATATATAGAGAAAAAACCAAACACCAAACGAAACGTGCTAAATGAGTAAGGTAAATGAAATTACCTGAGTGAACACACCTCAAAAATTGGTTTAGGTGTTTGTGTGTGTGTGTGTGTGGGTGGGTGTACTATGACCAGTGTCCAGCTATGCGTGAATGGGTGTTTTTTTTCTCGTTTTTGTTTTTTATTAAAGAGCGGAAATTACAAATTTGTTTGCAGCTAATGGATTTCCATTTCAAAATTGCTTTTGCCTTTGGTGTCAAATTGAAAAGAAGAAAAATAAAAACTGTTTAAGCTGCGAATTAGCCAACAAAATTTATGCACAGCCTCTAAACAAAAAAAAAATAACAGAAAAATTGTTGCAAAAATTTAATTTTCGCGTTTTGTGTGTCGAGTGAAAGAATGTTAAGCGGGTTGGCTGGGTGGTGAGTGGAACTCTGTTGTCGTCGTCGTCGTCGTCGTTGGCGTCCTTGCCACAAAACGCTAACGACTACAAAATTGCAAGAAAATTACCCGTTAATGTCCAACATTTATGTCTGCTAGCAAAAGACGCTGAACAAGGCGTCGGCACAGGGATAGGGATCGGGATCGGCATCGGCATCGGTGGCCGTTAGTGTCTGGCTTTTGGGACTCCTCTACATCTCTATACATATATACATATATAAGGCGGGCATTTTTAGGCGAAATTTTTCGCCAAGGAGTAACGAACAAACTACTAAGAGACGAAAAAAAAAAAAATGGAAAATAACTGGCAAAACTATTATGGCCCTTGTGCTTATTACTGGCTGACATGCAAACACTTGGTCGGTTTGCCCATTCTCTTGGCTCCTTGCAAGTTACTTGCCATGTCTCACCCACTGTTATATTACAGGACCACTTCCTCGAACCATTCACCCACTCTTAGTATGTCTGTTGTCTGTGTGTCGGACGAGGACCAAGGACAAGGACAATGTAGGAAATGCTCGGTTCGGAAAAAACTTTCAACTCACGTGACTTTAAGGGATAGCTTGAACTACCATTAAATATTTAACATATTTTGGCATTTAATTTGCAACACACAATAAATAATAACATGACACATATTGTACCTCTCTCTCTCTCTCTCTCTCTCGATCTCTATAGAAAGAGAGAGGGAACTAAAGAGCAAAAGTAGCCGTAATTTATAAGCACACAAATCGAAAATCAACAACAACAACGAAAAAAAAGTAAATAAAATTGCTTTTCAACAAAACTTAGCGAACCTGACACACATGTCGAAAAGTCATTAATAATGTAGGTAGACGCCAGACAAGAGTCAAGTGGGTATGGTATATGTATAAGGAAACCCCTCAATCTGCACCACCCTCTTCCACTTCTCCTTAACATGGCAATGAAAATCGACAGGGCACCATTCGAAAGCAAACCAAACCAAACTCGAAGCGAAATGTCAAACGTGCCGCTTGCGACTGTCAAAGTAAATTTATGCCCCCCGCAACAATACTACAGAGGGAGAAAGAGAGAGAGAGAAAGAAAAGAAAGGGGGGGTAACTAAAAGTATTTTGTAGTTACTTACATCTCAAATACAATCACCAAATTCTCTCCCTTGGTATACCACCATCCCCCCCCCCCCCATCAAAGGAGTCACCACCTCAATGGAGCATGATATTTGTGGCCTGACTTTTGTCTGTTCTGTGGTGTCTGCAACTAATTTCAATATCATCAAAAATTAATTTCACTAATTCGATTAGAGAGGGTATTTCGCTTAAAGCTGCATCGCTTAGTAAGTTTTTCCCTGTGTGAGTGTGTGTGGGGGGGAGGGAAAGGTTTTGTGGTTTCGTTTCCTGCTTCTTTTGCTTGAAATTCATTAATTTTAGTCAAGACTTCTAATACATTTTTTTTGGTTGCTCTTTAGTTCCAACATCAGTTTATATATATATATATATATATATGTAGGCAGATGTATATACATATATATATATAGTACACCACAATGTGGCAATGGCGTGTGTTTGGTTAGTAATGTTCACACATATTGCATGTTGGGGGCAAGGGGGGTGAGCAACTACTGATAATATATGATCCAAAATGATGATAATTAGTTAGGTCATTTGTGGCAGGCTAATTGCAAATGTAATGACATTATTCAACGATATCGGCAAACTGCAAAATTAAGCAACTTTATCTTAAGCTTTAGTTAACTAACTGCTTAGTTAAGTTAGGAATTTTCGGAATAGTTTTGCCCTGTAAGAAATTCTAAAGATTTTTTTAAAAATAAACCAAAATTTAGTTTTGGCAAGTCTAGAGAACCTTTTTTAGCAGATGGCTAAGTAGTTGTATAAAAATGAAGCATACGCTAAGGAGCGGATTAAGAGAGAAAAGTTATAGGTAGAATGTTTGCTTAACAATTGGTGGAAAATATAAACGGAGACAACAAATCAATTTGGTTTTTATCAAACTTTGT
Source organism: Drosophila austrosaltans (assembly GCA_035045865.1). NCBI lineage: Eukaryota > Metazoa > Arthropoda > Insecta > Diptera > Drosophilidae > Drosophila > Drosophila austrosaltans. Next base: position 10,185,569 of record JAWNOQ010000211.1, on the reverse strand, counting down.
ATATTTTATTTAATAATTAAAAGTACGATTTTCTTTCATTTTATATTTCGGTTTAGAAAAGAGAGAGTCAAATTATTTATTTATTTGTTTTTCAATTTTACATTTGTATTAGAAATATTGTATTTAAAAGAGGGTTTCACATTATAAATTAACTTGTTTTGTAAGCCATGGCTAAAAAATTTGATATATGTGATTTTTACATTCTTTACCATTTCTAGACCAAATTTCTTAAAATTGTTGGACTATGTCATATATGTATGTATGTAGCTACCATCGTAACGTTATTAGGGTAGTAGAAAGTTATATACAATATGAAAATTGTTCGTTCTATATACATCTAACCCTCGATTTACACGGCAGAAATGTTCCTAGATTTGAATCGTATAAATCGAAATTCGAGATATTGTATATACATATAAACTATGTAAATGGAAAAAATTATGCAATATTTAAAATATAAGTATAAAATATATACAGAAACATAAAATAATTGTAAAAAACATTACAAAATTAAATTTTATTTTTCAATGTGCAAAAAAACATACATTACTTATTTTTTTTTTTTATGAGCGTAAAAATGTAGTTTTCTTGTTTTTAGAAAATGTCGGCATTGAGTATACCCTGTACCAGCTAGTTATATTAAATCAAGATCGCCATCAATTTAATTCAAATTTTCTTTAACATGCAGCGACAGCGAACGCATGCTATCTCGCTCTTTCTTATCTGCCAATGTCGCCCTTGGCATTTCAGTAAAAACGGATATACATACATAGGTATATCTCCGATGTTTTTTGTCCGATTTCGACTAAATTTGGTCATCTGTTGCAGCTTGGGTATATAATTAGAAATTCGTTTCACCAAATTTGGTAGCTCTAGCTCTTATATTCTCCGAGATCGAGATGTTCATACGGACAGACGGACGGACAGACGGACATGTCTCAATCGACTCGTCTGTTGATGCTGATCAAGAATATAAGCTCCCTTGGTTCAATGTTCACAAAGGTTGACTATGTTGGATCTTCGTCCACTCAACGAAAAGTGCATTCAGTTGTTCTCTTAGACTTAAAAACTTTCGGTTTTCCATGATAACTTTTTGGCTTAGTGTGCCAAATAGATTTTTCATTGAGCTTAGATACGGGGAACAGGCAGGACACTCTGAAGCCAACATTTAGTTTCACGGATTATGTGAACTATTGCGTTATCCTGCAAAAAAATATGTCGTGCATAGCCATTTTCATTCAAAACTGGTATCAAATAGCATTACAGGGTTCAAATAGACGCTTCTCATTCAAGATGCTTTAATCCGAAATTCAATGTGGCAGTCTTAAATATGGTATTAGCTTTGGCATTTGCCTTATATTTGCGTATTGGAATATTTCCGAACGTTTAAAAGTCCGAAAAATTGTAAAAATCGAAACCTTCAGCCTATTTGCGGAATACAAACGCGATAAGGACATTGACGAATTGCGCACAATTTGGCTTAAATCTCGGTTTTTTCGCCTTTTTCACTTCATAGAGCCATAAGAATTAGGGTTTCTTTGAAAGTTTTGCACAACGAATTGACTAGATCCAATTTTTAAAGTACAGTTCCCCTTTTACTCGTACAACTGTCCTTCAGTGCTATATTCTTGTCCTTTCGGTGTCACTAAGTGATTCAACATAAAGCAGTTTCTCAAATGTATTGTTCTTTTAATGATTTGGTACCGCGCTATATTTAAATTCAAATAGCGTTACAAACGTCAAATTTTGCTATTGACTTTATAAATATGCTACATGGGGACTTGAGAAAAAGGTCATTTTTAAAATACCGTTTGTTTGGGGTAAGCGAATTGTAGTCCCGATTTTGTTTGCTCTAATTTCTCTTCATAATCGTCATATATTTTGTATTGCGCTACAGTTTCGAAACATTGCAATTTTCAAAGTGATTTCCTAAATATGCAAAGGAGCTTATATACTTTATGGGGAGGAAAACGCTTCCTTCTGGCTGTAACAAACCTTTTAGCGACTTTAATATACCCTTTTACCTGATGGGTACAGGGTACAAAAACATTACAAAATTAAACTTTATTTTTCAATGTGCAAAAAAAAAAACATATTTAACTTATTTGTTTCATTTTTATAACACAACTTTATTTATGAGCGTAAAAATTTAGTTTTCTTTTTTTTCAAAAATGTTATTTGTATTTGAAATGGAATTTCATTGATCGCAATCAAGAAAAAAACAAAAATTTTTTATAAACCAAAATTGTGTAAAACTAAAATCAATGGAATTCCGATGATGGGTCTGTTTCAAATTGTACTTTTGAAATATGTTCCAAATTGGCTGATCAAATCCAAAAACTTAATCGAATTTATAACTTATATACATATGTGAGTGATCCAAAATGAATGGCTCACTGAACTGAGCCACTGAACTTGTTCATTCAATATGGTTCAGTTTGGCTCGCTAGCTCATTTTGGCTCACTAGCTCATTTTGGCACACTAGTTCAGTTTGGCACACCCAGCTCATTTTGGCTCACTAGCTCAGTTTGGCTCACTAGCTCAGTATGGCACACTAGCTTATTTTGGCTTACTAGCTCATTGTTGCACACTAGTTCTTATGGCTCGCTTTGCGTTCTTTTCAACTGGCGATCGCAAAGTGAACTTTTAAGCTATCCACAAGTGAGCCATATGAGTGAGTTGGCTCACTTCGAAAAAAAGAACGAATGAGCCGGTTCACCTCAATGAGCTGCTTTTACCCAAGTATACTGTGGAGTTTTACCAGAAAAAAGCGTTTGGCCACTTCAGCATAGACAATTTTAGGCTTAACTTTTAGTTCTCTTTTTAGGCTTGCTTTAATTTTGGGAAGGTAAACTTTTCCTTAAGTTTTTTTTCCTTACGATGTCAGCTCTTCTTTGCCTCAATTGCCATAAATTCAGTGTTGACAATAAGAGAAAATCCAATTCCAAAAAAAAAAAAATATATAAATGAGTTACAGTGAATGTCACTGAAAATCGTACAGCAACTTATTTCTTGCATTTTGTTAGCTCATTGCTAAACTAACAATTAGATGCATGCAAATTATAGTTTTACATAATAATAGTATAGATTACTTTTATTAAATGTAAAAAAAAGTGCGAAAAATGGGTTACTTTTTCCGAAAATTTGAAAATACTCTTTGTTGTACGAAAAATGATGCGTCACCGAAAATCGTACAGCTGATCATTTCTTAAAATATCCATTGATGAAAAAAAATTTGTTATTGAACTTTTCCAAAATTATACTAGAAGTTGTTTTTTATGGTTTTCCGGTAGTTTTATTCAGTTTTAGGGTTAATATTTGAAGAAAATGAAGCAAGTATCTCCTAAGGAACGTATACGTAATTTTCCATTATGACAAGGAAAATCTTGTAACGAAATAACAGGAATGCTTAACAGACATCAAAGCACTATCCATTACATCATTAAAAGACACAAATATGAAAATACTGTCTTTAATAAAGTCAGAATTCCGTCAAATACAAAGCTGACAGTCACTGGTGGTTGTGGATAATATGCCAAATTAAACTAAATCTATTCAAGTCAGCCCCAAAAATAAGCAAGAATCCAAAAAATTTATTAAAAAAAGAATGTTAGTGAATCCACAATTAAAAGGTTGCTTTATACTAACGATTATCGCTTGCAACAAGCCATAGCAATATGATCGTAACGGCAGAGACTACTGCAGTTTGCTCGGGAGTTCCAATCTAAGCTGAAGGAGTTAGGAAATACGATGTTTTCTAGAATGAATCGAAGTTCAACATTTTTGCATCTGTTAACAAGCAGATTCTATAAAAAAAACCGAATACACAAGTAGATATGGCCAAATTACGTGCAACTGTCAAACGCGGTGGTAGGTCGGTTATGGCCTAGGGATGTATGTCAGCTATAAAAATCAGTAATTTAATTTTTATTGGATAAATATTGATCCAGATTGGATATATAAACATCCTTAAGTCAAATTTAATACCAAGTTCCGAGAAATTATGAATTCGAAGCACTTTTAAGCAGTATTTAGATAATGGTCCCACACACGCCGCCTTAAACTCCAATACATGGGAGCTATGCAACTGTCCAAAAGTAATGGAAACTTCCGCCTAGTCTTCCGATATGAATGTCATCAAACATCTTTGGCTTATTCTTGAACAAAAAATTGGAAACTTTAAGGTTCCAAAAAAGGATGACTTCAAGAAGGCTCCTTCTAAGGGGTGGGACAAAATCAGTGTCAAAAGGAGTGAAAAGTTGGTAGACTCAATGCCAAAAAAGATTGAGGCTTTTACAAATGCAAAGGGCAGTCCAACAAAACACAAAAATATATGATTCTAGCATTAGTTTTAATATTATTTTAAAAAAATGCTGCTGTACGATTTTGAGTGACCGATACATTTTTGGACTTTGTACATCAAATGTTTTTTTTTCCTAAATTTTTCAATGAAGTTTGGCTCGTTTTTTATTTTGTTATTAAGATAATATGTTAACGATCCAATACTGATTTTCTTAAATTTTTCTGATTTTTGGAACATGCTTTTTTTTGCTTGGTGATGAAAATTGTTCATGTGTACGATTTTCAGTGACATTCACTGTAAGTAAATGTGAACAAAGGCAAAAGATGATGACTGTGTGTGTGTGTGCCTGTGTGTAGATATATCTACATATATTTACCATATTCATGCTTACACCATTTCAAGTCCCACAATCCCTTAATCGCCGTTTTAAAACATCTTGGAAAAGCGTTTGGTCGTTTACCCCAGCTGCCGTTGCCTGAATTCCGTAGTCCCTTCCCCCGTTAAGTTCTCCTTTCTGCTGCTGCTGCTGTGGCATTTAATTAGGTCTCACTGAGTCAACTTTATGCAACATTCAAAAAACGCAAATGGCAAATTACACACAACATTTGAGAATCATTTGGTTGCCGGGTTTTTCTTTTTTTTTTTTTTTTCTTGAGACATGGCCACGAAAATTAAATCTCCAAAGTCAAAGACTTTGATGGCATCATCCCCTCCTCCACATGACATCCCTTACCCCATCAAAGTGTGTCGAGTGTGGTGGAGTGTGTGCGTGTGTATGTTATTTTTTCTTTATTTAATTTCGTTTTATGGCTGTTGCCGCACCTTATTTCATTTCATTCCATTTTTTTTTGGTGCAAACAAAGAGCCAACTCGCATTGTGCAAATAAAAATAAAAAGAGGCCAAAAGATATTCATGTGTGAAAAGGCATTTTGGGCTCTTGGAAATTATAAATTGTGGATCCGCATAGGCTGTTCGTATGACGTAATTGTCATACTCTTGAGAAACAGAGAATGTAAAGAGGAGTTACCAACACTAACCAAAGAGATCGTGAACGAAGAATCCAATAAGAAGTTACCAACACAGATAAAGTAAATGACTTGAGGTGATTTTGCTTATGTGTATGTATATATGTACATATATCATCATACTCTGGATAAACATAGAAAGTTAAGAGGCTTTTCTAATACTAATAAAGTGATCGAGGAACTAGATCCTCTTAGACAAGAAATCTAGAGACTTTTTGACTCTGTTAAACTAATCATGGAAAATGAGGTGACAAATTTTAGATCATTTGACTAATATATAAATGTTATATAATAATATCTTAATAAATAAAGAAAGAGGGTTTCCAACACTGGTAAACTAATCGTGACACTGGATCTTGCCAAACAAGAAATCTAATAAGTTTTCTAACACTGCTACCTGTCAAAGCGAACGACTTGAAGTATAAAGACCTCAAATGAGTTTTCCAATACTGGTAAGCTGCTTGTGGAAGTCTAGGAGAACGCAACTTGAAGTCTTTTTATTCATCTATTAAGTATGTAAGCAAGAAGCTATAGCTAATATGTCTTCTATAAGAAATACGTAGTTGACCGACTTGAATTTAACCTTTGATTTCTTCCTTCTTCTTTTCTTTTAGAGACTTAAGTTTCCCTTTGGCTATGGCACAGAATCTAAAAACTGTTGGACCTACCTTTAAAACAAATGTATATAGCTTTTCTTTCTGATCATTTAAAGAAAGGAAAAGCTGTCTTCTCTGCATACATATATGTAAATACATATGTATATACCTTTATGTACATATATATGTATACTCTTTAGGTAAGGGTATAAAAATTAACAAAGGACATACGGAATAAATGTTGTAAGCAAGTCAAAGAGTTCGACTAGAGTTATCCTGTAACCAATTTAAAACTTAAAGATTCTTTAACAATTGCATGTCATTTAGCATAGCTACACAGTGGCGCCACTAGTGCTTTTAAATGCCGATCAAGAAAAATCTTTTGGTTTGTTTTCACAGTTTGAATATGCCATCTTAACCCCATAAGTGCAGGGTATTATTAAAAGCCTTGGAACAACTTGTAGAGGAAGCCAAACATATCCACATGAAGCGCCAAAAGTCACGAAGTAGGACACGGCCAAAACGAGGATAAGGATGAGAAAGAGAATGAGAAGGCGAATGTGCGTTTGCCTTTCACTAATTGTCTTTGCTGTGCGTGCGTGCGTTTGAGGCGTGTGCCTTGGCACAGCGTGAGAAAGGGGGAGAGGGAGTGGAAAGGTGTGTATGTGTGTGTGTGGTATAAGGATGAGGAGGCTGCATATATTTTACGGTTGTTTAGCTACACGTATGTATGTATGTGAGTGTGTATATGTGGCAGTTGCCTTTTACGACTGTCGTTTCCTTCAAAATGGAAGGTTGCCCCACATCTTCAGTACTCGCATCATCTTTTCACTCAGACACCAAAAAATTTCAAGTAAATGAAATGCAAATTCATTTTGGCATTGTTGTTGGCATTGTGCTGCACCTGACCAATTTTTCTATGTCTATGTGTGTGTGTGCATGTGTGTGCTATATATAGATCATACAGACATAGAGATATTTGGGTTTTAATTCACTTAATGATCAAAAATACATTTGAATAATGCCCGCCCTACCTTGTGATTTGCACTTCCGTTCTACTCATTCAAATTTTCATTCTGTTTCTGTTGACTCATCGGAAAATTTCTTCAAATGTATAGCATAAATATATTTATTAATACATAGAGAGGGGGAGAGAGAGAAAAGTAAAACATTTGTGGTCTTTGTATGGGATGTCAATCAAAAATCTCCAGCTGTGTGTGACTTACCTCAACTCCCCCTAACCACCCGTTGCTAAAGTTATTGTCCTTGTCATTCTTTTGCTATTCGGTTGTGTGAATTCCCAATGCCAATTAAATGTTGCTTTCACATTGTCATCCAATGCAGTAGTACAGGACGGGCCAGGACTTTTCATATGACAATGTCGCAACGGTAATGAGCAGGACATGGACACGCACCTAACTACGAGCAAGGACCCACCCATCCACTGTTCACTATTCACTATTTACCACTTACCGAGCAACCACCCAACGGTACAGGATAAGTCACTCAACTCACTCAATTGGGTAGAACTCAGCATGCGCTCGCATGTCCTGCCAAAGTAAATTAATTGCAGAAACCCCAATCCCCCTCCTCCTCCTCCTCTGCAAGGACCTGCTCTCATTTTGCCTTCTTTCTCTCTTATTTTTCTTTTGCCTAGCTTATGTGCAAATTAACATTATCATCAAGTATAAGAAGAATGAAAGGAAAAGAAGGTGTAGGAGAAGAGGGTGGAGGGTGGGTAGAAAACTTGCGTAGATTAATCGAGCTGATTAACCACACGCAGCTCACTCTCTCTCTCACTCTGACTAAGTATTTTGCCGGCATGCCTATTCATTATGCAATTATTTTGAATGACTTTTGGTAAGTGATATTTCCTTGGTCTCATTTAGAGAGGGGAAAAATGCATTTATTTTGTGAAAAGGAAAAGCAAAATTTAGACATTTCCCTTAACTGCCAGAATGGGCAGAATGATGAATTTCTGGCCAGGTTGATTTCAACACTAAATGAATAAATTTTGCCAACTGGCTTAACTTTAATCAACATTTGATATGGCAAATCAACTTACTTTAATTAGTTTCAGTAATTAGTCTGTATAACTAAATTGGCTAAACTAGATATTAATTGATTGATCTGCCATACCATATATTTTCAATTATAACAATATACAAATTACAATATACAGTGGATTAGCAAACAGATAGTTGACAAGCTAAATGAAAATATTTTTTGGGAAATTTTGGTGAATTCATAAAAATTTATTTTATTTCTTTCTATGTACTTTGTACTTTTTATTGCATTTGGGAAAAAGAGACAAAATACTTTTGGTCGAAAAAGGCTCTAAAGTATTTTTGCAGTATTTAAATAGAATTTATTGTGCTGTCAAATTACTTTTGTCCTAAGAAGAATCAAAATACTTTTGACCAAATAGGAGCAGAAATATGCATTTTTATGCCTTGGGCGAAAATGTCAAAATAATTTCATGTCTATAAGTATATTTAGTATTTCTCATAACTGTAAAATTACTATTAATTTTTTTTATAAAAATATTTCTTCATGTGATATATTTAGAAACTTCAATCTAACAGGTACTTAGCAATCAGAATTAAAGCTTTTGTTTAAAATATTTGATTATATATTTTTGTTATAAATATGACATTAGATAGGGATGAAGAACTATTTAAACTTTCGACTAAAGTCGACTATAATACAAAAAAAAAATTGACTCTTTTCTTTCGAAAAGTTGACTATTTTCTGCATCCCTAATATAAGATTAGGAAACTTAACAACTTTTGGTTTCTTCTTATAGTATATTTAAAAAAGATGACATTAAACTAGAAGTTTTATTTTATCAATGAATCCAGTTTTGGTAAAAAATTGTAATCTTCTCCTCCGAAAACTACATATGTATGAATTCTCCTTCCATATCAAAACGTTTGCCCAAATCATATGATACTTAAAGTTAAGACATACATAAAAACTTTATTGATTCATTCAATAATTCTGCAATTGGAAATTGTTTTTCTTTTGTTTACCAATCTCTTTAGCCCAAAATGAATATTAAGTTATTTTTCTAAAAATATAACCCAACGAAAATGAACATTAAAAACGATTTAATCATTTCAGAATATATGTACATTATGCCACAATGTATATGCCGATAGATTACTATTCACAACTATCTATATACATACATACATACATACATATATATATAGCATAAATCTTTGTCTGCTATTTATGATTTGCAAGTCATAAGTATATTTTTCCTTTTATTATACTCTTCAAAAATGAGTATATCAATTTAGGTTAGAAGTTTCCAATACTTAGAAGAAAGCATCTTTAACTGTATGATGTACATATATTTTTGATTAGCACGACGAGCTGACTGGATATACAGTGAAACCTCGATATAACGAATCTGAAGGGAACCAGAAAATTCTTCGTTATATCTATTGTTTCGCTATATGTACTTATTTGTAAAACCTTGGTAAAACGAAATTTAAAGAAATCTGAAAGAAAATTCGTTATAAATTACCTGTTTTTACCTGTTTACATTAAAATAATGATAGATCTGTAGTATGGTAGATATTCAAAATAATTATACATTTTTTCAATTTGCTTTTATTAAAATACTACAGCTTCCTGCGCCTCAAAAAAATTTGGAGCTTTTCAACCATTTGTTGAGCTCCTTTGGCAGTGATAACGTTCTCTTTGCTTTCTTCTCACTTCGTTGTATAGAAAGAATTAAAGTAAGACATTGTTATGCTGAAGTTTGGGATAACGGAACTGTAACGGCTTGCCACAAATTTGATTTTGCCTTATTTTATTTTCGTGTATAAAGGTGTTCGAAAAATTGCTTCGCTTTATAGAGTCTTTCAGACTTAGAAATTCTTCGTTATAGCTATGGAGCATTTTTGTATGAAAAACTTCGTAAAAGCGAGGTTTTTTCAAGGGACTTAAATAAAAATTCGTTATATTGAGTTTTTCGTTATAACGAAGTTCGTTATATCGAGGTTCCACTGTAGTTCTAACCGTATGTCCATTCGTTACTGTGTTCTTTCCTTCGGCTGTTCTTTGATTTGAATGCCTTAATCTTTGCTCTTCTTCTTCGTTAGTATTACAAAACTGAAATTTAACAATTAGACTTTTTTTCTTAGTTGACTATACCATAAAAATTTTATGTAAAAACAACTCACATAACAGTAAGTAAGCATAGTCCTCAGCCATATTAAATAAACTTCTTTTATTACATACAATTTGCAAGGGTATACAAAGTTCGGCATAGCCTTAATTGACCTGGCCTTCTTGGTTTCTGTGTGTTTGCTTTCTCGCTTGTTAGCCGAATGAAATATGGAAAAATTGGCTAGCAAAGCACAAAAACGAACCTCAGACAACAAGTTGAATACGCTTTTCTTTATATAGAGAGCCGATGTAGAAATACTCTAACTTAATATTTGCAATAATTTATATACTTTGTGTATAAGTATGTAGTATATAACTATATGTATATAGTTTCCACTAGAGCTAAAGTTTGCCCGTATTGGACTTCAGTAGAATACTCTGTATAGTTTTGTTTGAGGAAGGTTCAATTAACTTTTCAAATTTTCAAATAAATTTCAATTTCTTCAACAACTTCGATAATATTTCCAATGAAGGAGATAATATTAAAGCTGAGCTTGTCGGTTATCGAAGGCACTCTTTATGCTAAAAAGGTTCCCTAAACAAAAGTACTGTTATGTTAGTAGCAACTAAATACTAGTAGCAACTATTTGCATTTGTTTTAATACTGTAATAATTTACTATCAGTTACAGTGTATATATCCTAATGTTAATTTAAGTATTCATCTAATTTAACTAATATATAAAAACAAATAGAAAAAATACTAGTTAAATAAGGAAGTGGAAAGATCAAGTAAATTGCCTATTAATGCGATTTAATATTAAAATCAAACTTTCTTTAATAATAATAAAGTTTGAAATACCCTTTTTTTTCCTTTCCCCAAACACAAAAAGTACTCCCTTCCTTTGGGTTAACACAACGTTGGGGGGCACGGGGCGGGGTGTAATCGTTTCGAGTGAAATATTTAATTGATGCAAACAAAAGACAGATTTATTGTTGCTTTCTGGTTCGTTCGTGGCTTGTGATATTTATGGTAAATATTTATGGATCGCCACTGGACTTATAGTGGGGACCTGTGTGGCCTCTCTTGGCCAGGTGTAAGTGCTTAGCAATATTTGTTGTTATGCCTTTCTAGCTGTTTTTATTATTGTTGTTGTTGTTATTGTCTTATTTAGATGCTCTAGCATAATGTAATTAATGGGCAGCGGCCCAGAACAACAATAAACAACAACAAAGAGGCCAACTAAATAAATTCTTGGGAATGTGCATAAAAAATTATTTGCTCGCACGCCTCAACGCAGTCCAATGAAGACTTACACAGATTTTGCCATATATATATTATACATACATACAATACGAATACATATATACATATATATATACCCATATAACATATAGAATTTGTTCCTTTTGCATAGAAAGCTGGTGATGCTGCTGCTGCTACCGTTCTACTATTTGGCAATGAACCAAAAATAAGCATCCAATACTAACACCAACAATAACAACAACAACTGATTTGTACAGGTGCGAAAACTCTGTGATCAGTTGGCGTTGGCAAATGTCTTGGCCCGCCTTTCAAATCGGCTCGTACTCTCTGCCCTTTAAGAGAGTGGCCTGCCGGCGCCTTTGTGACCCCATGAGAGAAATTTTATTTTGTATATATGTATATATGTACATACATACATATGTACATATATATATTTTCTTTGAAACTTTACGTTATGTTTAGGGACGATCAGCGACCTGTTAGCCAGTTGGAATACTCTATATTCATAAGGTTGAAAGGGTATCTTGAAAAAAGTTGCATTTTTGAATTTTTTATTACATTTTCTATAGGGATTTCGACTTTATTACATGAGTCGAGAGATAAAACTATAGAATTGAAGTTAAGTTAACTTAAATTGTAAATTTTTCATACAAAACCACTTAAATAATCTAAAAAATTTAGTAGTAGAAAGTTAAAGCCATCGACTTGGTATAGTTTTAAGTTAAGTTTTCAACTTTATTATAGAAAAGTACCCAGAAAAGCTGTAACAGGGACAATCATTAAATGTTCTATCTATGCCTTGAAGTATAATTATTTGAAGTTTAGCAAAAGGAACAAATATTTAGACTAATTTTACGAAAAGATAGATCAAAGGGATGTATCCTGATCAGTCGTCTCGTGGAGGTGCTATTGTCTAGTAGATTGATAGCAAAGTTATTTGTGTGGTCCGATAATCTACTTATATATTTGGCGCTGGTGAATCACCTTATTTGTTATCAGGTAATGGGCGTTTGACATCTTCGGTTTGAATAGTTTCAATGTTTGTTTTGCATGCTGTGCCCCATATTTGTAAGTCATATGTCCAGATGGGCTTCGCCTTTAACTGCTTCCTTTTCGCTTGGATGTGGAAGTACTTTACTTTAGTTTATCGCTAGTTGGTATTTGAGTATTTTGAATACTGTCAGAAGGAGAGCTTTCTCTCCATAAGGTAAATGTTATGTGGACCGACTTTTCTGGATTAACATATTTATTCCATCTTTTTAGCTAATAGCTGAATGCATCAAGTTGAGATTGCAGTGTCATCAGCGTATGTGGCCACCGTAATGGCTTGGTCTTTGACTATAAGTAAAGTATAGGGCCTAATACACTTCCTAAAGCCACAGAATTGTTATAGTTTTAATTTAATTAAAGTTCTGTTATAAACTTTTTTTTTCAAGAAAAATACTCAAAAGAACTGCAAAACGTTGCGAATCGTTACTCAACCATTTCGATGTCGTTGCTAATTGTTAATAGAAGAAAGAAATTTGGTTATTAAGTCTGTTTAAAAGCGTTATTATCGGTAAAGTAAAACAATTCCAGGTGTTGGCTATATAAATTTATGAATAACATTTAAAATTAAACTTCTTTGGGTGCTAATGGAAATAAAATTTCAACCTATATCCCACTTTCCATAGAGTATTCAAAAGTCTGTATTCTCATTTACCATTCGGCATTATTCAATACTAATTTTTATTTATTTTTTGTTCTCCTTTTGCCTATTATTGTTTCTGTGCGAATAATGCGCGTCTCATCCGCTTGTTTATTTGCCAAGCGTCTTTGTAATTTCTTTCTTATTTTTTTTTTCGCTTTTCTTCTTCTATTTGTACAATTTGCTGGCTGTTGTTGTTCTTCTTCTTCGTCGTCTTTTTATTTCTTTTATTTTTTAGGAGTATATTTTTAGTGATGAGAAAGAGGTGGGGAGGGTGGAGGCAGAGGCGGCTGCTAATTTTGTTTTTGTTGGATTTTCCGCTTATTTTGTAATTGGACTGCAACATAACAAATGTTTGTCTCTGGCTAGGCAGGCATATTGTACGTATGTACATATATCTATGGGTACTGTATGTAGATTTGATGGGACAGCCAGTCAGTATATAAAAAAAAAAACTGGGAGAAAAACGTATAGCGAAGTTCTAATACTCTTTTTTTTTTGTGTAAGCTTCAACAAATTATTAAAGTAAGATAAATTATTAAGAAACTCGTTTTATATTTTGTTTAGAAATTCTTTGATCTGATTATTAGAAGTCTAGAAGATATATGTATCTAACCATCCCAATCTAGCGATAACTTCAAAAAGGCAAAACTTTTACTTACTTTTTTATATGTAAAAGTAAAATGAAGAACTAAAGTGGCAAAAATATATTGTTAAGAACTTTCTACAACTATTTAAAAGTAAGTTTTAAAGAAGTTTTTCATTTGATTGAGATAACGATAAAGATCTCATATATATTATGACACAATTATTATATGGAATCCTTCCCCTGATCACCAGAAGCAACTGATCATAAAGATCGTTACATGATCTTTAAATTTATCCAAATCTGGAAAAAAATGCTTCTCTACTTAAGGACAGTGTCACTTTGAAGGCCCCCCACAAATAAGTTAGTAAATAGTTAAGTTTAAATATTTAAATGCCGAAAGTAGACTACATAAAATGATCAACGATAAAGATATTGATGGATGGGGGTGGAAAAATGCTTTTCATTTGTCCGAATCAATCTTTTTACAATCATTAAAATTGTTGCCAATTTTGGTTTTGTGGAGTGCAAAGAGATAACTTGTTGGGAGATTGCTTAACGCACGCACCGCATTGGCCACGCCCCCAGTGTGTCAAACACGCTAATTTACTGTTACATTATTTACATGTATACACACACACACACCGTTACACTCTATATGTATGTGCGTGTACATGTATATATGTATATAAAACGCAAAAGCAGCGATAAAACTGAAAGGTTGTCACTTTGGCAGCACCGTTAGGCGGTCGGTCGGACGTTCGTGTTTGGTTGGGATAGGCAAAGAAACAAATCGGTGGGCAAGGTGGCAGGAACAACAACAAAGAAAAGCCAACGAGCAGCCAGTGGGATAACAGGGCGCATGAGCAATATGAACGAGCAACATTTATTGAGGCAACATGTTGCCGATGTGGAATCTATAATTCACTGAAATCTAAGAAAACTGAATGATTATTCATGAAAATGCCAAATATAACTTACGTTTATTTTCAGAATATTATCAAGTTATACGATCAGTTGGCTTTCAATATATAAGGAGCTGTTGTTCCTTTGAATCAGAGACAGAACCATTGAATGGGATCCACAAAATTTCCCGCCAATTGCAGGCCAAGCCGAAGTGCACACAAATACACACGCACAAACAGACAAACACACACACACACACAGTGGTCTAACAACCCCGAAAAGCCACAAAGCAAACAAAACTGTGGCAAGCGGCAGGCAGCATGGGTTTTTGGTATCAAGCACGGAGTGAGGGGTGGGAGGTATGAGGCGTCCTGACGTTCGTCTGACGTTTAGTCGTTGGCATTTTCATACGTTAAAAGCGTAAAATCTGCAAAAGCTCCCAATAGCAAACACAACAACAGCAACAATACTGAAATCAAAAGCCGGCTGTTTGGAGCTGCCCCTTTCCATCCAACTCATCATCCATTCGCCTACCCTTCCCATCAACACACAAACACAACTGTTATTTACATTTTGTTTTGCCGGCTTTTCCTACACGACGACGACTACGACGATCTCCGTCGAGCATTTACCGAATAGCCGAACGACTGGAACATGGGCTTTCGTGAATGCCGTTACAATTTGTATTCGTTTATCGCCTTCGCCTGTTTCAGTTGGCATCGGCCCACACGCTGATACGGACGTGTTCTAATTGCGTGCTCCTTGTGCTACCCTCTTAAAAATTTTCAAATAGAAAAACTTGTGAATATTCATTCTTAAGTGAGTGTTGTTGTTATTATTATTATTATTTAGAGAGCGAGTTTTGTTTGTGTGTGTGTGTGTATGTATGTGCATCGAGCAGCATACATACATACATATGTTATTTTCAGTTATCGCGATTGCCACAAAAGTGCAATTAGTGTAGCATATATCTATATAAAATTTTTTTGTTTTTTATGTTTTAAATGAATTGCATCTAACTGAATGTATAAAGTGCGTGAGATCAAACAAAAAAAAAACCAAACATTTCAAATTTGATTATTAGAGTGATAGAGGCAACGATCCTCCAGCTGATAATAATACATAGACAAAACTAATCTATATACTAGGTAAGTGCCATTTAGATGGATGGGTCTTACCCCCCCCCCCCACCCCAATTTCCCTCTAACGTCAGAAACTATAAATATGTGTGTGAGTGCGTGTCTGTCTGTCTGTCTGTCTGTCTGTTGGCCTGTTGGTGACATAAACCAAAACCGTTGCGCATGTTAATTAAGATAGAAGCAGCCGCAGCAAGCAACAGAGAGAAAAAAAGAAAAAAAGGAAATACCAGGCCAACATGTTGTATGGAAGTGTGGTACAAGAGGCCATTGCCAATCCATCCATCACTCAATTGACTGTACGAAATCAGATTTGTTTTTGCTGCTGTGACATGAAAAATTTGCTTTGGTTTATCTTCTTTTTGCCTACCCCCAAAAACCAAAAAAGCAAAAAAAAAAACAAATGTGCATTAATTTTCAATTTCATTTCGGTTTCTTTTTTTCGGTTTTACTTTTCATTCTTGAGAGCCTAAGAAGAATTCGTACAAAGATTTCACAAATTAGGCTGTTTTAAATCTTTGCCTCATTTGCGTCAGCTGTTTTTTTTAAGCCATAAATTGCCAGTTGGCCATAAATATTTATGCAACTGGATTCACTTGTTGGCTGGTTTCTTTCAACTTCATTCATTATTGTCTCAGTTTACATCGATTTGCTTATTTCATAAATGAACTTGTTTATTGTTTATGCAATTTACCACTCCCCCCTGGCCACGCCTCCTCAATTAAAAAAGAAGAAGCCGCCGAACAATGAAAGCCAGGTTAAATTAACTAACTGAACGGGAGTCGCAAAATCATCATGCCCCATTGTTTTGATGTTATCAGCTGAGACTAAGGCTGGAACCAGGGGACACCGCGTACTAACTGCGGGACAAAGACAGTGCGGTGCGGTGGAGTGCGGGGTAGCTGGAGACCGTTTTGTTGCATGTTGGCTAACAAAATAATTGACAAAACAAATCATTTACGTGGCAAAAGTTTTCAGGCCTCCCTGTCATTGCCTTTGCCCTCTTTGCCTCAACCACGATCACAGCCATTACCTTTGCCTCCGTCTGGTTCCTTCTTGCCCTCTGGTTAAATTGCACACGGCGGCAAAACACGCAACATGTTTGATGACACAAAAAAAAAAAAAAAAAACAAGAAAAATAGAAGAAAAAGGAAAGCACATACAACAAAATTTGTGAAAATGCAGAGGGCACAAATAAATATAAATAACAGCATAATGAGGCATCAGGCCAAGTGAGTGAGTGAGTGAGTGTGTGGCCACAAAGTGAGAGAACAATGAAAATGTTGCAATGTTGCAACAAAATGTAAATTTATTGACAAGACAATGCTAATACAAAATACAAAGTTGAGTTTACTTAAACAATAATTGAGTTTACTTAAACCAATTTGATCATCGATTCATTTTAGTCTTTTAGTAATTAAGTAATCTAAACTGAAGAACTTTAGTAGTCATCAATCTATAATAATAAATTTGTTCATAAACAAAAGAAAGGCATAAATATTGCAGAACATTCGGAAAAGTTCTTGTCCAATTAACAAATAATTCTCAAACAGAATAAGTAAAGTTAAAGTTCATTTTTTAACTTTGCCGTAGTCAAAATGGAACTTTGAAAGATCTATTGGAAATGGCTCAAAGATTCTTTAAATAATAATTAGCAAAAGAATAAAAAATATGAATATCATTTTAAAAAATAAAGCAAATCAGTCATTGCCATTTAATAAATTTATAATAATAAATTTATATTAATAAATTTCTTAAGCAAAATTTAATTAAGCAGCAAAAATCACATTTTATATATGAAACTCTTTGGTAATTTTTGTTTAATTTTTTATAAATAAAATTTTTGTAATGTAAAAGTCATGGCAAAGGCAAGAAAAAATTCTAATTTTGCTAATCTCGTTCTAAACAAAAAATAAAAAAAAACTTACAATAACATTTTATACATTTTTCTATTTTTAGTATAATTACAAAATAAATTTTAAATTTAAAAAGAAAGAAATTATAAACATATGAGACTCTAATAACGCTTATAAGAAAGTTTGTTAATCACAAGAAAAACTTCAATTTTTTTCTTTTAGCAAAAACTTTAAAAGTTAAAATTAAAATTCTGAAAATTCAGTAGTAATTCAAAAATAATATCTAATACAAATAAAAGATGTCTGTTTAAATTTTCCCAGGTCTTTTCCAATAAACAAAATGCACGATGGCTTAAAAACGGATTATTTGCAAGATAATACAAAATTTATTTATTTAACAAATTGGATCTGGTAAACAATACTAAACTAAATGATTGATATTCGAGCACCAGCTGCTTTCGACTGGAAACATATTTATACATAATATTAATTAAAGAAATATTATTAAATTAGAAATAACTCCTTTGATAAATGAAATTTACAGATTTGACAGTTTACTATATAAATAGTTTCTATAAGGCTTTTCTTTAATAGATTTTGATTAATTTACAGCATTCGAATTCACTTCGAATTTGAAATTACTCATTTAAGAAATTATAAATGGCAAAAATTAAAATGTGGTATTCAGTATGCCAAAGTTTGATTGCTTATCTGATCCTGTTCCTCTTGACCATGTTTCCTGTTTATATATACAATATATACATATATATATATATACAGCTCACAAATTTTTTTTGTAAATGATACGAGAGTGAAAAAGGTCGATTCCCTGAATATCAAAATAAATGCAAACGGCATTTAACCACAAGTTAAATCATATTATGGTAGCCAAAACCACAAAAAGGCCGCATCTGGGGGGTTCTTTCATGGTTAGCGGGTGTCAGGGAAATGGGGAATGTCAAGGGTGTTTATTTGGTTTGTGGCTCACAGTCGATTGCCTGATTTACAGACACACCCACACCTACACCTACACCTACAAGCACATACTCACACACATGCAAAAGTCTCATTGCAACAGTCAACATGTT
Source organism: Drosophila austrosaltans (assembly GCA_035045865.1). Lineage (NCBI taxonomy): Eukaryota > Metazoa > Arthropoda > Insecta > Diptera > Drosophilidae > Drosophila > Drosophila austrosaltans. The sequence continues at coordinate 10,166,997 of JAWNOQ010000211.1, read as the reverse complement.
AACATGTTGGCAAACAACAAAAATACACAGTGAAATTTTTACGGCCTGTTTTTGGGTAAAAATCCCAACATTTATTGCTATTACTTAGTTTTTGGTTATGGGCCGCGTCGCGTTGTTAGTGCCGATGAATGGTGCGATAACATGAGAGAGAATGCGACAGGGGAATGGATGTTGAACTAGCCCCCCTACTGATTCTGATGCATGTGTGTGTGTGAGTGTGTGTATATCGTTTAGTGGGGCAGTAAAATGGTAACGACAAATGCCAATTCAAATGCCGTTTGCTGAGGCTTTTGTTTATTAAAAACGAATTCATTCTTAGGTTTTTTTTTCTTTTTCCTTAAGGGGCAGAGGAAAAACGACTACGTCAAAGGGCCCCCAACAGTAGGCAACGATTTTATTGTTTGCGAACCCTCCCCCTCTTAATTATCACACGCACACACACATACAGTTCTTCTCCAATCATTCAAGTGATAATGATTCTAATGATCATTGTGCTATATAAACATAAGCATTTGTCCTTGAGTCTGAGCATGTGTGTTTCAGGCGACGATTGCTCAAATAAATAGACTTTCCATATAGTTTATAGTTTCTTAATATAGTTTATGTTTTTCATCCTATACTCTACATTTTCTGTTTTAGCTTATCTCATCTCACGGTTCACCTTTTGCTATACCCATAAAGATGGGGCGCCGCGTGAAAAACTTTATTGCGTTTTAATTGTTTCAACTTGTATTTCCTAATATTATTAGCCAAGATACTTGAATATATTTATCTACAATATGTATTTGCAGTCAGTATTGCCAGTATCGAGGGCAACATATGCCGTCTGCCATTTACTACTTGGAATTGAATCATTTCATAGTGTTGTACAAAGAACCTGCTTTCGATCAGTATAAATTGTATTGTAGTCATGTACATATGTCTGCTTAAATGATATCTATATATGTATCATTTTATTACTAGATTATAGAAATCTGCTTATGGCATTGTTATTTGAAGAACTTATACAAACAAATTTTGTCTAGAAGCAAGTTTTACCTGAGATTACGGCCCTTGACAAGAGAGAAGACTCTTTGAAGTTACTCTTAAATAAATCTCTGTATGTTTTAAAAATTGCTGTACACCTTATTTTGTCATTAATATTTTTTTATTAGTTCTTTTGGGATGTTCTATCACAAGTTATATTTTACTTTAATTCATTTATTTTATTAGTTCAACTCTTCTTTAAAGAAAAAAGAACTTGTTCCACAAAATGAACTGAGTTTAGCCAGCACTAACATTCCAATGTCGAATTGGATACTCGTACATTAGCTGTTTATTTATATGAGACTAATTTATACGATTATTTCTAGTCTTCTGGCAACGCCATTGTAATAATAATATAAAAATTTCAACAACTTTGTCATCGTCACCCCGCTGAGTTCACTGAGAGAGAGAGAGAGAAAATGAATGAAAAAATGTAATCGAATTCGGTATAGGAATTTCGAGTTCGATGCGCATTTCATCTGCACACCTGAAATGGCTCACTTTTCGTACAAAGTTCCGATCTCCGAACCTCTTCTTAAATTCTCCTCTCTCTCTCTCTCTCTGCCTTATACATTTGGCATCCGCCGCATCAAAGGCTATAGCCGTCGTATTAACTTTTCATCTAAATAGCCGAAAACAAGAAAAAAAAAAAAAAAAGAAAAAGGAAAAAAAAAGGCATGAAATACTTTTCTTTATATATTTTTTCTTGGTTTTCTTTTTTGTGGTTCTGTTGTTTGCCTTGCCTAGGAACTGCAGCTATTAAAATGTTTTGCAGTCGAAATCAAAAATTTTGTATTTATGCGTTGCACTATAGCAAGGGATGGGGCGGGGGTCTACGAATGTGTGTGTGTGTGCCGGCCGAATGGAGAGAATTCCAAAGCCTATCAAGAATCATTTGGCAAATGCAATCCGCAAGGTGTTGAGATGCCTTCTAATTTATGAGCTGTGCATTTTGGGTTAATGTAACTGCAAATTGCCAAATTGAGTTAAACAAGATGGCCCACATCTTGCATATAGAGCCATAGCCATAGCCAAAATATTACTATTAGGCAGCAAGGTCGTTTGCCCAAGAAAGGGTGAAATTGTAAAGGGAAAGGACATAGCCGCAGTCGGATTTATCTTACTTATAAAGGGGATGCAAGTTACTTTATTAAATTAAAACTTAATTACTTGATCAATTTGGCAAAGAAATACGTTTCTATTTAATTGTATGAAAAATATTATCCTTTTGTTCTATTTCCTTCTTTTTTTTTTGATTGACAAACAACTCTGTTTCTCTGAAGACTTTGCCGCGTCATCTCCATAGGCATGGGCTTGGATATGGCAAGGGGGTGGCGTTGGCATTTGCATGCTCCAATTAGCAGTAATGAGGAAACGAAAACGTATTGAATTAAGAGAGAAGGAGAACAAGCTTAGTGAACAAAATCCAATTCGATTTCCATGGGTTCCCCCTCAACTATGTCAGGTCGATAGTTAAGTTCATTTCTCTGGCTTCCAGTTCGATTAGCATGCCTTTGTGTGGGACAATTTAGTGTAACAGCTGTTCAGGTGTTTTTTCTTTCTCGTTCTATGTTTATTCCATTTAATGAAATCGAAATTGAAAACATTTACACATCCGTAGACGAAACTTTAAAACAATCGGATAGAGAAGAATTTAAATTTTTCTAATATAAGTATATATATTTAGATATCTCTGTGATATTTAATTTAATAGCCAAGACTCAACTCACCTGCTGTCTTTTATTGTTAAATGTGATGCTAATTTGTTATTATAATAAATGGCTTAAATATTAAGTATGCGGAGTACGTCATTCACATTAATATGCATGTATGTTTATATGTACATACATATGTATGTATATACATGCAAGTATTTCCATCTGATTGATGTCTTCCTGCCAGGAAATCGTTTTGCCAATGGCGTGAAATTTACTCTCACTCGTTCCATTTGTTGTTGCTGTTTGGCTTTTGTTAGGGGTTTACGTGTTTGGTTTCATGTGCCACGGAGTTTGCTTGATTTGGTTTTATTGATTCCACTTCATCCCATCCCATTCCGTTCCCTTCGAAACAGCATTGAACCACTTAACGGTGCAGCAGGATTCAAACCAAAAGTAGAGGCAAAAGCAAAAGCAGAAATAATTAGCAAACGGCAGCAGCAGCAGCAACTCGTAAACTCAAGCAATAAATTTCAAGCTGACATTTCATGTCAAGGCTCAACGGTAAATCGATTGATAAATTAATCAAAATCAAAGGCCTTGAAAGTGCATAATAAATATTTATAACATAAGTATTGTACACGTATTATCCAGCAAAAACAATGCATAGGGAAAAGGAAAATAAAGTGGAACAAAACGATAGCCTGCCATGTCTCAGTAGAAAATTTTAAATTTCAACTGCAATTTAAACGTCCATCAATAACATGGGACGATGTGGAAGTGGAAGTGGAATTGGGATTGGAAAATGGTTGTGAGTGCGCCAGCACAGGGGGGTGGGGCATGGGCATGGGCATGGCGATGTAACAAAACGCGAAAACAAAGATTAAAGTGTAGACCCGGCCATATTTCATGCTACCAGATATAAAGCCAGCGTCTGACAATGAAGCCACTTAAATAAGCCAACTTCGAGGCACTGCTCGACTTGTGACTCGACTCGACACAACGCGACTTGCCTCATGGCAGTGGGTGGGTATGATGATGATGGTGGCTGACAAATGAAGACTGACATTTACAAAACAGTTGAAAAACAAAAAAAAAAAAAAGAAGGAAAAAAAAACCAAACGAAACGAAATTATTCGCTTACAACTGTCGCGACAGTTGAGTTTTTAAAAGCAACTTGTTGTCATAAAGCGGCAGAGTCTCTGACTCTGTTTTTTATTTTCTGTATGCTGCAGTAGTATTATTTTTTTGTTTTTTAAATTTCATTCTTTTTCTTTTTTTTTCTTGTTTTCCGCTGAGGATATTCTGTTGGGTGTCTACGTGAAAGATTTAAAATAAAACCACTTAACAGCATCAGCAGCAGTAGGAGTAGGAGTAGCAGTCGCAGAGGAGGCGCGGCATCAGTTACTGAACGCGTTTTCATTTCTTGTCAATTGTTAAAGCCACTCGAGTTGGCGAAGCCAAAATATGGCATAGTATCCTTGATGAAGTATGCTTATCCTGTGTCAAATGCATGATATGACATTTCAAAATTCATGACTGAACTACACGAAAATTGCCATACAAGAAAAGGGGTAAATCCATCACGCAATTCCTATACAAAGAACGTTTATTTTGATTATCTTAAGAGAGTAATTTGTAATAATAATAAGTTCAAGACTTCTTCTACAAAAGATCTATTGTTATACGCAGATCTTATTGTAATTATTAAATATTTGCACACAATGATTTCTATAGCTTTCGCTTCAAGTACATAATCAGGCCGATTCTTATTTCCGAATAGTGTAAGGAAGTAAATCAAAGAAAATGTTCCATTGTTTTCGATGCTAAGTTCGAATCATTTTCGTTTTTTCTTTTGCATCGGTACAATCGCTATCGAATCAGCTGTTTGAAGCATTACAAAACGATTGAAGGATTGCTGAAGTTTATAGCGAAATTATAGGAAAAAAGATTTTAAATATAGAAACTTAATAATGCAAATTAAACCTCTTTTATGCTGAATTAAAATAGTTCAAACCATGTCTCGAAAAGTTTACATTGAATCAAAATTTTGGGGATTAAACCGAAATCGGAACCAGAATAAGTTATTTCGAATCAAAACGGAAATGAGGACATTTTGGATTGATACCAATTGCTATGACAATTGATTATTCAGTTAAAGAGACAATTTTTTTTGGATGTCACGCAAATTCACGCAAATTAATATCGAAACGGAATTTATCCCTTAATTAGTTATATTATGCTTTTCTCATTAGAGATTTAAAAAAAATACTTCGGAGATGAAACGCCTTCGTGTTTATGCTAAAGTTTTAAATTATTTTTCTTTTCACTGCTTGAAAAGGCAAATCAAATAATAAAATCAATTCAATTCCAATTCCGATAAATTTGTTCAAAATCGAAAACGAGAACATGTATTAAATATACAGAATATATGTATATAGTTAATTTTAACATATGTATGTATATACATTTGTTCCTTTACTCAATTTATTTCTATTCAGATTGTGTTTGAAATTATTAATTGCTGTCATAATTAGAAAATTTTAAGATTAAATCTTAATATATCTTTAGACACTTTTCTTCAATTCTCTGAAAATTGATTGTTTATTATACATCTGTGGAAGAAATTGGCAATTTGGTTTTTCCTTTCGTTTTGCATTCAGTAGTAATCTATTTGAAGAAAAACAAAGAAAAAGAAACAAAAGAATTCAACCTTCAATTTTCGATTTTGAATTTTCCATTTTCAGTGTTTCAGCAAAATATATTATTTACATTACTCACGACTTCTAAATCTTTTGCTGCAGTTCAATAAAAATGGAATACTTTCAGGTGGAAGATTTTCATTTGAAATTTTCTAAGTATTCTATTTATATGGAATCGTTTCAATTAAGACAATTAATGTCAATCTACGCTCTGGCTAAATAATTTGATTCCTAAATTTAAATATATATATATACGACTATATTATGCTAGCAACTATAATCTGATTTGAGCTGATTCTATTTGATTTGATTTCATTTGGCTTTGCCCCAATGCCGAATATCAATTTGATACCCTTTATTCCACGGGGGGTATATTGAGTTTAAGATAAAGATGGGTCTAAGAATTTTTGGTTTTCTTTGTTTTCACTTGATTTTGTTATATTTATGGCACATTTATTTAATGCAAGTATAAATAAAATAAAAACAAGAGAAAGAAAACGTTTTGCAAATTGCAAAACATTTATGTTATTTAAATATTTACGAAAAGCTTACACACACACACACATACATACACAAAAATAGGAGAAATATTTGAACTGTGTAACAAACAGTGTGAGGGAGGAGGAGCAGGAGGAGGAGACAGAAGCTAGAGGAACCATAAAAATATGAACACAAAAAATGTAAGAAAATTGTTTATTTTTCTTTTTTTTTTTTGTTTTGTGGCTTGTCATTATTTTGGCTAAGGGTGATGGCTGCTGCTGATATACCTGGGGAGCTTCTAAGTGGATCGGCTGTCTCGTCTGGTTATGGGCCATTGCGTTGGGGTCTACCATTTCATGCCATGGCTTTTGTATTTTTAGTGCAATTTTTATTATTAACTAGAAAACTGACAGTTGGACATGTAATTGTATTTAATTGAAAATGAAAAGTCTCTGTGCACACACACACACACATACACATATACAGCACCTACACACCTATATACATATATACATCTACTATAGATAGACGGCAATTCACCTGTGTGCAGTCACCTGCAATGGTTAGACGATGGTGGCGATTTGAATGTCAGGTTGGCGCAAGTTTTCAGGTGGTGAGCATCGTTGTCGTCTGACTGCCAGTCGTAAGCGGAAATTTCAGTATGTTGAAATGGTTTTGTTTTAAATGCAGGCAGTAGCAACAAGTTGTCCGGCAACAACAGCAACAACAAAATGGCGGAAACGTGTTGCTGTCGACGTCACTTGAATCAAAAGTTGCTTAAGAGAAGAAGAAGAAGAAGCAAAGGAACAGTGGGTGGAAGGCCAACTACTGGTAGATGGGCTGTAAATTTATGAAATGAATTTTTAAACGCAACTTTAAACTTTTTTATTGCTTTGAGAGTTGTCTCTATATGTGTTGTGGGTGTATGCTGCAGATGCAGCAGTATCCGCATCCTAATTGTGGCAAACTTTTGCACACGCTTCATATCCTGCCAGTGCCCAGGCTGATAGTTTGCCTTTCCCAGACTGAGCCGCCTGTCGCACATTGTCCCTGTTGTCCCTGTTCATTGACTTTGGCATCCACAACGATGAGTGGAAAGCATGCACAGGACATGCACCCACACACACACACACACACACACACACACACATACACACACATTTATACATAGAGTGTACGCAACAGCATTGTGACTTTGTTTTTAATACACTCCGCTCGTCGCCGCATCGATCGTTTGGACAAACAAGGCGACTCCGGCTCTGTCTCTTACTTGTTCTCTTTCTCTTGGTCTATATGTCTGGCCGCCTCAGTTCATTACTCCTCCAGCGTTAGTTCTCTGTGTCCTCTGGCCAGGCAGGCAACGGGCAGGCAGACGGTCGGTCTGGCTGACTGACTGACTTTTCATGGGGCTCATATTTTCCAATGCCACATATGTGCCACGCAACATAGTCTTGCCTGTTATCCTTTTTGTTCACAACACCAGCAGCAGATGCAAGACCACCAGCGACCACGTCCAAGCCATGACAAAGATTATCAATAACAAGCCAAAAAGAAGACATGTTGTCCTTGCTACGGATATTGGCTGCGCTTCAAACTTGTTGCCGTGTCCTGCCTAAAGACAGGCCAGTCCATATCAATTACCTTCTCGCACTATATACAGTATATTTTGTTGGCGGCCGTAAACATTTATCGAATATCAACTATTTTGTATTATATTTACAGATCAAGTTTTGCCAATGAAATTCATAAAAAACTGCTACAGTCAAACTTTCCTAATGTAGACTTCTAAATAAACAAGTTGTCCTCTATATTGTAATGAAAAGCTTTCGTTTTATATCTTTTGTTTACTTCATAGTTTCTATATAATGAGGTTTTTTTTTATCATGAAGTTTCTGTATAATGAAGTTTCCATATAATGAAATTTCTATATTATAAAATTTCTATATTATGAAGCTTTTATGTATAAATTGATATATTGATATGATACCTATAATAACTATTTTATATAATGAATTTTCAACATAATCAAGTTTCTATTTAATGAAGATTTTTATATTAAAATTTCTTCATAATGAAGTTTCTGTATAATGAAATTTCAATCAATGAGTCTTCCACGTAATGATTTGTCTATATAATGAAGCTTTTAAACAATGAATGACAGATATTTTTATGTATATTAAAAGTATTTTTTATAATGAAGTTTCTGTATTAATTCATTTTCTAAATATTGATGTTTCTGTTTATGAAGTTTCTATGAAAGAAAAGAAACCGTGTACAGAAATATCTATGTATGTATATAGTGAAGTTTTTATACTATGAAGTTTCTTTATAACCAGTTTTCTATATAATGAAGTTTTCATGTAAGTTGATTTCTATATACTAAAGTTTCTTTAAATTAAAATTTCTACATAAAGAAGTTCTTTTTACGGTTTTATGCGAATTCATTATAGAAATGTTTGTCTGTATATATAAGATAGTATAACCAGGATATAGACATATATGCTAAGGATATTTCTAATATTTCTATTTCTAAAAACAATAGACAAATCTAAACAAAACATAAAGGATAAATTGAGATATTTTGTAATGGTTACTAACTGATTACTAGTTGATTATGACTCCTTGCCAAAGTGACTGATGAGGCAACTGAAACAGGATAGTATTCTTTTCTTTTTCCTTACACTTTTTTCCCCCCCTTTAAGTATACTTTTTCAATAGTTGACATCTGTTTTATATGCTTAAACCAACTGGACCTTTGACAGGACTTGGGCCAACGAATATATGTTTTGGCTTTGGGTCATCTTTCTTCCCTTTTTTTTTGGCTGATATTTTGCCAGGTTTTTTCGGCGCCCACCTGTTTTTGTGGCTTCTGTACAAACTATGTGCTTATATCATAATTTGCATGGCGAGCTGACAGGAAATGTGCTGCTAGTGCTGAAAATATGTGGGAACAGCATAGACATAGACATCGACATAGACAAAATGGGGAGAATGGGCCAAATAAAAGGTAGCAGACCATGGCAAACCTTGTCATATCCTGTTGACGTCGTCGTCTGACAGATGCGCGAAAAAAAAAACTCTGTGCGGGGTTCAGGTGAGAGGTCTTCAGTCTCAGCTGCCCTGGCGGAAGTGTGAAATATTTTTAGCTTACTCGGTTGCCGTAGCCGTATTGCTGTACTGCCGTACTTGCCGCACTTTTGGCCTTCTTCTGATATTCAAATGGAATTTTTTCGTTGGAGCGTATTTTATTGGCATTTTGTAGGAAATTTGTGGCCAGCTATGAAAATGTTAGGAATTGTGTATATATATTTTTATATAAGGGTGTGTGTGTGTATGGGTGTGTGTGTGTACTTAATTTTTGGCCCAACAATTTTCGTATTAAATTTTTTTGGCCAAGCTGCTATTGCTACTCTGCTACTGCTACTGCTACTGCTCCTGAATATGTACCCAAATAGCCGTTCCCTGGAAATCTCAATTAAGCTGAAAAATGGGAAATTCGTGTGCGTCGTGCGTATAATTGATTTAGCCAAATTGTTGAACGAATGAAAGTCGTCAAATTGCGCGTGCGACTAATGTGCAGTTAGTACGTAGTTTGCCAAATCCAATACAATTTGCAGGACATGGTTGCATTAGGAGACAAACCACCCACCACTGGCATAACCATCACTAGCACCACCAGGGGAGCCTTTTAGTTTTACGCGCGCATTGCATAAATTTGCCATTTAGCATTCGGCATAATTAAACGACAGTTGTCAATGAATTTGCAAATTTGCATAGGCCAGCAATTTAGTTTTCGCCAGCAGTTAACGCACTTTGATTTAGCCATTTTAAAAGGAAAAATATCAAAGAAGTTGAATTCGATTGTGCCGAAGATTATATACCCTTGTAGCTTTTGACTTTTTTAAGTACTTTTGTGGCAAGAAAAGCCGAAAGAGCATTGAAATAATAATAATATTTAATGTCACCACTTCTTATTATTATTGAAGATTTGTTTTATTGATTTTTTTCTAGTAATAATTATCCAATCTGTTTTAAATTTTGTCAGTGATGCATAGCTATATTGTCTGAAAAAGGAAATACAAAATTGTTTTTTCTTCACCAATTATTTCGATAGTGACTATATCTTAAAGTTGTCTGATTCAACCAATTCTTTAACCTGTCAAACTTATACATGTAAAAAGCTTATATAGCAACTTTTAACCACATAGCTTAATATATACTATATAAAAAGTGCAAAGAAATAGACAGACGGTTGGACGAACAAACGAACATGACAAGATCGACTCTGCTATTGATGCTGTTCAAGAATATGTATACTCCCTGGCTTCGGATGGCTTTCTATGTGTTACAAACATCTAAATAATTTTAGAATACCCTCTTCAAGGGTATAAAAACTAGAGAAAGTTGATTTTAGCGCTAAAAAATATAATGACATCTACTTAAAATTTTGCAAAGGATTGCTAAAGAAAATCAACCACGAATGTAGAGAAGGAAATTAAATTTTTTTTTTTACTAGGCAAACTTTTCCAAATATATATGATATTGTAAATAAATGTACTACAAACTACATTTTGTAAAATACCAAATTAAAAATTGATTAGTAAACTTTGTTAAAACATTCATTCGGCATTTGACGACATCAGTGAATGTTTTTAAATGTTATCAAGTTCTACCTTTCGCCGGTTATACTTAAAAATTTATAACCAAGGTGTGAAATGTAATTTTCTTATAGTGAAATGCACTTGTTAACAATTAATGATGAGTGTCACCATAAATTCCAATTGGGCAGCAAAATTTTATAAATTTTATACATTTTACTATGTAAATATCTTTTTCATGCTAGCTTTAGTTTCGCTTATTTACTTTATTGGCAACACTCTGCCGATGCATTTTGAAGTATAATTTTAAACAATTACACAAAATTTCAACAAACATGTGGCACAAAAATGAAATGAGCAACAACAAAATATTTGTAGCGAAATTTTGGCGCCTGTCAACGCCGACTCATTCAACACCATCATCAACGCAAAAACTAGACAAGTATGTACATGCATCCGAGTACTTGTACTTGTAACTGTACTTTTTTCTTCTGTGTGTGGTAGGTACTTGCATAGGTAAGATGCATACACACACACACATAATATTTCTTATTTTATGTACAATTTTATGTTTATGCTAATTAAATTGACTAAGAATTGCATTTGTGTGTGTGTATTTCGTCTGCAATTTCTCTATGAAATTTGGGTCAATTATGCGATTTGTCGCGTCACAGACAAAATTTACAAAGCAAACGAGGGGAGAAGCAGCAAGAGGGAAAGATATGAGTGGGAGAGAGGTGGAAAGAAGATATGAACATACATCCATCCATCCATCCATCAGCCGCCACGTACATGTCACTGGCATTGAACTGCCTCACCGCCATCCATCGACACCCGGGGAATTATGGATGGGTGTGTGTTTGTGTGCAGGGGGCTGAGGATTGTAGCTCAGCAGGTTGCCGCCTTTTGCGTAATTATTTGTCAAATTCACACTGAAGAGCCATGCCGCTAACGAGCTACATGTAGCTACTGTTAGGCCCACCTCTCTCGATATGGCAATCAATCATTAGATATATATCAATTTATTTGCCCAACATTTTGTTTATTGCTTAGTCAACTTTTATATCCAGAACTTCCGCTCTGTCCGGCAATCGGAAATAATTATCAAAATTGTGACAAATGCCGCAGGCCTACACAAATAGAATTGAAATCAAACTATTGAGATAAGATTAAAGGTTTTTTTTTTCTATATACAGAAAAGTATGGGATAAATTTCATACACAGCCCGAGAGTATGCAATGGAATGCGTGCAGACATCCGTCTGCCTATGCCTTACCCCTTCTCCAAACTAAAATGTACGGACAAACAAGTCACCAATGTCGACACCCCTCCCCATCAAAACTTACCCCATGCAATGCTGCATTATTATTACTCTTGTTATTGTTGTATTGCAACTGGCGATTGGAGGCTTTCAGCATTGTCATAATTCTCATTAGCGCCATAAATCTTCATTGTGCACTTTTCGGCCATGTGTCATCTGATGAGAGGGGGATGAAGAGGAGCCAAAAATGCCACACAAAATAATTCAAATTTTTCACTATACCCTTTTGCGAGAAAAGAGTACATTTAATTTTGTGATCAGCATCGTGATAATCTCGATGAATGGACACAAATCCCACTAGTTATCTGCTATGAGCTCTGCCGGATGGGTGGGAATCAGAAATAGATAATGAATATACCCTAATAAAGCTGAGAATTATATAGTCGGACTAAATAAGTAGTATGAGACAATTACTAAGTCTTAAGCTTTCATTCCACATACATGTATATAGGTCAATTAGATATGGAAATATTATAGAGTATTAATACTTCCGGTCTTCGCTCATCTTTATAGTTTTTTGTTTCTTTATTTTATTGCATTTTTGTTTCATTCAAAGTGTTTTTTTTATATGTGTTAATATAAATAGGGTTTTATTTGATATTAAAAAAAAATTGTTTACAAAATTTATGCATTAATTATATGTAGATATATATTTAATGTATAAGTATATATAAATTAACATTTAGTATACAATTAAATAAATTAAAAATCTACGCTCGTCCGGGCAAATGCAAGGTTAACACAAACAAACAAACAATTTTTTTTATACAACAAAATTTTGGATCTTATTTCTTACGCAAAATGAAGAAACATTTTCATTTTTGTTCTTTTTCTTTACTTTTTTTAAAGTTTTTTTTTGTGCTTTTTCATTTCTTTTTTTTTTTTTTTTGTTTTTAAAGTTGAAACCGATAAGCGGGGCCTTTTACTTATAAAGTTAGTTAGTTGTCAGTTGGCTCCTTATCTCACTCACATAGCTGAGTGGCTGATGGTTGCTTGCAGGCGGCGGCAGTTCAGTTTTTTTTTATTTTAAATCGTCTAGATTTATTTACAATTAATAATATTTATTTCAATGAATTTGTCATACAATCTGCTGGCTACAAGACAGAAACACACCAAATACATAGATACACTACACTGTAAAAAAAAAGAATAGAAAAGTTTTTGCCAAAGTATAATCTTACTCCTTCTGCACGGTATTTGACTCATAAGGGAAGAACGCCTGTGATGAACGAGTCACCGATTTAGCTCCAATTTATACATATATAAAAAATGTACATACATACATATATATGCCTCACTGAGTGAATCAGCAAAATATTACAGACCACAATCAATTTGTTATTGGGTTTATAAAAATTGTATGCTAAAGTTTATTAAGAATACGGCTGCCCAGTCTGATATTGTCAAATATTTAAAACAACGACAATATAGCGAATGCTTATCGATTTAATTCAAATCCTAAGACTAATCTTTTGCATTGATTAAATGAAATTGTACTTTATTTGATAACTATCGCAAATGTAGTTCACTTTTCTCTCAGTGTATGCATATCGTATATATGTATATGTGTGTGTATCTGTATCTGTATGTCTCTATATTTCTGTGCACCATACAAAGACGCCCGCAACTCGACAAACTGAATGCGTTCAATGTTTTTGTAGCTATGCCCCCCCTAAGTCCCCACCCCCCACATAAAGCAGACAATAAAAAAAAAAAAATAAAAGAATACTAACTCACACGCTCATGCACACATATTCTCCCACATACACACATACTTACATACACACTCATAATAACTGTAACTGTAACGCAGCAAAGCGAACAAATATGAATTTTTTCGCGAAAACAAAAAAATTCTGCTCGTTGTTCTCTTTCTCTTTCTATATATCTGTTGTTCCCCTCCTCTTCCTCTGGTTGATCTTGGCCACCCCATTATCATAACATCTTTTTGAATCTTACAGTAGTGAGCATTTCTTGGGACCCTTGCCGCCCCGTATAACGGGACAGAGTACAGAACGTATTGCCTCATCGAATACCGTTTTCAGACCCTTTTGGGTCAATGCCGAACATTCCAGATACTTGACAGCGGCAATCTCCTTGGCCATGGCAAGACCTTGAGGATATGTTATGGGCGTTAACTTCTTATCCTTTAGCTTCTCAATGGTGGGCTTATCGTCACGCAAATCCAATTTAGTGCCTACCAGAATGATGGGTACATTGGGGCAATGATGACGCACCTCCGGGAACCATTTGGCTCGCACATTCTCAAATGAGGCCGGATTCACCAGCGAAAAACAGATGAGGAAAACATCGGTCTGGGGATATGAAAGGGGACGCAAACGATCGTAATCCTCTTGACCGGCTGTATCCCATAATCCTAAATTGATCGGCTTAGCATCCACCATAACATTGGCCGAATAGTTGTCAAAGACAGTGGGTATATATTCGCCCGGAAAGGCATTTGTTGTATAGCTGATCAATAGGCAGGTCTTACCCACGGCGCCATCGCCAACTACAACACACTTGATTGCCTGCATGACGTAGTCGTGTAGAGCAAGAACTCAGTCTTTCTTCTTTAGGTAGTTTTTTTTTTATTATTAATTTATACAAAGTTAACGAACGGGTGGTAGGGCGAGGGCGAGCAGCAGCAGCTGGCTCTTGTTTCTGTTGTTGTTGTTGGTGATTTTTGCGTTCAACAAGTTTTCGTTTTTCGTATTCGTATTCGCGCAGCGGCGTTGGCGTTGGCGTTTTTGGCGATTATACAACAATTTGCTCACGCACTCACACAGATGCTGCCAATACACGTACACGTATGCATACAGAACGATAAGAGTATCTTTTGGATTCCTCTTTGGTTTTATCTACGCTTGCTTGCAGTTCTTGATTTGCCCTTTTTCAGTTTACTTGATTACTGTTGATTGATGGTTAAATATAACCCGCATATGGAGGAATTTGATTGTTTCAACAAAAAAACAAAAAAAAACAAGGCGACGCAACCAAATCGGACACCTCCAAACACAGCGATCGTTGTAAAAAAACTGACAAAAAAAATTCTGTTAATTAACAGCTTATCATTTGCGAGTCTGTTATCTAACAGACTGCTCATTTCTGAGTCTGTTCGCAACGAAATTGTACACTTGTTTCTCAGAGAAGAAGTGGGAGAGAGCAACAGTCGTGTGAGTCATCGACATCTGGTGACGTTGAACGTTGGACCCCACAGTGGGATCCGCTTATAAAAAGATTTAAAATGTCTATAAAAGTTTTCTCTAACGACTAATTAAAGTTTCAGATTTCAATAGTAATAGCAGAGTGTTTTGGGGTACTTTATAAACTAACAGACTTCCTTATTGGCAAATATCTCAAAGATACAAAATACAATTATATAAAATAAAACAATTTTATATTTTGCTTTTTGTTTCTAGAGAACTGCCCCAGTGTGTATATACGATCACTTGACCTTGCTTTGGTCTTTTTTGTAGAGATTTTTCTTTCTATATTTGTACGCCACTTTTCCATGAATTTCCCTGCCTGTTTGGTGTCGCTGTTGTTTGCGTGAGCCAATTTCCACAAAATTAGTTACAATACGATGTCATAGCAATGGATAGCTGCTATGTATAGTATGTGGTTATGTACGTTTGGATGTACATACATACATACATTTGTATGTACATACATAGATACAAATGTAGGTATGTATGTCTGCGGCCGCTTTAATGGACCACAAAAATGCGTGTGTTGGCAAAAAGCATATCGAAGTCAACGGGAACGACATTGGCAACGGCGGCAACAGCGACAACAACAATGGCAACATTGCGTTTGTGGTCACCAAACCCAACAAGAGTGCGCGTAACCGAAACCATAACCAAATCAGCATCCGTAGTTGGCCGAAAATGATAGCCGACCAAATCCAACCCAACTGATGTTTGTGCTTGTTTCCGTTAACATCCAGCCAACTACTCCCCCATCCCCCCATCCCACAAATGAAATTGAAAAATTTTGAACTCAAACATGAAAATGTTGAAATATTTTCGCATTAACTTAATTTCTTGCTACTGTTGTCTGTAATTGGATAATTAAATGGGTGCCACAAATTTGTTCCATAACAATATGAATATGAAATTCAATAATAATGTTTTGCAAAAATTTTCAGGGGAAAAAACATTTACCACAATTAAATCACGAATGGAACTGATCAAGTGGAATAAATGGCAAAATGTGCGTGTGTCATTATTATTTTTTATTCTTTTGATGCCCTTCATCCATTGATAGCTATGTATGTATGAATATTGGATTGGTTGTACAAGGCACTTGGATGTCCATAAAGATCGAATGAGTGAGCCATGAGTAAAATCTTTTGGTATTTTGAATATATAATTTCTTCGAAAATTTCCAAACACCTGTGCCAGTGGCAGTACGAAAAATTCGCAGAATCAAATATTGTGGGGGCAATTTCACATCTGTTTTTCGAAATGAAAAAATAAGTGTTTAGATCAAAAACGATTTCGACCATATTTATGGCAATTCTACACTGTCGATATTGATTATTTTTTTGCCATTGCAATAGCCAACAAACTAAAGAAATTTTTTTGTTCTAAAAACTAAAGAAAACTCTGTCCTAGAAATAGATTTTTCAAATACTTTTTTACTATTATTCAATGTTGCTAAGAGCATATCAAGAAACTAAAGAAGTGATCTTTAGAGATTGTTAATGGTCCAAATAGAATAAACTGTTTAAAGGAGGAGTTACTATTGCAGGGTATTATGGTGTCGGCTCTGCGCTAATTGTACATTTTTTACACATTTTTGTTCATTATTGGATTTCGTTATGCAAATTCAGATTGATGAGAAGTCCAAATGCCGTGCGAGTACTCGTATGTTTGCTTTGATTAAAACGGAAAAATAAATGCGGGTGTCAATTTTTTTTCTCAGTTTTGTTTTTTTATATGTATGTATATGTATATGTATGTGTGTGTGTATACGTATATATACATATATATGTATATATATATCTATAGGTACATACATATACAGTGAAAGCTCTACTCGCGGACAGCTCCGTCAGGCGGACAGCTCCCTTAGCCGAACGATTTTTATAGTCCCAAGTTTTATAGCATGATTTTCATACAAAATCCGTTCCTTTGGACGGACGCTCCCTTGGCAGGACGCGGACACTCTTTTCTGTACATTTTTATATAAAACATTTCTCTCAGGCGGACAAATTTTGGGTAAGACAATCTTGAATATTTTTTTAATGTAGACCAGCTTCTTAACTACAGAAGACGACGATATTAAAATTAATATAACTGATCAAAGTGAAGTTGATTTAAGCGATGCAGATGATGAGATTATTGTACAGGCAATGAACTCAATCAAATCGTTAGGCATTGTAACAAATAAAGAGGTTCAAGGAATTAGCGATCCTTGATTTTATATCTTATCAATCCTTCAACATTTTTCAAAGTTGCATTGAACACTTACATCTTAAGCATAAGCAAGAGAACTCTAAGCGGTCTACAATTGATCTATTTTTTTAAAACACAAAATTGATCAAAGAAAAAACAAAAAAAAAACTGAATATGAATTTACATATTTTAATAATAAAAAAAAAGAATTAGAAATAAATATTAATTTTGTCTACACATAAATTTTGTTAGAAAACATCAATAGCCAAAAAAATGCTTAATTTCTTTCACATCTCCCTTTGACGGACATCTTCCTTGGGCGGACAAAAATACTGGTACCGTCGGTGTCCGGCCAAGAGAGCTTTCACTGTATTTCCATCAATAAATTGGCATTCATTTTTCTCACTACATATTTTCTACTTGGAAATTTTCAACATGTCCATTAAAACGAAACAAAAACGTGCCAAAAAAAAAACTCAAAAGAGACAAAAAATTAAAACTGTGCAAATAATTAAAGTAGAAAAGCGAAATATATGAGAGATATGACAGAAAATGCAACAATTATTTGATTACTGTCGCAGAGATGAAGCCGGAGTTGGAGTTGGAAGCGAAGCCGGAGCCGGAGCCGCAGTTGTAGCTGTAGCTGAGTCTGACAGAGTTTCTCGTAATTGGCGAAGTGAAATATATGCTGATATGATGCCCATAGTATACAAACCCTTATGTCCCACTCACCCACACTATATGGTATACCATCTCGCCGATCTGCCAATATGGCCACAACAGCCGCAGCTTGGCCCATTATGTGCAGAGAGTTATTCATAATTGTTGTTGCAACAAAAGTGGCAGAGAAATGCATAACAAACTGAAAAATATGCAAACCATTTTTATTGCCACACCAGACGTGCCACACACACACACATACATATACATACACACACTCACACAGTAACGGACTATAATGAATGAATGCGCGCTAAAGAACCGCAGTCTGAACTGAAGCCGACCCCAAAAAACAAAAAAAAAAAAAAACGACAAAAAGGCAACAACAAAAACAACAAATATATGCCACATGACTGCAACTGCAACAACAATAACAAGAGCAACAACCAACAACAACAACTACAACAGTAGAAAAGGATAAAGCAAAAGCTACAATAACATTTGCCAACCAACAATAAATTTAACACTTTAACAGTCAAGTAAACAAGGAGAGGAGAATGCAAAACAGAAGCAAAAAGAGAGAGAGAGAGAGAGGGGGAACTCATTAATTTTTACAAAATGATAATGATATACACATGAATATTTGTATATACAAATAAATCTATATAATTATAAAAACTTACTCTTCAGTCCATTTCAAAAATAATTTACTCTGCGAAAACTTAGGATAAAAATTTCTAAAGCGATTACTACTTTATTATATTTATTTTCTTAACGGCTTAAAATCTCAAATAATATTGAAATTTATTAGAAATTTATAGTGGTTAAGCTAAGTTGGTAACTGTTTTTGGTTGCATGGCTAAACAATAATTGGTATGGTCAAAGTCTAGCCTAAAGCCAAGAGTAAAATTTATATAATAGAATAACTTTTAAACAATTTAGAAATAATTTCTTAATTTAAATTATTTAAAAATTGTTCTATATTATGTACAATAATAATAATTTATATGCAATGCCTCATCGATCAAATAGACCTTTAGTATCCTTAAGTTCTTAAGAAGCTAAAAGTTTTCTTCAAAAATCTGATTTCTATATCAATTCCATATTATACCAAATTTTTAATAAAAATACTTGGAAAATTATATACGCATGAAAAGATTTAATAGGTTTTTAAATAAAAACCACTAGAAAATTGATGATTCTATCTAATTTAGCATATATTTGTATATATTCATACGATCTCATGACAGTCTACACAAAAAAATATCAAAATTACATTGCATGACAGCTGAAATGAATTATTGTTGTCAAATTACACCGTTATCCTGGTCAACAACATATATATATATATATTAAATAATTATGTATCAACTACAATACAAAATACAAAGGATATAAAGGATATATGTATAATAATTATATAAAGGATCATAATCATTGTCATATGGCTAGTTCTTGCTTGTGATGTGGGAATAATTCCAATTGATGTCTCATCTTTCCCTTGTTCATGTTCGTGTACGAAATTCCATAACAAAATGAGTATTTAAAGTCAATCGATTCTCGCCACTTGGTGTCATTTAATACTTTTCCGCATTTCCCATTATTCGTTTTCATTTTTGTGTGTTTTCATTTGGTTATTTCGCTTTGCGTTTCGTTGATTTTTTTTTTCATTTTTATTTTTGTTGCTTTTTTGTTAATTTAATTTATTTAATGAGCAACACAATAAAATGCATTTATTGTCAAGTGATAAAATGCCATTTCAGTTTGCTTGCCTGCAGTTTTCCACTCCATTCGAATTTGGTTCTCTTTCCGCTCTCTTTCCGTCTCTCTTTCTCTGACTTTTTTTTGCTTTTTGTTCATTTTCATTTTGGTTTTTTGTTTCCATTCACTGCATATTTTTCATTTATATGCCCACATGTCAGGAGCATTCTTCGTATGTGTGTGTTCCTTTCATCGCTGCCGCCTTCGTCCTTTTCAGCCTGTTGACATGCAGCAATTATTAACTTTTGTGCGGCTGCTGCCATGGCGCCGTGTGTTTGTTATTAATTTCTTGTTATTTATGCAAATAGTTGGCACTTAATACGCCTGTAAATATAAATGTATATATATATATATATATATATATATTTAATAGATTGTACGTATGCATGTTTTGTTTGTTTGTGTGTGCGTGTGGGTTGCTGCTGTTGTTGTTGCTGCCTCTTTTTTTTCGCAAATTGCTTTGCGCATTACAATAAATTAACAACAAACAACAACAAATAGCAACAACAATGGCATATTCTAGCACGTTCCGAGTTTATCGACAACGTTCCGTTCCCATTCCATTCCGTCAGCTCTTGCGGAATTTAAAACTATGTAGCATACGTTCGGGCGTCGACTGGCTGTGGCTCGATTCTATAAACTCGACTGAGTTATCGCTGGCAGACGTGAAGTCATCTCTGGGTGCAGGCCCAAGTCATACATACACACACAAACACACACGTATATAAAATACATATAGCATATACCATATAGCATGCATTCCGGAAAAGAGGATTCTGCCTTAGCATCGGATTCTGTTTGGTTTTGCTGGGGTCACGTCTGCTCCTACTGCTGCTGTTGGTTGTTGTTGCTACTGTTGGCCTCCTGTATGACTGCTTATGAATAAAGTTGTTTGCTGGCTTGTCAATATACACACACACATACACACACATACCATCACCATCGACATTGCCATCATCATCATCATAGCCCATTCTACCCCGAACCCCTATAAATGCCCATTCAATTGGGGTTATTTGTCGCTCTATATGGCATGGTTTCGTTCCTTCGTCCATCATGCCTTCGCACCCCTCTCCGTTTACTCGCTTTGTTGACTTTTTGGCTTTTTGAATGGCCCTCGATGTCTATTCATTTCATTCTCATTTTTTTTCTATCCTTATTTTTTTGTTTTTATAGAGAGGGTGTCCATAGACCACGCACACCGCCAAGCACTTTGAAATGAAAAGTTGTCTGCCATCTAAACATATGTATGAAAATAAATAGAAAAAAATTGAACATTTTAATACATGGGATCGAATATGAGTTACCCAGTATTTCGATTCTAATCTTTTTAACTCAAATTCGAAAGAATGAAACATATTACCTAAATGCCTAAATAATCTGCCAGTCAGGCTGATCGATGTTGATTTAGAATATATTCTTATATATTTTGTTTTATTTTTTATTTTTTAATATACCCGAGATCTTTTTTTTTGCAATTTCAATTTAATGGGTAAAAGAAGAGAGAGGGGAGGGGGAAAAATTCATATATATACTTGCCTGTGGAATGTATCTATATCTGCGTAGGCAGTGAATAGCAACAGGCATCCTGGCGAAATGTGTCCTTTGACATTTGATCGTTTTGGCTGATAATCCTGGGCAGTCTGTTGCCACGCTGACTTTTCAACAACTCTTCAACCGGCTTAATGGCTTCCTGCATTATTTAACACAACTCATCGTGTGTGCCAATAAAATTGCTTTAACAAAAACAAAAAACACCAAAGAAAAAAAAAACAAACAAACATAAAAAAATGGTGAAAATAGTCCACAAAGTCCGTTGACTTTAAGCCGTAGACAATGCAGCGTATTAAGGCATCAGCCTGCAGAAGCAGCAGCAAAGTAATTAAACTCTCATCATGGCAAGAAATGATGACTATGTGAAGGACTATGCCGGAATGACCAACCGTGGCAAAATCTTTTGCATTTTCCATTGAATGATTCAAACGTTTATCTTTGGAGTATAGTTTTGTGACCATTCTCTAATCTTTTATAATAAAAGTAGCTTTAATAGTTGAATAATAATGGAATTTGTTTTTTCACAAAGTATTAAGTGATATGCAAGTCTCAAGAGTTAGTTTATTTGATTATTTTATTATTAGATTTATTAAATTTTTTTTGCCAGAGTATTATGTTCTCGGCTTTCGCACAATTCCCTTATTTTGCGCACTCAATTACAAAGTTCAGTGGGTAGTCCATGGCACATGTGCCTTGGCTAACCCTACCTAACAGTGCCCTGACTTTCTTTTGCCTTAGTTGGCCTGTTGGGGGGAGGGAAAAGGGGTGTTGGCTTTTCGACGACTTTTACTTGCTTACTTGGAGTTGGAGCGTCTTAATTTACTTTTGCACTCAGGCGTCTGGAAAAAAAGTGCAGCCATCTAAGAAGGTAAAAGACGTTATTCTGGGCCTAAAAACAACACCCAACATTCAGGAGGAAGAGAGAAAGAGAGAGAGAGGCAGCAATAATACAAAGAACTGCAGCAATTTCCTGAGCAATTTCTTGCGGTTGAACTTGGCTTCACACTCACACACACACACACACACACAGAGCTAGTGAGAGAAACTTCTCGTAGTTAATTATAATTAAGACGAGTTAACTAACCACTTGGTAGAACTTGCACATTGGGTGGGAGAATTGGAGGCATCTTGCCACCTGCTGCTATAAAAGCTTTAAATTGTCAGCGCCTGTCTAGAAAAGGATGTTGTTGTTGTTGTTGTAGTTCTTCTTGGTTGGTAAGAAAAATCATTAAAAAATGTCAGGCGCTGAAAAGTAGGCCACGGTATGACAGGAAGAAAAAAAAGTGTTGCATATTCAACGGATATTCAATATAGATTCCGTTGCCGCTGATGTTGATTGTACTGTGTGTGTGTGTGTGTGTGTGTGTGTGTGTGTCATGTAACAATGGTGGTGAAATGGGGAGGAAATGTTGAAACAGTGAAACAACGGTAAAATTGTGGTTAGCCCGTTAAGGAAGCTGCTAGCTGTTATGCAAAAGCCGCCAGCAGCAATATTCCTTCATTTGCAAGGACAATGCGGCGAACGAGCTGCAAAAAAAAAAATAGAAAGCGTTGAATGACTGACTGACTCAATGAATGAATGCCTGAATGGGTGAATGGGTGAATGGCTGAATGGGTGAATGACTGAATACATCAGGCGACAGGCAACCAGAATAGCTGCCACAGTAGAGATGCCATCATGGAGGCAGGAATGCTATTATAATAAATAAAGAGACTTTTCACTCATAACTGGTGCACAATGCAGCCCTATCCAAAGCCATGAATATCTTCCCCTTTTGTCTATCTGTTTGTCTCTCTGGTCTGTCTGTCTGTCTCTCTGTCTGTATATCCTGTTTGATTTATTCGAAACAATGCAAACACTTTTAATAAAACTGATGGCCCGGCCAGATCGATGACGTTGACTTTAATCAGCCTCAAGGCAAAAGCGAGAGCAAAAGCAAAGACAACACGGCCAAGCCATAAGCGAAACCAAAGTCTTTCCCAATTAACGCCAACTGCTGTCCGCCTCCCCCCTAGACATAAATATGCAATAAATAACAAAAGTGAAGAGTAAAGGTGTGGCGGCATCAGGCAGCAGGCAGCAGGAGTTCGCAATGTGCCCACCATGTTGCATAAAAATCACATTAACAATTTGCTAGTACAAGAGTATTTTATTTTTATTGCTGCATGTTTTATTTTTATTTCATGCGCGTCTTTGTACATTTTAATGCCATACAACAAAGAGCCATGCAAAGCACTCACTCACACACACACACACACATACACATTGAACACACATGTTGCCACACACACACACACACATATATGAGAGGATGCGGCAGGATACTGGCAGGATGGTGCCAGTGCACCACTGTTGCCATCGAAAGCGCAATAAAAACGCTTAATTTTTCACTTTTACACGAACGAGAACAAAGTTCCCTTGTTTTTCGCATGATGGAGAACATTGGCGGTGGGCCAAAGTATGTGTGTGTGTGTGTTGGTGTGTGGGAGCGGTGGTAATGGGTAGCAGTATCCTGATATGCTGGGTGTTAATGTAAGTGCGAGAATACTCAATGATGGTACATATACCCGCTCACAATGTGAAGCCATTTAAAAATTGTTTAATTTAATAATACGCACAAAACATGCACCAAGTAAAAGCAAATGAACATAAATAAATATGTGTGAGAAGAGCTAAAATGTTTAAAAGTCAAGCTTCTGCTTAGGGAAAGTCCTTTATATATACATATATACATATATTTCAGACATGTTGTTGTGCTTGCTTTAAACCAAAAGGAAAGTTAAACTCAAGAATATTCATTATTTATATAAGACAAACTCTTTTAATTTTAACCGATTCAATTTTTCAAAATTATTGAAAAAAAAAACGGCAAAGTTAGCATAGCTCTCTTTCTCCTCAACAGTTTTCTTTAAAGCAAAAGTAACGATGAAGGCAGAGATCATCATCATTTATCGAAAATATTTACCATTTTATATCATTAACAATTGGTAAAGATTTCTCGACTCGCTCTCCTTATTCTCATCAGTTGTTATTCTATTAATGGAGTATCGTCCAGAATTCGATTTTCTTCTTTGCCATAAATTACAGTTTGAAATTACAGTTTGAAATATTACAATTTGAACAATCATTAAGAAGAATTTTAATAATCCAAAATAATTTATATATTTATAGTATGATTGGGAGGAATCTGAAAGTAAAGAGATATTAAAATATTTAAAACAACAGAAAATATATTTTTATTATATATCTAAATCTCCAATAATTTTCACGTATAATATTTTTATTTTGCACTGTTTAAGGGGGTCGTCTAGTGTGACGGGTAAGCACTTTTTTTCATGCAATTTAAAAAAAAAAATTTTTTTTGACCAAATGATTTGAATAATACAATTTATTGTTTTTTTAATAACATTAATTGACATTTTAACTATATTTTAATATTTTATAGAAAGCAATATATATTGTTGTTTTTGAGGTCCTTGGCCCAACTGGGACCCATGTAAAATAAAAGGGTAACAACTGCTGCCAGTATTCCAGCAGTTGCGTTGATCCGAAATGCAAAAACCAAACATTTTTTGAATCGTTAGACAATGAATTAAAAGAAATTGAAAATTCCAAAAAAATACATTTTTTACAGACTTTTAAAATCAAAAATCACTTTTTCGACCCTTTTTGGGCATCCTTTTAGCTCAAGAAAAACTAACAAAGCGATTGCAATAATTCTAGTTCATTAGATAGGTTAACATATAATAAAGATATTTTGCCAAATTGGTTCAGTAGTTTTTGAGTTATCTTGGCAGCAGTTTTCAAATAACGTATTTCGAGAAAAACGCCTTTGAATGTTGTTACCCCGCTACCAGGCCACTCACTAAACTGCTTTAGATTTCAAAAAATCCTTTTGCCCATGTATTCTACATATTCTTAGCATCAGATAAAAAAAAAAAACGACGACCCCCTTAAATAAATTTTAAACTAAAGAGGAGAAGGGCTTATTGCTTATTAAATAAATGGTTAGTTTTCCTAATTGTTTATCACAAAAAAACATTCCTTATTCTTATTTAGTTACAGTGTTCTAAAATTATTTGATTTTTGTTTAAATTACTCTTATTAAAGTATGCAAAATCAAGCTGATACATATTTTATATATACATAAGATTTAAACATTAGTTTACTGTAAATAACAAAAAAAAAAAGAAACAATATTGCCACCACATGAAAATATATATACCCAACTTCTGGCATTTTTCAACACTGGAATTAATTGTATTTTTCTGGCAATCTCAATTTAGTGACAATTTTCGACAAACTTTGACGTCTATTTAAAAGTCTCCATATATTCAGTGGGCAAAAGAAAAAAAATAGCCATAGAAACTGTCTTTCAATTAAAAAAGAATTTTTGCATTTTAATTGCCTGGCGATAAAGATTAAAACTTGCAGCAAAAAAAAAAAACAAAAAACATAGCAAAATAAACAAATATTACGTATACGCAGAGCAGCAAACGATACGGCTCAATATCAGTTTATGCCATTGAGATACCCATTGATATTTAAGCCCAGTACAGAAGCTGAAAAACGCACAGACAATCGACAACCAACAACCGACAACCGACAACCAACAAAACAAACAAACAAAGAGGCAAACCAACACGCAAAGCAAAAATCATTGTCAATTTTATTTATTCTGGCTGCACATTCAACGCTGTGTATGTGTGTGTGTGTGTGTGTGTGTGTGTGTGTGTGTTTGTGTATGTGTATGTGTATGTAACATTGGCATTGATGCTCTTATTTTACAGATTTAAAAGCAACAACAATCCTGACAATCTGCGGCCGCTCACAGATTTGGATTCGTTAAACAAAACAAAAGGCAAAAGAGGGGAGAAGGGAAAAAAAAGTAAAGCGTGGCAAAAACCCGAAAAAGAAAGGAAAAAGAAGATAAGCGAAAGCAAAAGCGAAGCTGAGACCGGAGACCAAAATGCAATAAGCTGCAGTGACGCACCCAAAGCCGTAAACAAAGCCCAGGTCTAAACCGCAACAAAAACAACAAAGTGAACCAAAGCAAAAGCAACAATAACAACAACAACAGCAACAACAACAACAACAACAACAAGAAACAATCAACAAGAACTAAACACAGAACTGAAACTGAAGTGAAGTAAACTTTTGTTGTTGGATTGCCGCCAAGAGTCGCCAGAATTGCTTTCTTGTACTTTGGACACACGTGCGCCGCGACTGCGCCGGTGCCCGTGCCCGTGCCCGTGTCTCTGGGTCCAGGTGGAACGTCATTGCCAACGGCTGGTACAATGAAGCTGTCAAAACTGTCCAACCAGACGAATTCGCAGGATCCGCAGGCGGTTAACTCGCGCATCTTTGTGGGCAATCTGAATACATTTCAATGCTCCAAAACGGATGTGGAGCGCATGTTTCAGATCTATGGACGTCTGGCAGGTAAGATGATTCTCTATCTTGGTCTAGTTTCTCCCAGCATATACATACAACACATACCAACCATCCCTCCATCCTTTCACCTTTACCACAATCATCTTTTCATCATTTTCTCTTTTTTTTTCTCTACATCTTTTTCTTTTTTTGCAGGCATCTCCATGCACAAGGGCTATGCCTTTGTCCAGTTTACCAACCCGTTCGATGCGCGGAATGCCTGCCATGGCGAGGATGGCAAAACGGTTCTCAGTCAGACTCTAGGTAAGTTTCTAGCCAACAAACAACAATGTATTCATGTACAACTAGATTGTTAGCCGATAACTGACTAGATTGTGATTTTCCATTATATTATTTTGCCCCGTAGACTCCTTTTAAACAGTCAACTTTGGCATAATGTGATAGATACTTGAAATTAAAAAATTTCTAAATATACAAAGATCGATTTCTGTTATCCTTAGACAGAGATTACAACGATATGGAAATGGTCTACCTTTTCAGAGTTCGTTGTAATTTAGTTTCTTGTTTTATTTCTACTTATTTAATCAACTCTAAAGAACTTTTCTTTGATTTGTTAGATTGCTATATTTGAGTATTTACTGTAGTTTCGTTTTTGCATAGATATAGCAGACCTTAACCCTTGGCAGTTGCATGTCCATTGTATCCTAAGGTACCTACTCTTCAGGTTAATGGCCGCCAGCGGCAGGAAGTGTTGCACTAAAATCGAACAAACGCGAAATATGTTGAGGTGGAGCAGCACTGGAAGGGGATAGGGCGAATGGGTGTGGGTGTAATAGTTAGTAATGAAAACCGACCCCGACCCTGGCATGTGTAATGGCCATATCTTATGCCACCCTGCAACTTAACTGAACTGAAATGTGTTGTCTGAGTATTTTTGTGCAACGGAAGTCGTTGCTGGAGGCCGCCCGCTGCCGCAACTTTAAGTGCGGCCGACATAAATCTTGGCGCGATACTTTTAATGAAATTTCAATGTTGTGTGTGTGTGTGTGTGTGCTGTCTTTCTGTCTGCATATGTATGTGTGTGTGTGTGTGTGTGAGTGAGTGTGAATGCCTGTTAGTATACTACTACTACCTGGCAGGCGGTGTCGACTGTTTGCCGATTTCATTTAAACGGCTAATGAAATTTTCAACGCCAGTTGCAGCTGCAATGTTAACTGAACGCCGGAGCGACAGTCATTCATTTCCTTGGCAATGGCAATGGCAATGCGTCGTCGTCGGCGTCGGCTTCGACGTCATCATCGTCGTCGTCGTATGAAGAACAACTTAATGCACTTAGCGAGATGTGTCATCCCATCCGTTCATGATGATGCTGATGGCATATGCTTCATATACTTTGGCCTCATAAAAATGTTCTCTTTTTTTTATATTTTATTTTTCTCTTGCATTTTACTTACGCTTTTGCTGCTTCAGTTGTTTTTTTTTTTGCTGCTGCTGCTACGGCTGCTTATGCAAATACTGAATGCTAATTCCGTTGATTAGAAGGAAAGAAAACAGAAGCAGCAACAGCAGCAGAGGCAGCAGTGGGAGTCGGCAGCGAAATGTACAAAGAGCAATAACAAAAGGACAGCTCTCTTTGGTGAGTCGAGTGGACGCTGTAATATTTCATTGCTACGCGCCATTGACTCTTAAGCGCAGCAGCAGCAGTCGCCGCCGCAGCAGCCGCAGCCCCCGGCCGCAGTTAAACCGATTTCAGCTGGACTGACGGAATTGGGCCATGGTATGGGAATGGGTATGAAATAAGCAATGGCAATGGGATTGGTAAAGGAAAATGCGGAAACTTGTGGAAATCCTTCTTACGCTTTTATCCTTAATCTTAATTATAGCCTGCCAGCCGTAAAGTCAGACAGACAGAAACAGAAACTGAATAAAAAAAAAAAGGAAAAGCAGAGAACACGAACAAAATAAAAAAAATATAGCAGACGGCTAAAAAGCAAACTTCTCCCACCCGTTCCAATCTCTTTTTGCTGCTGCTCACCAATTTGTAGTTATAGCAACAACGCCCCAACGTTTTCAGTACAGCCCAACCTATCCCCCCCTGACTCAACGCCATCCTCTTTGCCAGTCATCACTCTGCGTGAGTGGTTTGTCTTTTGGGCGCGTTGGTTTTTAGCTATGCCTGTGGCGGCTCAGCCATGTCCCACTTCAAACTTTGTCATGAATTATGATGAACGAGCTTGGGCATTGGCATCATCCGCTCATACCCGGAATTAAGGGGAAAAATCAAGAGAGAGAGAAAGGGGGAGAGAAAGAGGCGGAAAAACGGTGAGAAAGGCCTCTGTCGCACCCTTTTCATTGAAAAATGGTAGCAGGAATCCTGTGTCTTTATGGTTTGCATGTTTCACTGCAGTTTTATTAAGATTAATGATTGACCAGATTGAATTAAATTCAAATTCAAATAGAGGACATGAAAAAAAAAACCAAGCACACAAAGCTGTACTTTTTTTTTTAATTACTTAGAGTCATTTGCATAATGAAAAGACAACAAAATATAAATAAGAAGAATATGTAAATAAAAAATTATCAAAATAATCAAGTGATAACATAAAAAAGAAGTATATATAGAGAGAGAGAGAGCCATATTTAGCATTGTCTTTTGTCTGTGGCTTTGTGATCCCCTCAATGAGATATTACTTAGAGCCAAAATGGACTTCAAAAGATAGAAATGAGCTTTTGTTTAGATGTTTTTAACATTTTTGTGTATATATAAAGTTTTTTTTTTCTTTTTTTTGTTTGAAACAAAGCAGATTGCTTTTGGTATTCAGTTTCTTAGCCATCTCATTTTCTCACTCCGTCTCTTTCTCTCCCTTTCTATCTTTTGCAGATGTGAACATGGTGGCCGAGCCAAAAGCCCATCAAATTGGAAGGAAACGACAGAATGTTAGCAAAACTGGCAACGATTGGTAAGTGGCCTATGGAAATTCCTTTACCCTCATAATGGAAACTTATTTTAGAAAAGCATTTTAATTTAAATATGTTTGGGTGGGGGAGGGGGGTGGTAGAATGAAGGGAATTTTGTAGTTTTGTGGACAATTTAACTTGGCCATAAGGCGTTCATTTTAGGACTTTATTTACATATCATTTAACAGCTTAATTTTTTTTTGCTTTTTTTGAAAGAGAGGAAATGGTTTGAAGACTGAGGTTTTTACTTTTAGTTCCGGAGTTTTCCAAAGGCAAACAAATAAATAAATAAATAAAGGACAATTCATCAGGCCATGGCCATGGATGGTGATGATGACGACAACGACAACGACAACGATGGTGTCCTTTGTTTCAACGCCTGCCTGGCATAAAATATTTGGCTGTCAGCTCGATGCGAGTTTTTGGTACCCATTCCTGTTGCCGGTTACCATATTCCAGACCAAGTTTCCGACTGTTTGTATGTGTCTGGGTCAGTCAGTCTCTCCCTGTCACCCTCTCTCTCTCTCTCTCTCTCTCTCTCTCTCTATGAGTGAGTGTGTGTTCGTTCGAGTGTTGCGTCAACAAACTTGCCGCCGTTGCCCCTTTTGTGTGGAGTAGTAACTATCCGGCAAAAGAAGAGAGGGGGGTAGAAGGGGGAGTAGAAAAAGGAGGAAAAAATGGCCGCTCTCTTTTCTGTGACTGACAGTTGCAATGTATGCCATATAATGTCCTGGCTGTTGTCCTGTTGCTGACATGTGTGTGCACTTGTTTGTCCTGGCGCGGCCTTAATGATGACTGAGCGACATTCACAATTTATTTGGGTCTTGAGCTGCGACTCTCCACCAGACTTGGCATTCGTGTGGAAATATTTAATTTAAGCTTAATGACGCCGAAACGAAATGCGTTAAGGCTTTAAAGGACATACACAAACACACACACACACAGCAGGACTGACATGGACTTTATTGTAATTAAAACACAAACATGTCAGAGTAAAAGCAAGCAAACCAACCATACCTGCAAACCGTCCAGGTGCTTCACGTGTTTGTCATTAAACGGCTGCTCTTCAGCCTCATATCTTACCCCTCCTTCCCCCATTCAGCTATCCCCCAGCCCGCAGCTCTGTTGGCAACCGCACACAAACTGACCGAAAAAGCCGCAATTGTTGCACCACGCCCACTCATCATCAACCGTTCGTCACAGTTGTTGTTGGTGTCTCTCTCTCTCTCCCTTGTTCTCTCTGTCATAACATGAAAAAAACCTCAATATTTGACCTCAAATGAACGGTGAGAGGAGGAGGGTAAAATGAAGCTGCCTTTTTTGTACCAGTTGGAGCATTTGTATCAATCACTGGCAACAAAACGTAGTGGGGCCCAAACATAATTGGCAAATGACAATTCAAACGGCGAACGAAGCAGATCAGAGAGAGAGAGAAAGAGGGAGAGAAAAAGAGTATGGCCTAAACAAATATTGACTAACTGACTGGCTGACTGACTGGTTGACTGTCGGACTTGCTGAAAACGAGGCAGCAGGCAACAGTTGGTGGCAGACTCTTCATTTATTAGGGGTAGCATGATATTCTGATAAATTTACCCCAAATGGGTTCATTTTATGCCCATTTATGATTGGCAAATATTGATAGAAACAATTAGTCAAAAATCAATTGAATTCTTATATTTCGTTTTATTTTATAGGGATTACTTTTATGATAGCTATTGTTCGTCGACTCTTCTTAGAGGTGGCAATGGTGGCTCTAATGGTGTACGCCCCAAGAAGCGTAAACGTTTGATGACAAATGGCAATAGTTTGGCCGTTGCTGTACAGCAGCAACAACAGCAGCAGCATGGCCAGCATTTGGTTGCTGCTGCTGCTGCGGCGGCACATCATCAGCAGCAACAGCAGCAGGTACAGGTGCAGCAGCAACAGCAGCATCAACAGCAGCAACAGCATCATCACCATCATCAACAGCAAGTGGCTGCTGTTGCTATGGCGGCCATGGCCAATTTGCTGCCACAGCAGCAGCTTTTACTGCATCAGCAGAATCTACTTTCGAATGCCGCCACCGCTGCGGCAGTGGCCACCACGGCTACCTCGACAGCTGCTCCAAGTGCCCTCCATTGGTCGCAATACAAACAAGAGCCACAGCAGCAGCAGCAGCAACAGCAGCCACAACAGTTTGGCTTCCAGTTGAAGAGCAACGTCGCTGGCCAGTCAACGACATCGCCGCAAAATGCAAAGTCAGCAATAATTGCTAATCAAACAACGCTAGTTGAGCCATATACAGGAGGAGTTGGTGGCTTTGCCCAACAGCCGTCACACCACCAGCAACAGCAACAACAGCAGCAACAACAACAACATCAGCAACAGCAACAGCAGCAACAACAACAATTGGGATGCTTGTTGCAACCGTTGACTTTGGCATTGTCCCCACAGCAACCGCAGTCGCATCAGGCCGCAACACCCATGCAATTGCACAGCCAATTGATGCAGCAACAACAGCAGCAACAGCAACAGCACCAACAACATCAGCATCAGCAACAACATCAGCATCAGCATCAACAACAGCAACAGCATCAGCAACAGCAACATGCACAGGAGCAATTAAGTTCCCATCAGCATTGGGGACCATTCAAAGTCTACAGTGAGTATTGACTTGCTTCCAGTTGATTTGCTTTCAGTTTTCCCCCATTCCAAAAGGAGTAAAAAGCACAGCCACAAGAAATTTCTTAATTTGTGGCTTCGTTTAAGTTAGTTAGCTTTGTTTATGGTTAGTTGAAACTAACTAAAAGTAAGTTAACAAGAACTTTCTGCTTTTGGTTTTTGACTTTGTCAGAATTCAGTTCTCAGTAGTTCCTTTGACAATTTTGTCAAAAATGTCGCTCACCTGTGTCTGAAAATGAGAAATGTGTCAACGTGAGATACGTGGCACAATTCGTGTTGCCGTTTTCATATATCTTGCAATTGTTGTCATCGTTCGTATCCACGCTCAGCAATTTCAACCGCAAACCCAGTCCGTCTCATCGCCAGAAATTGAATCGATATTAGAGAGATCACAGCTACGTTTGGCTCCCGCTTACGTTAACGGAGTGCTTACCCTTAAGGGCAGCTTGTTGTCCAATAGCAATCCACATTTGGGAGCCAGTGGCCTAGTTAAGCCAAATCTTGTTGAACAGAGTTCTAGCCCACAGCAGTCCGGTTATAAGCAACAGTTTCGTAGCTTTAATCCCGGCCTTGGATACGGCAAATATAGTGGGCAAGAGGAGGCAGCTAGACTAATGGCCGTACAGGAGTTGGCCGAGGAAAAGCAGCGACAGCAACAGCTCAATCGTGACACAGATTTGCTGGCAGCAACGTCATCCCACCACAGGACTGGTTCCCGGACATATAGACCGCTTTCTCGAACTATGATTAATATGAATTACGGCCATCAGTTGGACCAAGATAAGCCCGTGAGCATTGATCACCATCAGCAGCAGCAACAACAGGACCATCAAAGTGATGAAGAGTCAATGGAAACCAATGAGAATATAGCATCATCGTCTCCAGTGTTCTCTTCATTTCAAGAGCCAGCTGATTCGAATCCGAATCAACTTCTTTTGGCGCCAAAGTTGTCACAAGTAAAACAATTGCATTCACAATCGCAGCAATCCATGCAACTAAAAAATGTACCATATCAGCAATCGCAGCAACAATGTCCTCTTTCATTACAAGTCTCACCACAATTGCAGTCAGCGGCCGTGGCCCAACAGGATACGAGTGGTCCTCTTCACTATGCTCCACCATTAGCCATGCAAACCGATCGTCAGGCAAATCGTTATATACAAGAGTTTCCACAGCATTTTCTTTTCCAGCCTCCATTTGTGCCAATGTCTGTGCAGCAGCCTGTTGTGGAACCAGAACCTCAAACTTTTCAATCTTCTGTTGCCAATCAGCAGCAGCAGCAGCAACAACAACCAACGGCAGAGCAACTTCTTTTGTTGCAGCAATTGTCCGATTTCTTTGGCCAGCGCCAACAGCAGCAGCAACAACAACAACAACAACAGCATCAACAACAGCCGCAGCAGCAGAATTTTATGCCCGCCCAATCAATGAGCTTTGCCCAAGTAGCTTCAACTGAATCACCCGATATGCCCGATGACCAAGGACAATGCCCGATTGACACAGAGAAACCAGATAGCGATGATCGCAGCACAACAGAAGAACCTGCAACAAAAACTACCCCTCAGCCGGTGGTGTTAAAGACCACAAAGCGATCAAAACCAAAAACTACAACTGTTGAGCCAGATGAGCAGGTTACGGTGGATGTCAAACCTGGCAAGAGTAAACCCATTGACAAGGACAAGGACCATGACAAGGACAAAGACAAGGACAGGGATAAGGAGAAGGACAGGCTTAAGTCAAATACCAAGAAACTGCCCTGTTGTACCAAGGTGCCAAAACGCAATAATTCGCCCAATCCCAATGTCATAAGCTTCTCCCTAAATGTCCAGAATCGGGAACAGGAGCAATGCAAAGCTCTGCAACAGCAACGAACCAGTCGCCATGCCATACAGCCCGATCTTCGTATAAGTGCCATAGCAACATTGCTTAGATATCGCAATGAATTGAGTAACGATAAAACAACAGATACATTGGAGGAAGAGCAGCAACAGCAGCAGCAGCGTCAGCAGCAACAGGACGATGCTCAATCCTCGATCCGCAAGCAGCGACGAAAAGACAAAGCCAAGATGAAAGCAAATGATATTTTGGAGAGTCGGCAACGTCGTCGCATATTGGATAGAAAACAATTGCTTCAGGCCGAACTAAAGATATGGCCAATGAAAATAGAACGGATTATCAATTAACTTTAAACGATTTTTTCTTTATCTTCAAGTTATGCAATCAATATATATATATATATTTTTTAATTTGTTTTATTCTACAACAAATTTCGTATATCCTTAATTTTTATGCCATATTCTGTTTGCTCTATATATATGTATATTCACAGGCAATCCGGACACATTAATCTGTGGCAATTGCCGGGAATGCTTTGGTGAGCTCTCTGAGTTATTGGACCACAAGAAAAGTTATTGCAAGCTGAGGTTCACATGCAAGTGCCAGGATGTTGCCTTTGCTGCAAGTGCTAGTAAGTTGTCGAGAGAGAAGGCGAGAGTCGGGGGGAGAGTATAGTATTAGTTATATTACAAAAGGGTTGCTGCTCTTCCTTTTTTTTTTCTTTGTGTCTGTCGGCAATTAATTTATGATTGTTAAACACTTTTTGCCTGTCGGCCTCGAGTCGGGTGTTTGTCTAAGGCGGCTCAAGTTGTTGCAAGTCAGCAACATCTGGCCAATGTCTGTCTGTCAGTCTGGTTGGTTCGTTGGTTGGTTGCCTGCCTGCCTGCCTGCTTGGGTGGCTGGCTGGCTGCTTGTCTATCTGTCTGTTTGTCGCTTTGTCTGGGGCATGTGCCATGCCTGCGGCCTGCTAGCAAATGCATTTAAAATTGAGTTATTTATGTCCGTCGGCCTTCTGCAAATTCCAACTTAAATAACTAATTAATTCTCGCATGTTTCCCCTTGCTCACACACACACACACACATACGCACACACACAAACTCACACATACAGAAACGCCACCATCGAGCGCCAAATTGCTTTGTGCCGTTTGCAAGGATGCATTCGCCAATCCCTGGGATTTGATGGTCCACGCACAGGCCGCACACATGGTTAACATTTACGAGCTGGGCGATGAGGGCGCCAATGGCAGCAACAAGAATAACAACAGCAACAATACAGCAAGCAGCAATAATAGCAACAACAATGGCCCTGGCACAGATGCAACAGCAGCAACTGTAACCAACGGACATGGCATCATGACGTCGTCGTCGTCGTCATCATCATCATCATCATCATCATCATCAGCATCATCAGCATCATCAGCATCGTCGATGGCAGTTACGGCCTCAACAATTACCGCTGTTGCTGATGAGGCCACCACAAAGCAGATGCCAGCATCAGCAACACTTAACAAGGAGCCGAATAACAATAACAAAATTAGCAGCAGCAACATGTCGCCCATAGCCACAGCCACTCCCAAAACCGAGGCCATGACAGTCACAGCAGAAATAGCAGGAGCAGGATCTATAACTGGAGTAGGAGTA
This sequence comes from Drosophila austrosaltans, assembly GCA_035045865.1. Classification (NCBI taxonomy): domain Eukaryota; kingdom Metazoa; phylum Arthropoda; class Insecta; order Diptera; family Drosophilidae; genus Drosophila; species Drosophila austrosaltans. The sequence goes on along the minus strand of JAWNOQ010000211.1, from coordinate 10,131,344 downwards.
GGAGTTGCTGCCACTGCTGCTGCTCCTTCTGATGCTGTAACTGGAGTTGGAGCTGTAGCTACAACTGGCGCACCAGTTGTTGCTGGGGATAGCCATATCAGCAGCGATAACGAGGCCAATTGCATGGTTGACATCAAATTTAGTCTCAGCCCCAAGGAGGTGCGTAAAACGAAGGCATTTAACTGGCATTCAATTCCACAAGCAACGGTTCAAAACGAAACGAAAAATACTTTTCGTTTGCAGGATCAGCAACGCGATGATCTATCCCTAGATGGACGACTATCGAGCAGCTCGCAAACCCATCACTCTGATGATATCAACATGAAATTGCTAAATGGTTCAGTGTCATCGCGTGGCAGTTCACCGGGTCTAGAGGCAGATGAGCCGCCGGCAACACGTGCTTGCATTGTTCGCACCTTGAGCATTGTGAGTATCTGTTGAATATTATAATTATTTTTTCATAGTTATATTAAAGGCCATTTAGGTTGGAGTTAAGTTTCCTCTAACAGAATGAAAGCAAATTTTAATTCAAAATTTCGAACTCCAATTGAATAATCTCGAGCATATTTGAATCGGAATTGAAATTTATTCTTACTTCCAATTCGATTTCAAATCACTTGCCTTTTAGTCAGTGGAATGAAAAGTAATTGGTAGTTTCTGAATAAAAACATATGCATTTTCCTTCTTTAATGTTTTTGCAATAATCTTAAATATTTTCAGTTTAATATTTCTTATTAGTGGATAAATTTGGTTTAGCCATTATTTTAATTTTTCTAAGCAGGCATCTAGCAAATTTGTGTGTTAAACACAGCAATCGATTGTAAAACAATCAAAATCTAATCGGCTTCTTCTCGTATCATTCGATATGACTCATTGCGGTTATCGGTTAAATCGCTCAAAATTGAAATTATATATAAACGAATTGTATAGTGCTCAAGTTAATGAATATATGAGGAGCTCGCATATAACGCTCATTAAAAAGGATTAGTTTTCATTAAAAAATTAAGCGTTTTCTTATGTTTGAGATGTTTTTTTATGCACTTGACTAAGACCTTAACCTCGCCGAGACAACCTATCAGTGGATGGGTAGGAGAATGTACTAATGCAAATAAAAAATCGAAAACTATTTAAACTTGGCTTCGATTGACAGCATTTCACACCGAAATGAAAGCAATTGCAAAACAATTAGGACCAAGGATCGCTCAACTCTTTAAGGGGGGAGATACATGCAAATGCTTAAATTTTCCCTGATGTTTGTGATTTTTTTTATTTATTAAAGAGTCATTATTTATTTTTGAAAATTGGCATGTAGTTAGTTTGAATATTAAACTAATAAAAATATTTTTTTTAGATTTTAGAAATTCAAATATACGTGAAATTTTTCTAGAAAGGTCGGAGCGAGGCTTGTCAATCGGCGGGCATTTTAGCATTCTTTCAATTGATCTGAAAACCAAAAACCAAACATTTTTGTATTTATTAATTTCTATATGAACCTAAAAAAATAAGAAAAAAAAATTAAAAATTCACGGAATACAATGCTTCAAAAAAAAAAAAAATGAATTTTGGCCCTAATTTTTATGTTGTTTGGCTCTAAAAAAATTGTTATACCCTGTACCCATAGGGTAAAAGGGTATATAAAAGTCGCTAAAATGTATGTAGCAGGCAGAAGGAAGTGTTTCCGACCCCATAAAGTATATATATTCTTGATCAGCATTACTAGCCGAGTCGATTGAGCCATGTCCGTCTGTCCGTCCGTCTGTCCGTCCGTCTGTCCATCCGTCTGTCCGTCTGTCCGTCCGTCCGTATGAACACCTAGATCTCGGAGACTATAAAAGCTAGAGCTACCAAATTTGATGGGAATATTCGTCTAGTGTCTACACAGGTCAAGTTTGTTTCAAATTTTAGACACGCCCACTTCCGCCCCCGAAATTTGGAAAAAACGAATACTAGAGCTGTATGAAAGTTACCATATTCTTATTTAGCACACCTATCTATATAGCTGATCTGCACCAACTGACCAAAATTTGTCCAAATCGGACAATAAACATCGGAGATATGGCCATATTCTTTTTGTACTGAAACGCTTAGGGCGAGATTGGCTGACAGGCTGCATGTAAAGGAAATTTTGTACTAAATTGATGGCTACTTCGAAGGTTTTTTTTAATATATCTAGTTGGTACAGGGTATACTCAACGTCGGCAAGGACGACTTGCTTGCTTCATTTTATGTTGGTACAGGGTATACTCAACGTCGGCAGGGACGACTTGCTTGCTTCATTTTTTTGTAAAGTTTTTTGAAAACTTGTAGGTTCATATAGAAAGTAATGTCATTAGAAAGATGTGTGCAAAATTTCGGGAAGATCGGTTAATAACTTTTTGAGTTATCGTGCCCGCCGATTTCAAAAATGTAATTTTGAGAAAAAGGCGTTTAAAGTTGAGTACGCTGAAGTAACCACTCCCAGCGCTCGAACGGTGTACGCTCTGTAATATGAGAAATACTGAAAATTATGTTTTAAAAATTTGGTGGCATATTCTGAAAGGTTTCTACTAACATATTATAGAAAAAAAAAATTTTTTTTTCAACATTTTACATGTATCTTCCCCCTTAAAACGATTTGAAAACGAAAACAGGTCTGATAATAAGTCCTGAAAATGATTGATAAAACATTAATTTTTCTGTTTTTATTTTTATAATTATCAAAAAGTTTTTACTAAGGACTTTGGCAATATTGATATATTGTCGTCCGATCTTTTATTTGGCATTAAACTGACTTTAACTAAAGTTCGCTTAATAGCTTTTGCGAATAAAACTTAATTTATGTTTTGATGCTTTTCTTTTGTGTGAGAACAAATTTTCATTGACATATATGAATTTTGTGTTGCATACTTTCAGGAGGCTGCTGGAGCAACTGGAACAGCTACAGCGAATGCATTGAGCCTTATTTCAAATGGAATAACTCTTGCCCTGGCTCCCCAATAGATTTAATCATATTAAGAGAATCAAAAGGGATATTATGGCAATGGCCCAGTCCTAATAATACATACATACATACATACATATTATATAAATCAAATGTATTTAGTTAGGGATGCGTTTTAAACATAAATGCGCATATGCAGATACAGATGCAGATACAGATACAAATGCAGTATTCAGAATATTGCTTTTGGCTTTGTCATTCGTGTATTATTATTGTATCAAGCATAGAACTTAACTCGATGACTTCAAATCTCGATACAAGTGCAATTTATTCAGTATTTTTGTACTAGACTAACATTGTTTTTTTTTTTTTTTTGTCAGCCAATTGTAGTCTGTGGGGGCAACAACAACAAAAATAACATAATTAAATGAAATGAAGAATTGAACGTAAATTACAGCAAAAAACATATCATTTTAAATTAGGTCCTAGATATTACAGATATTCTAATATATATATACATATATTGGTAGCTATAACAAAATACAACTATGCATGTATGTGTTTCTATGTCTGTTTGTGTGTGTGTGTGTGCTTGCGTGTGTGTATGTGTGTATGTGCGTAATTTTTTTTTTTTTTTAGAAAAAGAAACAAAAAAAGTATTTTGGTTTCAAACTGCATAAGTGAACGTATAGGTAAAAAAAAAAAATTAAAGTGAGAAAAAAAAAGGAAATTTGGAAAAAAATAACATAATATTCCGAAAGTTGATTTCGGCATACCGAATTTGTTAAATACCCTTGCAAGTCAGTCGGTCAGTCTCTGAGACATGGTTTGTACGTTGCATATCTGTAGAGTCTATAGATATAGTATTATATACGATCTGTAAGGAAAAATGTAGAAACATACGGATTATTGGTTGAAGACTCAAATTCGATGCAGCTGAATGCGGTAAATATATAATTTACATCAAAAGGTAAGTTCATATAATATTTGAGTGAATGGATCGATTAATATATATACATATATAAATTAAGAGCATTTCCCTCTGCAAGGGATTGTAATAATATATAATCGGATTCAATTTCAACTAAACAAAGAAAAATAATGAAAAATCTAAGCTTCAAAATGTCATTAAACGTATATACATATATATAGATCAGTAGTTCACACAAGATAAAAGGGAAATTTAAATGGCATTATGTAGGACAAATGAGCTTTGTATATAGTCAAATATATTAACTAATTACCATATATATTTAATGGGATAAACAAACAACAAAAAAATATGAATTATTGTTAATGCCTCCCAAAAACAATTAGCCTCTGGCAAAATTAACCAAAAATTATATTTTATATAAAAAGAATATATATGTATACATATATATATAACTCGTTTAACATTTAACAAGCCAACAGCAAGAGCAGCAGCAGCAGCAAAATTATAATTAAAATTATTTAACAAAATAATTCAATACATAAATTGCATAACAAACGTACATATATCTAATATAGCATAGTGACAAAAGGTGTTTCAAAAACAAAAGAAAGCTAAAAGGAAAAAACCAAAAAGAATCTGCATAATAAACTTACTTATAATTATAATTATAATCAAATCAAACGTATTAATATTGTCATTTATTGAAGGAAAAAAAAAGGTAAAACAAAATGCCATTTAAAGTCAACAAAACCCAAAAAAAAGGGAAAAAAATTAATATATGTAAGTTAAAAGAAGGGATATATATATATATGTCTATGTGTGTGTGTTTATCCCAAGTAGCAGCTATGTATATAGTTTATAGTTACAAAACAAAAACCATATGTAATATCAGTAACAGCATTCAATTCAATGTCCTCCAATGCTAAACCCCCCTCAAAAAAAAAAAAAAAACAAAAAATAAAAATTAAAGAACAAAAAAGAAAAAAACAAGCAAAATTAAATTATATAAATCAGCAAAATGAAATGTATTAAATAAATGAAAATGCAAAAGAAAAAGTGTTTTTATTTAAGCCATAGAGAAATGAAAAGTTTTTTCTCCTTTCCGTTTACCTCCTCTCTCTCGCTCTAGTACGCTTTCTTTCTCTTTTCCACTCGCATCTGAGAAGAGAAAATTTTTCAGTTTTCGGCACTGCAGCGCATTAGAAATTCTATTTTGAAGCTCATTAAAATAAATGATGATCAACTCGTAGCAGACAATGTCAACCGATGCAGAGTGTACAACGCTGTTGACAACAGCAACACAACGGGGCAGCAGCAACACTGCAACAACAGCAACAGCAACAAAAACAACAACAACAATGCCAAAACATTTTCCACGATAATGAAAAACGCCGCACAAAAGGTAAGTTTGCAGGCACAGTTCAGGTCAGGTCATCAGGACTCTGTTAAAAATTTCGACACAATGCCATGCCCCACTCACCTCGTCTCTCACTCCCTCTCTCTCTCTCTCTCTCTCTCTTTCTCTCTCTCTTGTGTCCTCTTTCTGGGTAACATGCAGTTAAGTTTATTAAAATGCGCAACTCTAAAATAGTCTCAACTGTAGTTGTTGTTGTTCTACTTGTTGTCGTTGTGTTTTTTTTTTCAGCTTACAGGTTGCTCTCCTGCTGTGTCCTTGCCGTTAGGTAGACTTTTCAACTAAAATTACCTCAGAGAGAGAAAGAGAGAGATAGAAAAAGGGGTATATTAGCTAGCAAATGCATATATGCAATCTGTGGCATTCACAGCAATTGCTATATAATCAACCGATTAACTATAGAGAAAGTTTTAGAGTTGTAACATTGTGGCATACAACCAAAATGTATAACAGTTGCACTAAGTTTTACACTGGAAGTTATATCTACTATATATAGAAGTAATTTTCCTTCTAATCATGGAGTAAAAATGAATATAGATAAATAATATATTTAGATTACACATCAGAATTTACTTTTTCTTTGAATTAAAACAAAATTTATATTAAATAATTCCATACACTGTAGTTTTCAGGTTTACTTAGGAAATATATATAATATTTTCTAAAAATTTTCAAGATACATATCTTTCTGTGAATGGAAAATCAAAATTATTTCTTATAATTATAATTTGTCGTTTACTAAAATTAAAAAGCTCTGCTATCTTAGTTGAAAAACTTGAAATTTGCACAAAAACAATGTTGTTTGGATATTGCGTACAATTTTGAAAAACTCTTAAACAAAATTAAACAAATCGTTTCACAATTAACAAATTAGATACTCTACTTTGTTAGGGTGTAAGAGGTAGTAAGAACTTTTCTAAACAAAAAACTATACATTTTTGCATTTTCCTCAAGTATAACATTTTGAAATTCAGGTTAACCCCATAAATAATTTCAGAAGTTTAGCTAATTGTGAGATCACAATAACTATTAGTAGGATACATTTTGAAATTTCAAAAGTGTTTTATTTTTCTTTCTTCAAAACTTTATTGTTTAAACTGTAACTCGAAAACCACTTTGGTAAATCTCAATGATATTAATATAGATTTTGGAAAACAGGAAAAATGAAGCTTAATTAAAATAAAGTAAAAATTTTTTTATATATTTATGAACAGTTAACTGTGAAATTTTTTCTAAAAATATCGAAAAATTGTAATAATATTCTTATATTTTAAAAAATATACTTTTTCCTCACTCAGTTAATATGAAAAAAGTATAAAAACAACTATGAAATATTGAAGCCGTTATTCATTATAAGTTAAAAATTGAAATTTAGTTTGATAAAATAACTTTATTACCTGTTATTAAATTAGCTTCACAGCGAACATTCAAAGATTTACCTTTTACATTTCATTCTCTACGGATTACATTTGCAGCAGAAGAGGTAAGCCAAGGTCACCTTACTGCAGCTGTTATACCACTTGGCTCGTGCTAGAAGAGAGCAAGTGGAGTGGTGAGGGGGACAGCGCGATCAAGCTGGCTGTAGGTCGAGAAACCGAGCAGAAGCTATGTACAAAAAAAATAATAACAGTAAAAAGAATATAAACTCTGTTTTATTTTTGCTCCCAAACATTTGAGTTATACATATTAACTAGATAAGCAATGTTATTTTACAGCTGTAAATCGAATGTTAGCTAACGATAAACAATGATTACTATGGGAATAATTACCTATATATTATTCAGATTTAACTATAGATTACGGTTGGAAAAGCATATTGGGGGTGGTGTCTCTAGAGAAAATGGGTTTTATGGAAAGGATTTTATATATGGAATTTACAGTAAACGATTGGAAAATAAATACATATGACTAAGTTAAGAAAAATAATAATAATAAAACAAAGAAAAATATTGCTCCACCAGCGAGAATAAATTAGTTTTTGTTCTTTAAGAATCGTGTCAAAATTTTCCAAAAATTTGATGATAGATTTTTCATGACTCGCCTCTCGAATAAATAAAAAAAGTTTATCAGCAATTATTCATAATAAATATTTTCACATTTTCATATTTATTATTGGCTTTTGACTTACATTTAACATTGTTGCTGTATTCCTTTTAATTCCAATTTGAAATACGAAAGGAAAACAGAGCGGCCATCATACCTAAGTTGCTTTGTATTTCAATCTTAAAACTAATTTGTTTACATTTTTATTTTAGATGAACACTTAAATATTTTAATTTGCAACACAATTACTTTCGCTTTATAATACACTGAAAAAAATACGCACGTTTGAAAAGGGTAAAAAAAAAGTCACTTTTGCAGTTGTTGATATTAGAGTAACGAATTAAGTTTACCTTTTGCAAACTAAAAAAGCAAACTTGTTGAATTTTATTAAAAATAAATGTGCCTTTTTTACCTGGTTAACATGTCTGCAGAGTGAGAGTATTGCACATTCGATCAGCTGTGATTTTGTTATTTACTTGTTCTCTTTTTATGTGTGTGTGTTGTATTGTTTTGTGTTTACAGACTCAGATTCTCTTTCGGTTCGGCATTGTGATTCTGCTGCAGCAGCTACAGTAGTAGGCAGTCCGAAGTTGCCTTTTTGTTTCGAGGTCGAGTTAAGCGCCTGCGGTGAAGGATTTAAAATGCATAAGCTCTGGCTCTGAACCAACAACTGCGACAGTCAAGGAGCCAGTTGCTTTTCAATTTGGCCAACATTTTGCCATGGCGCTCCCGCCAATGTGTGTGTGTGTGTATATGGGGTGGAGGGCTTGCCAACTTTAAAGTGCGCAATGGCTAATTAGAATAGCCTCACCCAACTGGTTGGGTATCAAAGGTAACATTTAGCAAGCATTTGGTCAGGTCTGTGACAATTATGGCTAGGTTCTGGCCAGCCCCGTGGGATACTTGACGCGCGCGTTAAACTTGCAAATTACACCAGCTTAGCCAGCTATATGTATATGAAGTAATTGAAACGCCAAGCCACCAAAAACCTAATATACCCCAGTCCAATTTTTTATACATATGTTGTATATGAATATATATATTTGCCATTTCCTCTGTATTTGCATTTGTATGCGTGCGTGTGATGCGTGCAGGAATTCTTCAGGGTCGGTGTTTTTGCCCCAACGGTATCATAAGGTTACCACACCTGGACAACAATACCAAAAACCAACTAGAATTGGTAGCTATATAAAGGTAGAGTTTTGTTTGCGCTCCTCTGACTTTAGTGAGGCATTTCAAACACACAACACACATGTCGAGGAGTAGCACACAACCTCATACGCCCAGCTATGATCTGGACAAGCCGATGCCCAGTGCCAATCAATGGAAACGGGCCGCTTTGATGGCAAGGACAGCATCTGCATTCAGGGAAACCATTTCGGATGACAGTGAGGAGGAAGTGGATACCAAGCAGCAAATCAAATATGGCAGTGGATTTCAGGCAGCCAAAGCCATTGTGCATGAGTATTGTGACTATACGACCATTCATGGCATACGATATCTTGGCGAGAAGAAGCGTCCATGGTTGGAGAGGCTATTTTGGGTCAGTGTACTTGTCGTATCCATTGTCACCTGTTGCAAACTGACATTAAACATTTGGGACAAGTGGAATAATAATCCAGTGATTGTTAGTTTTGCGGAAAAATCAACACCAGTGTGGCAGATCCCGTTTCCGGCTGTCACCGTTTGTCCGGAAACCAAGACACGACGTTCGATATTCAATTATACGGATTCGTATCATCAATTGCGCGATTTCCTCAACAATGTAACCGATGTGGTGGATCTAACTGAAGCAAAGTAGGTATCCATATCCCGACTGACTGACAATGATTGGCACTCACTCGCACTTGTTGTTCTATAGGAAAGAGTTGTATGGTTCTATAAGCCAAGTTTGTGATGCCCATTTGCATGATATTGATGTCGGTCGGAGTATAAGGAAGGGCATTGAGATAATTGATGCCTTGAGCGAAGTATCGCCTCTATTCGATAATACCTATTTGAATTGCAAGTGGCGTAATACCCCCATCAAGTGCAATGATATCTTTCATAAATTTGTCACCGAGGATGGTGTCTGCTATAGCTTCAATTCATTGAGTCCAGCGGAAATCTTTAGGGCCGAGGGGTAAGCATGAAAAGTTAAGCCAAAAACAGGATAACTCTAATTGTAAGGATATTTCCAGCATTATACCCGATTTTATATTTCGTGAGGAGAATCGTCTATCTATGGATTGGAATGTGGAAGATGGTTATAGTGCCAGTGCCAATACATCAACCTATCCAAATCGTGTCCTGGGACCTGGTGCCAAAGCGGGTCTATATTTATTTATGGGCGGCATTGAGCTAGATTTCGATGATCTATGTCGTGGCCCAGTCCAGGGTTTTAAAGTGGGCTGGCCAAACTCAAATTGTGACAAACAACAAATCCCAATGAATGTCTATGTCTCTCTTTTAGATTCTACTCCATACGCCGGGTGATGTGGCGCAGGTTTCAAAGCAATATTTCCGTATACCCTTCGATCAGGAAGTACTTATATCAATACGTCCCAAAATTATAACAACTTCGGATGGTTTGAAGCATTATGAGCCGCATAGACGTCAATGTTATTTCCAAAAGGAGCGAGATTTGCGTTACTTTAACATTTACTCCCAAAGCAATTGTGAATTGGAATGTTTGGCCAATTTCACCTATACCAGATGCGGTTGCGTCAAATTCTCCATGCCACGTACGTTCCAAGGAAAAAGAAAGAAGGATAATCACTTTGATTACTTCTGATTTCCTTTTCAGGTAATGTTAATATGCCCGTTTGTGGTGCGGCCAATATGAAGTGCTACAACACTGCAGAGGATGAGCTTTTGTTAAAGGAATTCACCCAGGGATTGGCTTCGGGCAGTGCCAATACACGTGGTCATACCGATTGTAATTGCCTGCCCTCATGCACTTCGATTGCCTATGAGGCGGAAATTTCTCAGGCCGATTTTGATTACAAGACCGTAACCAATCGTGACAGCGTCGAAGGGAATGGTAAAGAGACCAAAAGAGAGGGGTAAGTTAATTAATTGAAATTGAAAGCAAAAATAACAAATATATTTTCTCTCTCTCTCTCTCTCTCTGTTTGCTCCATTTTAATATGTTTAGTATGAAGATGTCGCGTGTATCGATATTTTTTAAGGAGGCACAATTCCTTACCTCACGGCGTTCCGAACTTTATGGTACCACCGATTTCCTTGCCAATTGTGGTGGTCTTTTGGGTCTATTTATGGGCGTATCGGCATTGAGCATTGTCGAGTTGATCTACTTTTGTACAGTGCGTCTAATATCGAATATAAGGATGCGGCGCAAGACTCGCAAGGAGTTGTTGCATGCACCCAATAAGGATGCCTAAGCTGCAGTTGCAATAAACCATTCATTATCTCTGTGTGTTCGAGTGTGTTGTGTGTGTGTGTGTGTGTTTGGATATGTCTAGCGTTAAATGTTAAATGTGCAAACAATAGAAAATAAAGTTGTACTCAGCACCAGACAAGTTGCAGCAAAATGAAGTTCAAATTGGAATAGATGATGATGATACGACCCGCATATTTAGCCAGGCTAAAACCATTTGCGGTGGCTCCCTCTCTCTCTCTCTCTATCACTGTCTGTGTGCATTTGAAATGGAATCAATTATTTTATTGTGTGATTTCTGGCTGCATTCAATTCGATTTGCAAAAGTCAATAGACAACGTCATCGAAGTTGAAGACAAAACCGCATCCTTGACTCCATGCCTTGCCAGTGCCTTGTCTCATATGTTATGCAAGGCCAAGCCTTTGATTTAACTGCTGGCAGGCAATTTGATGTCTACCGATACCTTTAGCTAGACAAACATTGTGGCAGCTCCAACTCAACTCCACTGCCATTCCATCTCACTCCTCCATCTCGGCATTGGCTTTAGCTCCATATCATCTCAATCTTTGGTTGGGCTCTAATGGAAATCCAATTGAATTAAGTTAATTATGTTGGCAAATATTTAAACAATGGCAGCAATTTATGTACACACACACACACACGCACACACCCAGTATGCACCCAACTGTGCGGGTAGTATGTGTAGACTTTAAATTGCTGATGCTGATGCAGTTGTCATTTAGTTTAATTCAATTCACATTCGCATGCACCACGCGGCGGCAACTAGCGGAAATTATTAACATACAATTTGAAAATGGCAGCACGCAACAGCAGCAACATTGGTGCAACAGTTGTGTGTTGCTGTTGCTGTTGTTGCTGTTGCCGTTGGACGTGACAGCAACTCCTGAAATATGTATGGTGAGTAGCAAGCAGGAGTCGCTGGAGTCACACTAGTTGCCGACTTCATTATGGCAACAAGTGTCGAAATGTGTCGAAATATTGCAAATAATGTTGACACATTTGCATACCTAATAAAATTTTCATGCACATATGAAATCCAGCAACAACAACAACAACAAAAATGAGAAAACGTTGCCATAGTGCAACAATGACGGTCGCGGCCCCCAAGCCCCCACCATAAAGCGGTCGCAACGGCTGGCACCGTCCATAAAATCCACTGATGTAAATGCGAGAAAGAGAGCAACAAACAGACAGAGAGGCAGACATACACGGAGCTTGTGGATCAAGTGAGTCAGTGTGGTTGTGGGCGTATGGGCTCCACTTTGGCACTTTTCCACTTCTCAGCTGCACTCGTGCATGCCAATTTGATTCATATATAAAAATAAATTTATGACAATTTTATACTGATGGCTGTCAAGGCTGTCCCCATGAGGTTTATTGATTACAGGATCAACGTGGGTGATGTCGAAAGTTTGCCAAACAATGTGAACAAAAATCACAAAAACACCTACACTTTTAAGGTCAAAAATATTGTTAACGTTTTTTTTGTATTTAAAATTTGAAATTAACAAAAGAGCAATTGCGACTGATGAGCCATTTATTACTTGAATTGGCGTATAATAATTAATACAGTGAAACCTCGATATAACGAATCTGAAGGAAACCAGAAAATTGTTCGTTATCTCTATTGATTCGTTATAGGTACTTATTTTAAAAACGAAATTTAAAAAAATTTGAAAGAAATACTGCTGCTTACATCAAAATATAAAAAAAAAACTGCATTGAAGTGGGGTGGATATAAAATATAAAAAGTTACACATTTTTTCAATTAACATTTATTAAAATAATTGGTAGTTCTTGTTTCTTTGCGCGAGTTTCGAATGCAGCCGTCGTTCAACAGATGCTAAGCTACCGAATGCACTTTTTAGTATATTCAGCACTTCATCCTCCTCAACAATGTCGACTGCATTTCTGTTCAAAACACTATCAACAATGTTATCATCAGTTTGGGATAACGGAACTTTAACGGCTTGCCACAAATTTGATTTTGCCTTATTTTATTTTCGTGTATAGAGGTGTTCGAAAAATTGCTTCGCTATATAGAGGCTTTCAGACGCAGAAATTCTTCGTTATAGCTACAGAGCATTTTTGTACGAAAAACTTCGTAAAAGCGAGGTTTTTTCAAGGGACTTCAGTAAAAATTTGTTCTATTGAGTTTTTCGTTATAACGAAGTTCGTTGTATCGAGGTTTCACAGGTTTTCATTTCAACATTCAATAATTGTAGTACATATTTGAAGAATATGAACCCTCTACTGTCCAAAATTGCTTCTAGGAGGAAGAACTTGAACTAATGTTAAACTTATATTTGAAAGAAATTTTATTTTGGGACTGGTTCGACTTAAAATTTTACCCAATTTCACTTAAACTAAACCTGAAATTTATATTGTATAATACTTTTTATACAAAAATGGAAACTAAAAAGAGGTTGTAAAACTAATTGGATTCTGAACTCTTTTGTGGTGGCTTTTAAAATAGTATTCCATTTGATATATCTTATAATTGCAAAAAGGATATTTAAATTTTTTTATTTTTTTATATTTAATATCACATATCATGTTAATGCTTCATAATAAAAAGTGGTTTTTCAGACACCAAAATGTATAAAATTATTACAATTATTAGTGAATTTTTTGTGGGTTTGGGATATTCAAGTGTTCACGTTTTAATATGACTTCTTTGGCAAATTTTCTTAGAAAAATTAAAAAAAAACTCTGACACAAATACGTCATTTCAAAAAAGTGGTCCAAGCAACACCAGGACAATGCCTGTTACGCGCGAACCCTAGCAGACAGCATGCAAAAACGAAGTCGGTGGACAACGGACGACAAGTAAAATAATAATTAAGACTAACTACTAGATAGATAACTTAAAATAGTAGTTTTTAGAATAGATATAGAGAACTCTGATCCGTTTACAGAATAAAGGCGGTTGTAGTCGGAACAGAGAACTCGAAAAGGTTCATGCAAAGAATAGTTAGAAGTACAGGGTGTTAAAGATAAAGGGACATATTTTCGGGTTAGTGCAGATAGATTGACCTGATTGAGTAAAGTCTATTTGTCCATTCAAAAGCTTGTGAATAAACAAAGTACTCTACGGTTTAATAAGGAGGGAAGGTTAATTAAAAGAAGTCTTTTAGAATACGAGGGCAAGTTAACATTTCGATCCCAGTTCAAACCACAAAGAGTAAAAATTAAAAACTGTTTTTGAACAGATTCAATTTTCACTTGGTGTGATCCATATTGTGGTGACCAAATACATGATCCATACTCCAAAATGAATTCACCTTTAAAAAAAAATTGAGTTTTATTCCAAAATATGAAATAGTTTAGAAAATATTGAACTGCAAAAGTCATTTGTTGGTGGGTTATTTAAATGAAGCGCAGTGTGTGATATAATAATAATAATAATGGTTAAATCCGTTCAAGTAAAACAGATAAAAAGGCTAATAAGAATAATGGTTAATGCCATCCAAATAAGACAGATAAAACCCTTTTTCAATCTCCTAAAATTGTGTCACATATTGTTATGGGAAATATTTTAGGAGTTTGTTTGTTTCGAAATCGGTTGGCAATGATTTATGGATATCAAAGTGGCAAAGTGGCTTAGCTTTTCTATCATTCAGCTATAAAGCTAAGCATGATAAATATTGTTATTTACGAATTTTAAATTTATATTAACATGGAGTTCTACGATGATTTGAAAATCGAAAGTCTATTGATGCAAAGTGCCTGGTTACAAGAACCTTTTCTCGTACAATTGACAGACGCCATTTAATTTCTAATAAATTTACTAACTGATCTAAATAACATTTGAAACAAGTCTTAAGTTTGCCAAATTGATGGAAAGGTTATTGCAATTTTAGGTTTTAAGGAAATTTTAAACCTTTTCAGTTGAGCGACACTTACATGCAAATATCATTATCAGGGACGGTTCCAAAAGGAATCAAAAATTACAATACACAAAAAAATTAGTTATAGACTATGTAGACTACTTATCAAATACCTTTTTATTACTCTTGATCCAAAACTTGCTCTCAGCTCCGCTCTCCCTGCCTTTGTGAGGGAATAATCCAAGATTTTGTTGACCGAATCATCCACTAAAATATTTTCTAAATCCGTTTCTAATAATTATACACTATAATTATAAATTTAGTACTCATTTGGCCTTATTATTTAGTAATAAATTTGTTTACTTGGCTGGATCAGTCTATGTTATTAACTTGAACTGTGACCCTCGGAATGCTCCTTTTAAGTGCATGTGGTTGTGTGTGCGTGTGCGTGTGCGGGTGTGTGTGTGTGTGCTTTCAGAAGCGCGTAATGTGACAGCGGCTATTAAGCAGTAAAAGCAACTCGTCAACTCTGCCAATGTCAGTAATCAATTTGCAAGTAATTTCTGTTCACTTTTCTTCACTTCAGTCTACAGACTTTTCTTGCCTTCTTTGCTTTTCAGTTTCATTCTGTTGGCCAGACATGAATAACTCCTGGATAACATGACACTTGACATGGTAGGGCATTGTGGTGGTGGTGGTGGTGATGGTGATGGTGGTGGTGGGGCAAGATGCCAGAGGCTAGGACAGGTTGTTGTGCAAGCAACTCCATAACAATATCAATAAAAAGTTTCTTTCACTTTTGCAGAAATTGCAAAATATTGTAATTAAACTTTCTTCTTTTTTTTTCTCCTCTTCCTTTACTTCGTTTCTTATATTCCTTTTTGTTGTTGTTGATGTTGTTGTTGTTGTTGGTCCTGTTGTTTTGCACAATGCAACTCAAACTGTCCGCAGTGTCTGCGTTCTGGGCAGGAAGAAAACAGCAGCAACAACAGCAACATCAGCAACAGCAACAAAATGCATAGCAACAACAAACAAGTCGCGGACACTCGTTTGATTTGCTTGCCATGACTTTAAATTTCCGGTTTCCGGTTTAAGAACTCGCACGTTATACCAGCCACAGTGGTATGAGTATTAAACAAAATAACACTTGCCATGATATTATCTAAACTAATAGTATCCCTTGACCTTGGCATAAAACCATATTCAATTGTTAATAGTTCAAAAGTTATTACTCTCAAATATCGATTCAATCCGAGTTCGACATTATTCGATAGTATCGATCGATATTAATTTGAATGTGTTGCTAGTTTCAAACAAATACATTTTGGTATAATGATATTGCAATGTGAGTGTACAACTGTGGCATTCGTCGCCATTGGTGGCCAAAACAGCCGCCATGTTTGTTTGTGTTTATGTCGGTTTTCTGAGAAACATTTTGCGGCATTCAAATTGCGAAGCGACAACAGAGTACAAAACAGTAGCACGAGGCTGTCATGTCAGCTATGGCATGGAGTTTGGTTCTGGTTCTGGTTGCTGGTGCTGGGCTCTGATTCAGCTGCTTCACCTGAATGGTTTGGATGGCTCTGCGTGTGCCTTTAGCTGACTGCTTAAGCGGAAATGACTTGAATGCTTTTGCTATCGCCACGTCACGTCACATGGTTGGCTTGCGAGGAGGGAGGGGAATCGGGCATATGTGGAATTTCGCACTCGATTGCCTGCCTGCCTGCCAGCCGCCAGCCTTCTCTCTCTTAGGCAAGTTGCTTTGAGGCAAAGTTTTGTGTAACGCGATTAGCGGTTTGCGTTTTGTTTGCTGTTGTGTCTAACTTCAAGTCGTTTTTGCATAGAGTTTAAACGAGGTGTAACACACACAAAGAAACATACATACAGATATCTATATATATGTATGTATATAGTATATATGTTAAGCTATACCTGAACCATCGGTTGCGCTGTAATTGCTGTTGCTTTACTCAACTGAAACTTAGACCGACGACTGACTCTAAACTCTGCATAGTTTGAAAAGTCATTAAAAACTTGTGCGCAACTTTGAATTAGAATTAGAATTTTTGATTAAATTGTTTGGCGCACATTTCCGCATTTCGAGATTTTTGCCATTTTGCCGTTGATGCGACAAGACAATTAATAAAAAATGCATATAAAGGAAATGGCAAATCAATGTATATCGTGACATCAATTGTGAATTAACGCACACACACATACACACACATATGTCGAAGGATACTATAAGGATACATATGAACGCGTATAACCATTGTCACGCAGGGATTTTGATGTTGTTGTGGTCGTGAAAGCCAGCTAAAATGGAATTTGTATGCAAACCTCGCACTAAATTAGATTTTTTTTCTTTATTTTTTTTTACTGCATCGCCTGTCGACCTCCCAAGATGCTGGGATACTAGGATATCGGGATGCCGGGATGCCGGGATGCCGGGATATACGGAATGTTGGCATTCTACTTGCACTGACGATAAAATTGCGTAAGCTCGTTAAAATTGCAGGCGACGCGCCTTTTATAATAATGATGGTCGATGGGAGGCAAGACGATGTGTTGCGATGCGATGCCATGCTATGCGATGCTTGATGGCTGAGACTATATATTGATAGCTGATGATGGGTGATGAAAGAATGGAGGGAGGAGGGGGGAGGGTTGGGTGATGTCAAACCATCTGGATTGAGCTCGTATTGATTTGACTTTTCTTCTCTGTTCTTTTACTTTTTTTTTTGCCGCTTCCTAGAAGCATCTTGTGTAATGCACGATTTTGATTGTTGCTGCTGCTGATGCGAGTTCAATAGACACTAAAAATACATACATATAATACAGTTCATGATGATGAAGACGATGCCGTTAATGAGTGCTAAAAGTGGGTGTCAAATTGTGGCAATCAAGTTACAACATAATGTAGTCTCGTAATCATATGCAACTTGGTTTTGACTTAACTAATTTCTTTAAGTAAAAGGTTATTTTATGGCCATATATTACTTAAAAACTCGAAAGGTTAAAAAGGTGTTTTAGTTTTATGTTGAAATTAGTGTAAGAATCTACACTAAGTATGGGAGAAAAAGTTCCTTTGATATCATTGAAAAAAAAGGCTTTATCTTAGTTTAATTATCAGCTTTTGCAATAAAAAATATTTAATTAAAATTTAATTTAAAGTCAACTAATTGCAATCGATTTAAACTAGGAGAAGTGTAAAATAACTTAAATTTTAAATCAATTTAGAAGTAAATTAGATGTAATGAAAGAGGCAAGGCAGGTGGAACTATAATAATTATTAGAACTAAAAATCGTAGAGACTTTGGCAATATTAAACATAAAGACAAAAGAGAAAGATGAGTAAAAATTATTTGAGAAATGTCCTTGTTTGTAGGACGAAAGAAAACAAACAGTTTGAGTTTCCATAAGGACCATGAATACTTTGACGCTTTAAAATACATAGAACTTTAAAATAAATGCCAATTGAAGGTTGAAATTCTACCTACTTAATCTTCTATATACATATATAAAAGTCTTATGTCACCAAGGAACCATATTGAATGAAATTTTGTAGGAGTGTGTTGATTGGTCTAGTATAGTTTTTATCTTAATTAATATGCATCAATTTTCATATTCTATAAGTTGTAGGTAGATGGCATTGTGTTAAAGATTTTTGCTATTATTATGCAGTGTATCATTTTAAAGTGTTTAAAACAAATTATGATACGCAAAATTCATGAAAATTAATATATTCAATGAATATTCAATTTGTTGTCATTTGTGACTTTAAAATTTGTTGTCCGACAATCCAACTAAAATCATAAGATTATTTTAGGATCAGAGTAGAACAATGTTTTGAGTATTTTATATAGTTTGTCGCAAATTTAAAATACTTCCTTAAACAATTTGTTTCTTTTTTGTGTAGTTTTTCTTAGCAAATATTTTAACATTAAGTAGTGAAACTTTTAAACATTTTACTGAGTGTCAAAATTGCCAGAGAAGATAAGGCATTTGATTATATTAATTAGTGTAGCGAACTTAACAAGTAGAATGAACCATATAAACACTTAAACTCAGTTGCCACCTTCATTTTTCCAATTTCTCGAATATCTGCGAGTTGCATTCTGAGAGGGTTTACTGTAAATTGATGTCATTGAAGCTAAGTCCCATAATTTCAATTTATAAAATTACAAACAATTTTTGCTCTCAATTTACAATTTGCTTTGAATAATGTTTATTTAATTTCTTTTGGAGCAGTCAATTGAATTGTTAACTAAATAACATTTGTAATTTCAAAGAATTAAACTGTCCTGGCAAACCATTTATAACTTTATGATTTTTTTTCTTTCTGAATCGAGAAGTGGAGTCTCGTGTAAAAAGGACTCATTTCACATCAATTCAGATAGAAAACATAAATTGAATTCGCTGAGAAATGCGCCAAGCACAAAGAAAACACTTGCTATCGTACTTAATATGCATTACCTAATGAAAACTGGGCTGAATCTGGGGCAGGATCTGCCAGCCGCGTAAGCAAATAATATAAATAAATAAATAAACGAAAAGCGCAAATAACATTCGAGAGCCAGATTTAATTTCTAACGTTCTGAGTGCGAATATTAAAACAGGCAGACAAAGGGGACGGGGACTGGGACTGGGGCTGGGACTGGAACTGGGACTGGTTACGGAGAGGGGAAAGTGGTATGGGCAGACAAAAGGCAATGCCAATGGCTGGGAGCAACAAACAAAGATGATGCGGATATCACTACACTTGGCTTCTCCTGCTCTGTATATACGTATATTCCAATGCTTTGCCCATGTACTGGTTGGTGTCTGTGGAAGTGCAGCGGATATGCGGGATTCCTAACGGTAGTTGAGGTGGCTGATGATGCCTGGCACTGTGCAGGAGTAGTAGGAGGAGGATGAGAATTTGCTGCGGGGTAAAAATAAACAATCACGGCAAGGGCATGACGAGGTTAGGGATGCCAAGGGGGGGAACACGGAAGGCGTAATAGAAGTTAGCGCGAATAAACAATGAATTACGGAATCATGAAAGCAAATTGACTTTAATGCAAAAATCAAATATTTACACAGCTTCAGAGAAACGCGAGAGAGAAAGAGACAGAGGGAGAGAGAGTAGCAGATCAGAGAAAGGCAAAGAGTAGAGGGGTATGACAGGGGGGTAAGTCAAAGCAATTGCAAGTGCAATTTCTAAGAGATGGAGATAGACAAAAAACAAAGATGGAAATACAAATGGAGATATAGTTAAAAGACAGAGGCAGATATAGAGACAAAAGGCAGAGGCAGAGACAAGAAGACAAACAAAACGCATACAAATTGAGGTTATGTTAGAGCCCCGAAACTTATTTCAGTACTGGAACTTAAATGCACACACACACATAGAGAGAGAGACACACACACTCAAGCATACATACATAGAGCCACGATATTTAGAGTCTGATTGTAAGCTTTGATGCAGGGGCAAGGGTAAACAGTAGGGGGAATATGAATGAATACGTTTGGGGCAAGTGGGGAGGTTAAAAGCAAGGGTCAGCTTTTGTGCGGCATCGGTCTGTGGCGCATCCGGTTTCTGAGTGTACGTTATATTAGCTCTCTCACTCTGGCTGCGGCTTCGCTTGCTTGTCCGAATTTTACGATTTCATTCATTTTTGTGGCTGCCATTTGATGCCACAAAATATGCAACAAAATTTTATTTCGCAGAAGAGAAGACTCTGAAATGAAAATAAAAATAATAAAAACTATTATCTAATGTTCTGGAAATACAAAAGCAAAAGCATAACACACACACATATTGAGAGAGATACTCACATACATACATATATGTACGTTAAATAAAGCAATATCTCTCTGAATCTTGCTCTGACAATTTGGCTAAGGAATTTTCCAATTAATATACAAGAATAGAGCGCGTAGTCCGAACCACAGAAAAAAAAAGAGATAGAAAAAACATTGAAATAACGAACTAGCAAAAAAAGAAACAAAGAGTTTGAGAGTTATAGAGAGAGAGTGCGATATATGGAATGAGAAGGAGAAAGCTGAAGCAGGAAACATCACACAAATCTGAAAACCATAAAAGTGTCGCTTTCAATTGTTTTCCAACCAGGCGACAATCGAAGCCAACAAGTGAAATTGAAACATTCAATGGCAGCGAGTCATAGGAAAAAAAACAACAAAAAAAGAAACCGAGTAAAGGAGAGGGGAAGGAGCGTGTAGACAGGACATGGGACAGGACACAAATTGATGATGAAGTGGACAAGAGTGTTGTATGGTGGTTTCTATTTCTCGATACGATTTATTGTGGATCAATGTAAACCAATATATTGACTATGTCATATAGTTTGCCACCAAATTTCAAATATTTTGTTAAATGAGAGTAAAGAAATTTAAACTTTTCAACAATTTAACTAAATTAAAATGAGTAAGATCACGATTCTGAAATGATCTAAAGCATTAAGTTTTGTGTCTTATAATGTCAACTTTATTTTTATTTAACTAAGAGTAATTAAGACTGTTCTATTCTCACTTTATTCCTTTGGTCTATTTGTAAAGAGTATACAAATGTGTCATAATTGTATGAAATTTTGTTTTTTGGTTTTGTTCGCTAGAACTTTATTACTTTTTGCTGGTGCTGCTGAACCGATGGCAGCGATGATTGACGCCTTGCCAGGCAATAAATTTTTAATTTTCCAAGCATCCCCTGATAGATTGAGTGAGTGACTGACTGACTAACTGACAGACTGGCGGACTATCTGCCTAGAACATCTCCTGCTCGATGCAAACTTGTTAAATTCAAATTAGAGTCCTGTTTGTTCCATCTACATAGCTTTTTTTTCTCTCTTCTCTTTTTTGCTCGCTGACAGGCAAGATAAATGACACAGCGCTGCGATCGCAACAAATTAACCTTGTTAGAGAGAGAGAGAGAGAGAGAGAAAGAGACAGAGAGAGGTTGCAGGAGTCAAGACAAGGCAGAAGGAAAGAGAAATAGAGAGTAAGTGAGAGCTGCAACAGTTACAAGTGTATGTAATTTTTTATCGTCTCGACTCCAGTAACCTGCTCTCCCACTCGCCCACTGCTTACATACACACACATACTCACGAACTGACTGACTGACTTATGAATGGTGTGTGACAGAGGCAGGCAGAGCGCTTGAAAGTGTGCGAGAAGCAACGAGTCGATAAATCAGTTTGTTGTATCAAATTGAATTCACTCAGTCTGCACTTGACACCAAGCATACGCACATTTATCAGTTGACTTGTTGGATATGCAATGCTTGCCACAAATCCCTACACTACCGCCCCCTCCCCACCCACACCCACACAGAGGTAATGCGTTGAAGGACGGGCACTTTAATTCAACACATTTTGGACAAGAAACCACAAAATTTTAATCTCAACTAAAAGCCAGAGTCCGAGAAAAAAAAAAAAAGAAATAATCCCAAAAAAAACCGAAAAGAAACAAACAAACCCCCCTCCACCCCCCAAACAGCAAACACCAAAAACAACTCTCGCGCATTCTAAATTATTCATTACAGAACGCAGCCACGCCCTCAAGGCCGCCCATCCCTTACACCCACCGCATATAGCCTTCTGCCGCTGACGGCTGCTCGTTTGCACCTAATTTGATTTTTAGTTGTGTTGAATGGGTCCTGGTGCTGGTGCTGGTGGTGCTACTGCTGGTTCCGTCTCTGGTTACAACTTCAACTTCCAGCCTCAACTGAGCTGCCCTATGCTCCTCTACTCTGGTAGGGCTGACTGGCTGGCTGCGGTTTGCCTCGTGGCATTCTTTTTGTTGTTACACACAAATTCACATACACACACACACACACATACACACATATGAGAACTGCGGGCGGGCACGCCTTGGCATCGTTTTATTTCTTCTTTCACTTGCCATCGTCATCGTCTTTGCTTTTCATTCATTCTGTCCAAAAAAAAGAAAATAGAGAAGAAAAAACCAGCAAAAAAATGTCTGTTATGTGGCTACAGAATTTTGCAGTAATTAATGGCAACTGTTTGATTAAAAAATTCCTTTCGGCTCCCCTTTCTCGCTCTCCCTCCATCACACTATCTGTCTGTCTGTCTCTTTCTCTTGATCTCTTTGGTCTATGTTAAATCTATGCAAATACCGTAAATTGCTTAAAGCTTTAACTAACTCAATTTTCTATAGCAATACATACGTACATACATACACATACATACATACACACATACATATGTAAATCGAAAACGTGTCAAGTATTTTAAATATCAAAATTGTTGAGAAATAAACTTCAAAGTGTTTTGAAATTAAAGAAATGGATCAACAGCAAAATTTAAACGTAAAATTGATTGCAATTCGTTGGGCTCATTTTATAATTATTGGCATTTGCTTTGTGAGTCCTTGCAACGACATTGATGCAATGTCCTTTTAATTATTCATTCTTCTATTCAATTAGTATCTAAATGGCCGTGATGTAATATCCTATATAAGTATAATTGAAAGCTATTGGCGTTGCAAGCATTGCATTTTTGTTACCTACGATTTTTGGGCATTAACTGCTACAATATTGGTTATGATAATGCTTTTAATTGGAATTATATTGGTTGTCAAGCAATCGGTTAAAGGTCTTCGTATTGTAAGTGCAGCATAAGGAAACAAATACAAAGGATATTTCTATGCTCTTAAAAAAACTTCAGGCATGTACAGTGAAAACTCTCTTGAGGGGACAGCGACCGCTAATAAGAGGTGTCCACTCAAAGGAAGAGAGCCATAATACAATGTCAATAATGATCGCTGGGAAAGAGTATAATAGAGTTGTCCATTATGGGAGTTTTCACTGTATATACATATTTATACATATATATATACATCAATATTTGGAGAACCAATAACTTATTTATCAATAAGCCATTTAACGGTGCGATTGAAAGCCTTCAAATTTTCTTTTTCATATTCTTTTACCATTTTAATCGATTTTGTAATATAGTTCCCTAAAGTATGCTAAGAACAAGCAGCTAATTGTGCACTTGAACACTTTACTTAATACAGTGAAACCTCCCTTATAGAACCAATGACTGATTAATCAACAAAATAATTGACTCTTCGTTTAAAAGCTATCGAATTATCCTTTTGAAATTCCTTTACGATACAAAGTATGATTATAAAGTCCCCTAAAGTATGCTAAGAACAATCACTGTCACTGCTTAAGAGAGGGCACAACAGAAACTTTCGCTAAGGGAGTTTCACTGTATGTTTCTTTCCTAATCCTATCTAACGTATACATATATTCTAAAACATCTTTGTATATAATTCTTAAATATCGATCCTTCTTTTTTATTCTTAACCATTTTTTAGTTTTTAGTTCCATTTTTTCTGGCCAGTTGGGTGCAATTTATGTTAATTATTTTACTTGTTATACAATTTCCCATTGTGAAGGAAATTTCCAAGTTAAAGGGCAATGCAAAGAGTTTCCATCAGTTTGAGAGTCAGGTTTGAGTATCCATTTCATTATCGAAAATTTATATTAGAGATATTTAATAGTTTCAAGTTTTTTCTTTTTTCTTTTTGATTTGCAGCACTTGTGTTGCGGTGAATTTGGACCTGAAGATTATCTAAGAACTTCCGGCCAAGTGCCTAGCAGTTGTTTTACGAATAATACCATGAGGATCAGCGATATGTATCAAGATGGTTGTCTGACCAAGGTGGATGATTCCTATATTCTGTTACGCATTGAACTCCTCACCTCATTGTTTCAGGTAAGACGAAGAGAGTAACTTTTGTACAACATTTGAATTAATTGCATTGATTTCGTTTTATTAGTTTATATTGGTGATTGGACTCATCCTATATAGACGATATCTGAAGCATATAAACGCGCCAGTGCTCTCGTTAATAGCCTTGCAGAATATGTATTTGTATCCCTAAGCAGCAAATTGCATTTGCATTTACATTTGCAGTTGCTTTGCTGTTTTCGTCTTTGGTCAGATAAATTGGATGCCAGCATAAAGGAAGAAGGACTCGATTGATGCTTACATATCTCATATTTCACAAGCTGTGCAATCAATAACGATAAACACTCAAGTCTGGGATTGGGATTGGGCTACCGGCATGGCATGCATATGGATGAGCCAATAAAGAAATCAACAACAAAGCATGTCAGACGATTGAAAAAGTATTGCAAATGCCAAGGGATTTGGAAATGGACAGGGACACGGTAACGGACACAGACACGGACACAAACTCGAACTCGAACTCAAACACGGACTCGGACATAGACACTCGAAACAATATGCAAAATGCAGTTAAGCGGCAAATATTCAAGGACAATCTTCGCTTTCCTTACCATCCCCCCTTTCCCCCTCCCCTCCTCTCTTTTTTGTTCCACTCTCTGTCTTTGGGCCCTCGTCTCTCCCTTCTTATTCTACAGATGTTTTTGTTACTTCTTTTTTTATGTTCATACATAAATTTTATTGTTGTCAACATTAAATTTGGCTCGAGGAAAACAATTTTCAAGCGTTTTGAAATGCATAAAATATGCATACAAAATTGTCCTGCTGCTGAACGACCAACTTTATGGCTAAATAGTTTGCCCTGGCCCAAGCCATTAATGCCGGTTTTTTTTTTATGCGGGTTTTGTGTGCCAGGAAAAAAGGGAAACCACCTACATTGAGCCAGTTCAAGGAGTGAATGAGTGTGCAGGGGGTGGGAGTTGAACTTTTTTGTGTATCCACCTTAGACGCCTTAGCCAACCATAACCATAACAATAACAACAACACTTTGGTCAAGCATCTGAAGCGAAACCCATCGCAAAGTTTATGGCGCCAACGCCAAAACTGAAAAACCGAAAGGGTCATGTGGCTCATTAAACTTTGGCCAACAATTTTTTCTAGCGCCCTTTTACACACCCTCCCCTCTTCACCCTTCCCCATCTCTAGCCAACAAAGACAAACAAAAAGTTTTGCACTAAATATTTGCACCATTACAAAAAACCAGAAGAAAAAAAAAGGAGTAGAACCGTAAACCCCAACTGAAATGAGGTGAGTGGCCACAGTTTCGAAAAAAAGGGCGATTTGGGGTTTTACTATATAAAATTATGTTGCTCACACATACGGCCCATTAAACGTGAGACAAATTGTGAAGGCAAGTTAAATATTAAACTACAAAGGATACGAGTTTAAACTTCAAAGAAAGACAGATCAGAAAAGGAAAAAAGAGAAAGTATTTTACAGAGAGTTTATTGTCTTGGAGAAAGTTTGGCGTAATCATAAACCTATAATTGTTATTGCCTTTAGATAAGATCAAAGATAATTGCTACTCAAGATAAGATCCAAGCTAATACAATTCTTCTAATTACAAAGGCAATCTCAATTGTGAATTACTCAAATTAGAAATGTGCGTTTCTTTGATCGAAGATTTAAAAGGTTACCTACCCATTTGTCGCTCTAATAACTATTCCGATTTAAAGATAAGAAATATTGTATTTAAGTGTGTTTTTCAAATGGGCCTGCGATCAAGATGGTATGCTGTCAAGGTTAAGAAGCAAAAAAGTATAGAAATACTACAACTCCAATAACAGTCTCATTTTAAACCATAGTTTATAGGTATAATAAATTTGAGTTTATTATCGAGGTGTCCTTGCATCTAAAATCAGTTTCAAGTACTGCTTAAATTAAAAGTAGAAAGCTGCTCTTTCAGTTTCAAGCTCTGCTTAACTTAGAAGGGGAAAGCCATTAAAGCCAGAATTATTGATTAAGGTTCAGTCACACAACAAGAAGGACAGGTTCTTCTCAGCCTGACCATAGCAAACTGTTCTTTTCACAATTATATATAATTTATCGAGATCATTTAAAACTAAAAAAAACTTTGGGTCAATTTTCCTTCCAGTTTTTTCGGATTAAAGTGTGGAACCTTTTAAAGTTTAGTTTTCTTTCAAGGAGTTCTTTAAAGTCCTTCTAATCTCTAAGTTCGCCATCTTTTAGTTGTTTTCAAAATGTTGTATATTAATGTTATCGCTAGTTTTTGTAGTAAAAAATGAAGCAAGCAAGTCGTCCCTGCCGACATTGAGTATAACCTGTACCAACTAGTTATATTAAATAAAATAAAATATCCTCGAAATCGTCATCAATTTCATGCAAAATTCTCTTTAACAACAGCAACAGCGAACGCATGCTGTCTCGCTCACTCTTCCCAGCCAATGTCGCCTTGGCAATGCAGTGCAAAACTCATATAGCTATATCTTCGATTTTTATTGTCCGATTTGGACAAAATTTGGTGAGCTGGTCCAGTTTGGGTATATAATTAGGTGTGCCAAGTAAGAATACGATATCTTTAATACAGCTCTAGTAATATGTTTTCGCGATTTGCGGGGGCGGAAGTGGGCGTGGCAAAAATTTGAAACAAACTTGACCTGTGTATGCATTAGACACATGTTCACACCAAATTTGGTGGCTCTAGCTCTTATAGTCTCCGAGATCTAGGTGTTCATACGGACGGACGGACAGACGGACGGACAGACAGACATGTCTCAATCAACTCGGCTGGTGATGCTGATCAAGAATATATATACTTTATGGGGTCGCAAATGCTTCCTTCTGCCTGTTACATACATTTTAGCGACTTTAATATACCCTTTTACCCTATGGGTACAGGGTATAAAAAACATCATTAAACAACATTACATTACTCTCTTACAATCGTATAAGTTGCAAAAATTGATTTAACAAGATAGAGTTTCCATACTCTATTAGAGTTTCACTGAATTGAAGCCTTGTAAAGTTGACTTTTTGGCACCTGCTTCCCAGGTTGTCTGTACCACCAAATCGTTTTAACATTATGTTTGGGAAGTTAATGATATATATGTATGTAGAAGACTCTGGTATTGGATTATTGTTGGAGCTCATTTAAATTAGATGTTTCGCTTATGTTTCTTTAATAACATACAACAATAACAAACATTTCTGTTTATTTGAATTGCAAGTTCCAAATTAGCTATTGTCTTCGTACTCATCATGCACAGCGAGAAGCATTGGCCAGGATTATTATTATTCTACCCATTCTCCTGGCAAGCCACTTGGCCACTTGGTCGCACATTTTCATTAGCGTGACATGTGTGGACATTTGCGGAGGACCAGAACCTCCGCATGGTTGGGGACCTCCACTGGTGATGCCCTCTCAGCGGGCATTCCTTCCATTGCTTGCGTAATTAGTTAAAAGCGACAGCATGTTTTATGCAACTACTGGGTGTCTTTATTTCATGTGACAAATCAACAAAGTTTCAACAAAAAGCACTCAGAAAGAGTGTGGGAGTCTGTGTGTGTGTGCGGTGTTTGTCTTACCGATGCTCCACATTAGTAGCCCCAGTGGGAGCCGAAACCATCGAAACTAGCATGGGCAACAACTGCAGCAGGTGAGTACTTGACAAAGGCAGCTGGAGCAGCGGCAGCATAGGCAACAGGAGCTGGTGCCGACAAGACGGTCTTGGCCAAAACTGGTGCTGGAGCAGCGGCAGCATAGGCAACGGGAGCTGGTGCCGAATAGACGGTCTTGGCCACAACTGGAGCAGCATAAGTCTTGGCAATCACTGGAGCTGGGGCAGCATAGACGGTCTTGGCCAGAACTGGAGCTGGGGCAGCATACACTGTCTTGGCCACAACTGGAGCTGGAGCAGCGGCATAAATCGATTTGGTCACAATAGCAGGAGCGGGAGCAGAATACAAAGTCTTGGGTGTGTACACATTGTTGGTAATGCGAGAGTCCACCTTGCTGACACTGGAATAGGGTGTGACCACATTCTTGGAGTAGGTGGACACAGTGCCACCAAATGAGCGGACCACATTTTGCTGGGTTGTGCCAACAGCATCAAAATGAGGCTGAGCTACCTTGGCCAACACGGGAACTGGAGCAACTGCCGCATAGGTGGCTGCTGCTGGTGCCAAATAACCGGCACTGGCCACACTAACCAAAGCGCAGAAGGACAACAGGACGTACTTGAATGCCATTGCAATTGAAAAGATTTTTGTATTTGAATTTGGTTTGAGATGGTTAGTTGAAGCTGGAGTTGCTGCTACTGATGCTGATCTCTATGATTTTCAAAGTTTTTATAGCTCCAAAAATATTTCAAATTACATTTGAAACTTGTTGCCAAATTTCACGGTCAGCGTGTACGTGTGTCTAACCAATATGTGTGTGTGTGTGTGTGTGTGACAGATCGACTTAGGCCTAAGCCCCTTTAACAAAACTCAAAACTGGTTCAATGGGTCGACAAATGACTGTGACTTTGCGCGAACTGCGGACTTGGTCTCCTCCAGCTTCACTTCCAATACAACTTCGAACAGCGACAGCGACATCGACATCGACTCCACCTCCAAAACGAAAAATGAAAATGAATTATTTTGAATACTATCAGCAGCTCATAAATTTTGCCAGGGAAGAAAAACTTTTATTTGTTCGGCGTATTTTTCCATTAAATTGAGTTCAACTCAAGCAGCAAATATGCCCCTTCCCATACCCAAAAAACAATTGGTGGGGAGAAGGCGAATGCGGATGCGAATGCGGCGGATGCTGCTTGCTGTGTGTCAACTGCCTCAGCAGGTGGCGGTGGGTGGCTGATGATGGTGGTGGTGGATCTATCTGTGGGTTCTGTGGGTAGGGGTGGCGACTTGTTTATGATTTTTGTTGTTTTTATAAGAGTTTCAAAGTTTTTTTCCCTGTACCATCAGAGGAAGAAATTTCACTTTCCCATAGAGTGGAGTGTCTCGAAATTGATATCGATAACCATAACTAATTTTTAAAAAAGGTCACAAAAAACTGAACTTGAAATGGCATTGAATTTAATTTAAGAATTTGCTATTTATTGCCTTTGTTTTTTTTTTTTTTGTTTTTCTTGTTTAGATAGAGCATATTAAATTCGTTTTGTTTAGGGTCAAAGATTCTGCTTCATTTCAACTTTCGTTTTCAGTGCCAGTTTTGGAAAATGAATTTCCCTGCTGATGTTGCTTTTCACACAGGGCCCCGTGATGAATATTTATTGAAATTACCAAAGTTGACGCTACTCCAAATTGAATTGTGTTGCCAACTTGGGATGCCTCTACTCACTTTTCTTCTCTCTAACCAAAAAGAAACAGAAAGTCCAACCAAAAGGAGAAAAATTATATATATGTATATATAAAAATAACTGCAGGTTATTTCTTTTCTCTTCTTTCCTGGTTTGTTTCTTTTTTTGCGCTTTTTTTTTGGCAAATTGTTATTAATTTTACACTCAGGGCCCATGCATGAGAGTGTTTGGGAGTCTAAACCTAATTACGGCATTTAATTTATGTGAGTAAATTGGCTTTCAAATCATTGCGGCCAATGCGTAATGCTAAGGGTGCATAGAAGGAGAGTAAGCGTGAGTGCGGGGCAGCGGAGGAATGGGCCAACTTGACTGACAACTGGCCAACATTGGCATCGCATTGTAATTGTGATTGTGTGTCTATGTCTGTGGGCAGTTCAATTACCAAAAGATATTGGCACGCGTCGTTTGGTATATAAAAGCCGCAACATTTTGGTCAAATCAGCATCAGTCGCAGAGCAACCAGCAAACAGCAGTAACCTGCCAGCTTCATCATTATCAACAGTTCCCACTGAATTGCCAGTCATCTGTCTAAAATCAACAGCAAAAAAGCTAAACAACTTACACCATGGCCTTCCGTTACCTCATCCCGTTGTTCGCTTTGGTTGCCTATGCCAATGCTGGTCTCCTGGCCGTAGCTAATCCCGCTGTGGATGCAGTGGCCGCCACTCAACAGAATGTGGTACGCTCATTTGCCGGCACCGTGTCCAGCTACTCGAAAGCTGTGGATACCCCATACTCGAGTGTCCGCAAGACGGATACCCGTATCCAGAACAATGTCTATACACCAGCTATTGCAAAGACCACTTATGCTGCTCCATTGTATACCCAAGCCACACCAGTGGTGGCCAAGACTCTGGTCCATGCTCCAGCTCCTGTTGTTGAGAAGACTGTGTATGCTGCTCCAGCTCCATTGATTGCCAAGACATATGCTGCTCCAGCTGTCCATTATGCTGCTCCTGCTCCAGTTTTGGCCAAGACTGTGTATGCTGCTCCAGCTCCAGTAATTGCCAAGACTTATGCTGCTCCAGCTGTCCATTATGCTGCTCCTGCACCAGTTTTGGCCAAGACAGTGTACTCGGCACCAGCTCCAGTTGTGGCCAAAACTATCTATTCGGCTCCGGCTCCAGTGATTGCCAAGACCTATGCCGCTCCAGCTCCAGTCTTGACTAAAGCTGTGTCATATGCCGCTCCTGTTGCCACCACCAATGTTAACTATGGTCCTGCTGCCACCACCTACTCCCACAATGCTCCCGCTCTTGGCGTCTCCAGCTATGGCAGTGCCCAGACCGTCCATTACTCACCAGCCGAGAGTGTCTCGCACATGAGCTTCGATGGCTTTGGCACCCACTGGGGTTTCTAGGTCGTTGTTTCCATATTGTTTGTTGAACCTTTTTTTTTTTTTTGTTATATGTTAATAATACTCGATAATAAATATATGGTTTTTTTTCCTCTATTGCAAATTAAAACACACACAAGACCAATAAGTAGACCTTCCCGCAAAAACCACAACTCAAACTATGTTTATCAGCTGTGGGCTAAACAGAATCAGGTCCATAAAGTCCATGGTTATGGCCACAATGGGAAACAATAAGAGCAATAGGTAAACCAAAATTTATTATAAATATTAAGCTCGTTTCTTCGTTGTCATTCACATCAACAGTTTGAAGCGGCCTTCGACAGTTGTGGCTCGGTTCAGTTGCTCTTTTGTGATAAATTGCCAGAAAGACCGAAAACGTTAATGGTGATGGAGACGGGTTCGTGGTGTGGCGGAATGGAGGCGGAGAAGGCGGGGGTTGGACGCTTATTTATGTTTGCGCATTACATTATGGGCCTTTAATTGGATTTAATATATTTCGCACACCTTTTTTCTTTTTTTGTTTGCTCTGGCGCTCCACCTTTGCCCTGAGGCCAAACCGATTTTAATAGGGAAAAACAAAAATTGAAATCAATTTCATTGGCATTCGCTTTGCATATTGGCCGATACGTCATGATTATGTATATTTGCACTTGTTATATATATTGTCAGTTAATTAACGGATATTTTGATGCTGATATAACCGGACATCGATGAATTTTGTTTTCCGCAAAACGAGAAAAGCCATTACATATTAACTTGATCGAAATGACTTTAATAAGCACGACGAACCAATTACAACTGCTTAATATTATCTACCAAATAGGTATGCATGTATGTACACACATATATGTATACACACATACAATTAAAATTAGCTGAATAAAGCTAAAGCAGACAAGTCGTCCCTGCTGCCGACTTTTGGTATACCCTGTGCCAAGTAGAGGACAAACTCCCTCGAAAACTTAAACAATTAAATATAATTCTCTCTTTATCTGCTTTAACATTAAACGCATGCTATCTCACTTACTCGTATCAGCTAATGTTTCACTTGGTATTTTAGTACAAAATGCATCTAAAAGCATATATTGGTCTATAATTTGGTTAGCTGACACATTTTGGCTATAATATTAGATATGCCAAATATTAATGCGATACCTTTTATTCAATACTATTTTTAAAAATACTTATTTTTAGAATCACTTTAATAACTTAATCCTCTTAGACACAATGCGGATGTTTTTTCATTAAATTTGGTAGCTTCAGTTTATAAGTCTTCATGAATTATTAAGTTGTTTATACGGACAGAGAGACATCTAAATCGATTCGACTGTTGATGCTGATCAGGAATATGGTGACAAAAATGCCCACTTCTACCTGTTACATACATGGATACAGGGTATAATTATAATTTTAACTGTAATTCCTCTCTCGCTATACGAACAATCATAACTGCAAGCCTACTCTCGCTCTTTAATAATAATCATAACTGCAAGCCCCCTCTCTCTCTCTCTCTCTCTTTATAAAAATTATATTTGTAATCTTCCAATTCCATCTCTTTCTCGCAGGCTCTATATTTGTTTACTTAAAGACTTGAAGATAAGACAAGAGAGAAAATGCATCTATGCATGTGTGTGTGATTTGCTTTACAGTGCCCTGAATTGTAAATTAGCAAATTTCGAGCAACTTAAGGTACAAAGGGAAGACAGAAAGATCAAACGATATTTAAACACCCAAAATGCTATGGGAATTAACTCTTCTACTTCTAAGGTATATTGATGCTTGATTGTTATAGTTGAAAAAGAATGTAAAGAAAGATGGGTGTTTGAACGGTTTGTTCGAACGGTTTCTTGCCTGTGCCTCGAAGAAGACACAAAATCCGAAATATAACCAAATCGGCTGCTGGCCTCTGGTTAAGTATCCACAACATGTGAGACATTATTTCAATGCAATCGTTAAGTGCTGAATCATTTTTGGCCCAGAGTACTCGCATGTATGTGGTATTATCTTCAAACGGTCAACAATGGAGCAATTAAATCAATTGCTATACCACTCAGCTCTTTCTCTCTCTCCAATTCTCATGCTGTGGTGTATGAAATGAATGACTGAGAAGGCAATTCAAATTTGATAGCCTCCTTCTGCCATCCTTTAGTTTCCTTGGATTTTATCCTTCTCTTACTCCTTGAAAGTGTCAGTAATGTGACGTGCGACAGATTTGATCAATTCCCTAGCTAATGCACGACAATAAACAATCAAATCAAATTAAATGAAAACGTGCTTGAAAAACAACAACAACAACTGCAACATCAACCACATCGGCAGAGGGATATGGAAAACATCACAATTGGCTACCCTGCCTTTTTTTTGGTATTTTTTTTTTCTTCTGATTTGTGTAGTAAAGGATGCGGAAGGGGGATGGCAAATTAGCTGCATTTGTTTGTCATTTTGATTGCGCCATACGCTACACTCCTTTCCTTGCGTTTCGGCTTCGTTTCACATGTTCTTGTCTGTCTTGGTTGACAATTAGTCAATAATTTATTTCAATTTCATTTGGCATGCCAAACACACACACACAATCGTACACCCACACACATATGGATAGTTGGCCTAACTGCACTTTAATTACATTTGCATTTGGGCTTGTGCCTTGTCCTTTGTCGTTTTGTCGCTTGTTTTTGTAGAAAACTGCTTGCCACAGCAGGGAAAAGCTCAAGCAATTGTTGCTATAAAATTTACGTAAGCGAATTTCCCATAATTTAAATAACAACATTAAGTGTGTGTGAGTGTGTAGGTGCGTTTGTGTATCTGTGTGTGTGTGTGTGTGTGCGTCTGTGTATATAAAATTTTCATTTTGTTGGAATGGAAAAACTGCAGCCGACGAGAATATCTATCCTATGTCTGTCTGTCTATCAGTCTGTATGTATTGTCTGACTGCGATTCGTATGTCCTGGTATAATTAAATTATGAAAGGACATAAGACGCATAATAAGTCATAAATCAAATTTACCTATCCCACGAGAACGCCCTCTTTCCACTAGTAGACAAACGAAAATGCCAAGGATACCTCAAGTCAGACGCTTAGTTGGTGGCCAGTCTCTTCGCTTTCAACCTGGGGCCCGGGACCTGTGTCTAGCGTGTCCTTTTGTCCTATGTGTCCTCTGACTCTGTCTGTAAGTTGATGGACATTATGACGACTCTGTCTCGACAAACAATTAGACAATTGATGCATCTGTGTGGTGTCCGTTTTTGGCCATCTCTTGTTGTCCCGTTTGCAATTTTGTATTTGTGTTTGAACTTTGACTGTGCAAACGTGAAAAGGGCTGTCCTATTCCATATCCTGTTCTGGTTGTAGTTTCTGTTTTGCCGTTTAAATGCAACTGTTTCATAACTGTGACTGCATTTTATGTTGCATTTGGCTGGTGTCAAGTCCAGCCGCCGCTTGAAGTGTGCAATTGAAAAATGTCCTGTAACAGGCAAATGCAAATTTTGTGCCAAGCTTTTCTCTGTCCCTTGGGGCAAACTGCAACATTTGCAGAATCTCTGCCATCTCCCTTTCTATCAGTCCTGCAATTGATAAATTTCATTTTGTTATTAATTTCAAACATTGTTTTACAATACTAGAGGAAAATTTAATCGAAACATAAGAAAAAAAATCTCCCCAAATAAAAATAAAGAACATTTTACACCAAAATTCAGTTTCGTTTTAAATATATATTTTTTAAAGGCCAAAACCATCCAGGCAGAAGTAGGCAAAAGAAAAGCAGCCATCATGATATGTCATCATAGCATCTTAGCCTTGCAGGACATAGGACAAAGGACAGTCGGATCCATCCCCGTACGAAGAAAAAAGCCAGCCAACTGATACTTATCATGGTAAGCTGCAGCTTGGCTGATTAAAATTTAATTTTTAATTTAAAGAATGTTTGTATTTTATTTGAGTCTTGTTGCGAAATAAATAAGAGAAAGAGCGAGAGACAGAGCGAGAGAAAGAGCGAGAGAGAGAGAGAGGCAGAGAGAAAAGGAGGGTAGCAAGTGCCTTGAAGGTCGTTGTGACTGTTGATTTATCATTACTTTATGCAAATTGACCGCTTACCTTTGCTTTTTATCTAAGCATCTGTGAAAACTTTTGCCCTTTTTTTCAACAGTTTTGCCTTGCAATGCTGTTTTGAATACCCTGTAACCCCACGGACACAACGGGTATATCTAATTTACACAAATCAGTGGAACAAATTACATATATATACCTATTTATATATACATATATATTCCAGTACTAATAACTTGAAATATCATTATTTAAATCAAAGTTCAATTTATTTCAAATGCAAAAGATTTTCTTAAACTAAATATTCCAAACAAGTTTGATATCCATGAGCAAATCAAGCAACTCTATATAAAGGTAATTCATGTTACGTGATACTTGATATGTTTAATTTTTTTATAGAAGTTATATAAACTAATGAAGAATCAAGGGTATTTCTAGTTCGTTGAACTTTAGAAGAACTTTAGAAGTTGTCTGCCATTTTAACGTATTTTTTATATTTGCCTGTGTTTTTTTTTCTTTTTTTTTTTTTGTTGTTGCTTTTGTGCCACGTGCAATGTCAATGCCAAGCGATTAACATTCAATTAGCTTTTGGCTTCATCAATGATTTTATCGCAGCCATTAGGGTCGAGGTGAATGGTTTGTGAGTGGTTGGAGTAAGATGTACGGTCGTTGTCCTGCCTGGTTTGAGTGTAAATTGTGGCAAATTATCATTAGCTTGTGGTTGTTGCTGTTGCTGTTATTCTAGGGTGTGTGTGTGTGGGTTTGTATATGTGAACCAACAAGGACAACGACAACAACATCTTCACATCTTCAAAAGGTTTTTATGACATCAACAGCTGTCGTTGACAGATTATTGTGGCGATTATTTTAGCAGAGACGAAGGCAGAAGGCAAACAACAAACAGGACTCAAGCTGGGGGGCAATCCCCTTCCCATACCGCACCCGTCCCTCCCCCCGCTTAAAGCCAGCAGCAGAAGCCAGGCCATAGAGAGAAAACTGCGATAGGAGCAGAAACAGGACGCCAGGATGCCGGGAGCATGGGTCTGTAGATATGTCTCTGCTTTGTGCGTTCAACTGGAAATTGTCAACAATGTTGTCATTGCTGGTGGTCTCTTTGTTGATACTGCCTGATACTCCTTGCCACATGTGTTCTGGCCACTTAAACATCTTGTGGTTTTGGCACTTGTGAATAACTAACTATGTTCCATTTCGAAAACTTGTCACTCTTTTTCTTCTTTCTTTTTTTTTTAGTAACATAAATGGAGTTGTTCATTGAAGGGCTAATTCGTGTAGATGTCCTCCAATTTGCACTGTTTTATCGCATTGATAATATTACTGTTTCTAGAAAGTATTTATTCCTTTAATATGATATTGATTAAAATGAATTATTTGCAGGTAATGGAAAGCATATCATGATAGCGATGCTTCTTCTAATTCCACTTCCTGTGTTGCATTAATCATTATATATTGCCTTATGTTTAAAATTTACATATTGGGAATATCAAATTTCATGGAATTCGAAAATATATTTTAATCCAGATAGTAAAATGCATTCCACATCTATTTAATACGTGTTCTACTAATATTTGTATACAATCTTCTTTTCGTTAGATACTTGGTTAGGCTTCTTACTCTTCAAATGCATTTTTTGTGCGACAGCTATAGGATATAGTGAAATATTTTTGATAAAAATCAGAATAATTAGACAAAAAGTTGACAAACCAAAAAAACTTTTAGTCCATTTGTTCCTATATCATAAAGTCGACCGATTTTTCAAATACTCTTTAAATAAAAATATACACAAAACTTCCAAATTTTTTGACAATCGCTTTGAAAACAACTGAGTTATTGGTCTAAGTTTTAAAATTAAGTCTTTATTCTTGAATAATTTATGACACAGTCAAACTATTTCAAACAAAATTTAACACAAACTAGAAGGATGGGCTAACTTCGGCCGTTCCGAAGTTCGTATACCCTTGCAAACTGTTATAATGTTCCAACCAAAAAATAAGGTGACATTTGATTTTAAACTGCGCGCTTTGAAGGATTATTAGAATTCTTTTTGTTTTTATGTTGGTAGTACTGTGAGTGACATCTATGTCAAATTTCATGTGAAAATATTCATTACTGTTTGAGATACGCGTCGTTTTGTGAGCTGCTAAAAGTGATTTTCTCGTTTTTTGCAATGTCCAAATTTGTTGAGCAACGATAATGCACCATCCCATACTGCACTCGTAATTCGTGATCATTTCATCAAAAACTCAACCCATATCGTTCCGCAACCACCGTATTCACCTGATCTGGCACCGTGCGACTTCTGGCTGTTCAGCAGGCTCAAAAGACCGCTCCGGGGACACCGTTTTGACACGATAGAGGAGATTCAAGCCGCAACGAAGACGGAACTGAAGGCCATCCCGGAAAGTGACTACAACCAGTGTTTCGAAAATTGGAAAAAACGTTGGCAGAAGTGCATTGTGTCGGGAGGGGATTACTTTGAAGGGGATGAAATTGATTTGGAAGAATAAATAAAGAATTTTCAAAATAAATACAATGTCACCTTATTTTTTGGACACAGTAGTATAACAATTACATATTTACAATGTGACAAAATCATTAGAAAACATTTAAAACAAGTCAAACTCACAAATTAAATGTTCGTGGCTTGAGAAAAAAAAGTAATTCGAAAAAAAAAATTTTTGGACCTTTTGTTCCTATGGGAGCTATAGCATATAGATGACCGATTTGGCTAAAACTTAGCACAGATATTTCTATATATACTAAACTTCCATAAATCAAATTTCGTGACAATCGCTTTAAAAACACCCAAGTTATTGCTCGAAGACTATATTCTGGGCGATCGTTTCTATGGGAGCTATATGATTTAGTCAAACGATTTTGATGAAACTGGGTGAATATGTTAGAAAGTATCCTAAACTCATAAACAACAAATTCCCTATTCGATTTAAAAACAACAAAGTTATAGAAGTTTAACTCTATTTTCGACCGATCGTTCCTATGGGAACTATATTATATGGTCACCCAAAGAAGCCTATGTGCAAAACTTCAGCTCTGTAGCTTTAAGGGTTTCGGAGGAGAAGCTGTTGATCCAGACAGACGGACAGACGGACATGGCTATATCAACTCAGCTCATCGTGCTGATCAAGAATATATATACTTTATATAGTCGGAAATGCTTCCTTCTATGCGTTGCAAACTTCTGAACAAAATTAATAAAAAAAAAGTAATAATAAAAAAGTAATTCGAAAAAAAAAATTTTTGGACCTTTTGTTCCTATGGGAGCTATAGCATATAGATGACCGATTTGGCTAAAACTTAGCACAGATATTTCTATATATACTAAACTTCCATAAATCAAATTTCGTGACAATCGCTTTAAAAACACCCAAGTTATTGCTCGAAGACTATATTCTGGGCGATCGTTTCTATGGGAGCTATATGATTTAGTCAAACGATTTTGATGAAACTGGGTGAATATGTTAGAAAGTATCCTAAACTCATAAACAACAAATTCCCTATTCGATTTAAAAACAACAAAGTTATAGAAGTTTAACTCTATTTTCGACCGATCGTTCCTATGGGAACTATATTATATGGTCACCCAAAGAAGCCTATGTGCAAAACTTCAGCTCTGTAGCTTTAAGGGTTTCGGAGGAGAAGCTGTTGATCCAGACAGACGGACAGACGGACATGGCTATATCAACTCAGCTCATCGTGCTGATCAAGAATATATATACTTTATATAGTCGGAAATGCTTCCTTCTATGCGTTGCAAACTTCTGAACAAAATTAATATACCCTTGCAAGGGTATAAATATTAAGAAGTAGAAAAAACTAGTGAAAACAAAGTTAAGTGCTGGTAACTTAAAAGACGAAAAGTTTTTCAACCGACATCTTTTTCGGGGACAAAAATCTTAGATAAATATAAAGTTAACCGATTCGCGTAATAAGCAACTAAGTTACTTATGTTTAACATAATTTTCTATCGATTGTTCCTATATGATAAGTCATCCGTCCGGAGTGACTCCGAGAGATGCCCTGCGACAAAAAAAAAACATATGTGCAAAATGAAAGCTCCCTTGTTAAAAGGGTCTCGAAGGAGATGGAATATCGTTTCGTTGAGAGAAACTTGTCAGTGATTATTGAAAATTGGAGCAATTCCTGGAAAACGAACAATGTGCCTATGTCCGAGAATTCTATTGAAATTGGGTTCGTTGCTTTTGATGGTCGTGCTAATGGTAAGTTTCCTATGAGATCATCCTATTAGCTCATAGTAATTATTTATAAAGATATTCTGTGCTAATGATATGTACGCATCGAGCGAGAATCTTAACAAATCGGAATTCATGGTATCGATTTTGCTTTTCTTGTCTATATCGCTGAATATATTACTTTCGATTGCTCTTTTGATGGGTTCCTATGCCATCCTTCAGGAAAAGAGCTTTGTATTGCAATTGGTAAGAATAAATAAAAAAAATCGATCCACTGTTTAATGTTTAATTGATTTTTAGTTTATATTTGCTTTGGTTGGCTTCATCCTTTGCAAATTGACGCTGTGGATTATTGCAGGAAATACGATTAAAAAATTGAATGCCATCGAATATGTAATTCATTTGTGGTACAGACTTTCCATATTTACTGCGGTAAATTGATATTACAAATCTAAAATACTTTATTTAATCTCCTTCATTTATTTTCTAGATGCCGCTTATAGTTTTTTTAACGGTTTATTGCATAAAACTGCAAGACGAATTGCCCATCTAATAGTAATATTTAATCATAACTTTATCATTAAAAAGTCAAATAATTTTAAAATGTTTAATAATAAAATGTTTATAATATAATGAATAATCCTGCGTCGAAAAGCTTTCAAATGTGTTCATTCAAATGATTATTTTTTTGGTAATATTTTAAAGGTTAATTGGCTCTACCTTAAAGTTGAGCTTTCACCTTTTCCCCCCCTCATTTAAATGGGTGCGTAATGCTGATGAAGTTGTCGATTTGGTCATGTAGATAGTACATACATACCATAACATTTTGTTGTGGGTACGAGTGTGCGTGTGTATGTGTGTGTATGCGTAATCAAATTACATTCGGAATTATGGACACCCGCAGGACAACAACGGCAGCCAATAAAGATGACGATGACAAGATAAGCGCAAGTTGTTAGCCATGGTTGGGGTTAAGTTTGTATGTATGGTAGAGTTCTACTTGGGCAAAATGTGGGGCCAAAGGACAAAAATGTCGTCTGCTTTTTATTTTTTTTTTTTTTTTTTTTTGCTTTAAATGAAATTTAACGATAAACACAAATAATGGCATTTTGCATTTTAAAAACACTTTGGCGTAAAAGGGACACCCGGAGAACGAAGGACAGCGGCGACATTGACATTCGATTGGTAGCACTGGAGTCATTCCAGTCAACAGATGGAGAGGGTCAGCATCGTCTGATGCTCATTATACGCATTTCATTTGACACTTTTATTGGCACATCTGTCCATTGCTGATATTTCACACTTTGCGAGGGGTAAATTAAATGTGAATGTGCTTCCTTTTGGCTCGTTTCTGGTTTATGCGGGTCATTTTATGACCAAGAGAACGGATACCGATAAGGAGGCATTAAATTTGTTCCGCACTTTGCCTGGTCATAAAGTCGTTTCTGGTCACATCAGTCAGTCAGAGCACTCAGCCAATTACGCAAATAAAAGAATATGCTCTCGCTATCTATGTATCTCTCTCTCTCTCTCTCACACACTCCCTGTCTGTGTCTCTTTCCATCCATCCATCTCGATTCCCGCTTTTCTCGTATGGGAAACGTGTCAAAGTGCTGCAAAAATGCAGCAACATTCAAGGATGCGGGAGGTCGCTTTGGAGTGGCTCATTAGGTGTTGGCTGCCCCAAGGTGTTGTGGGTAAATTGTGTGGAAAAACGCGCACTAAACTGATACACACATACACACACCCACACACACACAACACACACTCTCGACTCTCTACACTTTGGAGTGCTTCGCTGGCCGCTGGCTAAGTGAGGGAGAAAAAAAAAACTGTAGCATGCTTTTCTGTGCAAGTACTAGAAAAAATTGCCAAAAAAAAAAAAAAATATATATATATATATATATGTATATATATTTGTCCTTTTACAATTCGCATAATTAAAGCTCAGACCAGGGCTTGTGGCCTTCAGGGCGATTTGCATCATCATCTTCTACATCATCATTATCATCAGACCGGTCATGAGAATTTTCAATTGTCGCCAAGCAGTTGGGCCAAAAAACAGCATGTCGACGCCGTTGTCGTTGTCGTTGGCGTCCAGGCGCATATCCTGCGGCTGATTAAAATCTATTAGAGTCAAAGAGATGTAAGACACTGAGCAGGCGCCCTTCATGAAGAAGGTGGTTGGTTGTTCTTGGGTGTTTTTTGTTGGGTGGGTGGCCAATATGACTTGCCATGTAAATGTCGACATCAACGCAATTGAAATGCATGCGGCGGAAACTTCCAATTTGTTGAGAATGTGCCAAACGAGTGTAATGACTTTTCTATCAACTTTGCCCATGAATTCTAAAGAAAATAAAATAAAAAAGAAGCAAAACAAAACATGTAAGGCCAAAAGAATCGACAATACAATACAATAATAACTGAATCCAGATTCAAACTGTTAAGAAATTAAGACAAAAAAAATAGTTTATTTTCTTGATATTTTCTAATTAAAAACTATTCAAATATTATTTCCGCAAATGAAAAGATTAGTGGGTAGAGTAATTCTTTGATAGTGTATTTAATTTTCAGCAACATTTAAATAGAACATTTGGCGCCTTGTTGTTGCCGAAAGTCGCACACAAAAACTTTATTTCTATGCAAAAGTTTTCAACGGAAATTGTGCAGCTGTTTTGTGTGTGGCACGATGGAGAGACGATGTTTGAGACTGCCACAAAACGACACTTGTTAGCTGGCCTCTACTTAAATATCTGCAGAAAGCTTGTAAAAATTTTGTTGAAATTTTAATTTAATGGTTACCGCATGGAAAACTCATATACTTACAAATTCTTGTTGAAATGATGGCTTATATGTAGAGACACAGTTGCTCTTTGCTCCTTCAATATGATCTTTCATGATAAAAGCGCGTGCCGGTTGCCATTTTATCGGCCAAAAGACATTTGCCGGGGTTCAATAATGATTTTCTTATAAATTATCGCCGGCAACAAATGTGTCCACACCCAGCGACAATCGGGCGAGGAAAGTACGAACAGAGGGAAAACAGTGATGACTGGAGAGGGGGGTGGCATCTCACACATTGGCACGCATGCATAATAAAGTGATTTTAAAAGGCTCTTTGCTTTTTCGTGGAGCGGATACGTAAAATTTCCATTTTCTTATATGGGTTACAAGGGGGGCGACACGGTAGACATGGCAAACAGGTGGCGGGGGAGCTGGCACTCAACTTTATTGAAATTGAAGTGGATAGGGCTCGCAAAAGATAATGTTTGACTGATAAAGATCCCGTTAGCTTACATTATATATGTATGTATGTTTGTATACAGACATACTTACACATATGATGTAGCATAGCGATAATATAAATCTAGTTATACTTACTAAAGACGTTGGTTAGAATATCGTGGAAAACAACAGAGACAGCAATTCCTATGACATAACATAAAAGAAAAAATATGTTGATAAATTATATTAATAGTAGACCATTTGCTTTTTCTGGGTAGTTTTAGCCTGTATTTTTGAATTTACCCCATTCAGCTAGTGTTTTCTGGGCAGCCTGCCAAAAGATCAGAACTAACTTTGACATCTGGCAACACTGTCTTCTTTTTTTTGTGCTTAGTTGCTCTTGCTAATTTGCTTTTTTCTTTTGTTTTTTGTTTCATGGGTGTGAAAACCGATTAAAAGTGCAAACGGATAAGATCGGCATTAAGTTAATGCAATTGGCGTCTTAAAGATTCCATTCACGTTCTAATCGGTTCGTCAGTTTCATTGTAAATTGTTTAAAAAGTTCTTTTTTCCTGTCAAGAAAAGGGGACATTAAGAAACGAGGAAGCTGGCGTTGCTGTCGTAGTTAACTGTAAAAGAATAATAATAAGTAAGCAACAAAAAACTAAAAAACGCAAAATGTGTGTGTTATGCTAATGTTTTTTCGTTATTATTAATTATTTTTTCTATTTTGTGTGTGTGAAGAAAAGTGTTACAAAGTGCAAAGTCAAGTAAGCAAATTAAAGTGTTAGTAGAGCTTGGACAGAAAGAAAAAAAGAGACAACAAGGTAAGTGAATTTTTTAATAGCTCTATTGAAATTTAACGAAATTACATATTTCGTAGATATTTACCTACCCGTATATACATACTTATGTATGTACACAATATAGTGAGAGTGTGTGTGTGCTCTAAGTTTTAACTTGAAACTAATTGACTAGTAACTAAAGTCAAAAATTCATGCTTTGCTTTTTGCTCATCTTTGGAAAACAGCTGACCTCTGCAAGGGTATATAAATGGTTGAAGAGGCGTGGCGGGCCGGCACATGTGAATTTAAGTCTAAGATCTTTGCTGGTTTTACAAAACAATACATCAAAAGTTTATATAAATGTCCCGGGCAGTGTAGATAAGTAATCCACTTTGCTGCATCGTTTTCATTATTAACTGTTAGTTACAAATGTGTCAGTGCCAAGCAACAAAAATAACAATAACAACAACAACAATGGCAATAACAATATTAAATGCAGTGCAAAAGCGTCAAGTCATAAACTGCTCATCAGTCTTGCCACTCACTATTGTGCCCTGTCTGCTTCTTCTTCTT
Source organism: Drosophila austrosaltans (assembly GCA_035045865.1). Lineage (NCBI taxonomy): Eukaryota > Metazoa > Arthropoda > Insecta > Diptera > Drosophilidae > Drosophila > Drosophila austrosaltans. The sequence goes on along the minus strand of JAWNOQ010000211.1, from coordinate 10,087,488 downwards.
CTTCTTTCTGTCCTCTCCGCGCATAACTGTAATTATGCGAAACGCAAGGCGATGCCGTTGCCGTTACAAAAGTTCTACGTACTATCACAACTCATTGTCTCGACGGGGGGGGCAGGAAGCGGTAAGAGGAAGATAGTGGAAGCGTGGTAGCGCAAGAGCCGGCGGCAAAACATGCCACCAGGAACAAAGTGTTGTCTGGGCCTTGCCTTTCCTTGCCTTTGACGCTGATAATGCAATTTCCGCCACTGCCACTGTCAATCCCTACCCACCTCCCCAACTCTCCCCTTGTTTTTTTTTTTTTTTTTTTCTTTTACTCTTACCCCTCTCCCGGCTTGATGCTACTGTAATTTACTGCTATGCAATGTTTCATTTTTGTTCATTTTTAAAGCCAAAGGAATCGGAGAGGTGGCAGCGGAAAGGAGACAATCAACACGGCCGGGCTAGTTGGTTGCTATTTATCTACATAAAGTTAATTGAAAACATTCAAATGCCTCGGAGATGATGACAAGGACTATGGCAACGATGACGACTGCGTGACGTGTCAACATCTTTCGTGGCCACATAATCTGCCCCTCCACCTCCTTCTTTTTATCCAAAACAGTTCCATTCACCCCAGTCAAAAAGCAACAGCAATGACCACTTTCTCGTCCTCTTGGCCAGTCTTTATTACAAATTGGTTTTCTGCACTCAGTTGCCATTCTCTTTCGCTCGCATGTTTCGTGCGCAATTTGCAGCTTCAAATGAATATGAAACGAAACCAAACCAGAAGAGAAGAAGAAGAAGAAAAAGCCAACCAACCCAACCACTCGGCAAATGTGGAAAAACACAAAACAAAAAAGAAAAAAATAAATTGCATCTCGCCAAATGTGTAGGAAAAACGTGTCCAGCTAGCCGCCACGTTAACAAAATGAAATCGAAAGTTTGACTGCGGTCAACGTGGGCCAAATCCTCACCAGGCACGGGGCCATGCCATGCCATGCCGATTCGTTCATTGTCATTGTCTATCTGCTCCCAGTTGGCTGTCAGATTGAATGGTTTATGTGTGACACCTTTGACCGGTCGTCGGTTGGGTCGACTTTTACTCGATGATATAAATTAAAATTCAGCTGGAAAAGCTTTAAGCCATCATCAGGCATAACTTCAACTCAAGTTCAAACAAAAGAACAAATTAATACTAGTTAAACCGTTTACCTTGATAAGTTTGCTAAGTTATTCCAATTTAAATATAAATGATTATTCCACTGATGTGTCCAATTTGCTTTGATTTCATGTTATCCTTCATATATGTATATACATATATCAAATAGTCTGTTCATATTGCAAATTTAAGGAATCTTGGCAAATGTCCAATTCGATTAACATCTCACTCTTAAGTTGCTTTCTCAGTAAGAACGCCACAAAACAGATGGTTTTTGTCTCTCGCACAGTCTGCTAGTCCGACAGTTGTAGAACTTTTTTGAGTCGAATTTTTGTCAAACTCGAAAAACAATGAATGATAGTAGAACGAAATTTGAAAAGTATATCAGTTCTCTAACTCGAAAACACCGTAACTCGATTCACCTTCTTCTAATCTTCAAGTCTTCTCATTTTATGAAATTCCTATGGTCTAGGTACACTTCGATTATGAAATGTATTTTGCCTTTTTCTTTATCGATTCCATTAAAGTTAATTTTGGTTTAATTCGACAAATCCCCCAACAAAAAAAAAAAAGAGAGAAGAGAAAAGAGAAAAAAGAAATCCAGATGCTCTCTTCCTTTTCTGTTTGTCCAACAAAAGTCACGTGGCATTCATAATTCTTAAAATGCCGCCATCAGAAATTATGTAGCAATGCTAAGTGCACCCAAACAGCAGCAGCTTCGCTCCGCATCCCGCTCTCCTTCATGTCGTCTTCTCCTACTACGTGACCAGCATTTGTCGCTGCCCGCTAAAGTATGCTATGACTTTTTTATTTTGTTGGCAAAAAGGGAAAAAGGGAATTGATTTTTGGGTTTTTGGTTTTTGGGGCCAAGTGCCGTTGCAAGCTGATTATGGAATTAAAACATATTTTTTTTTGGTGTGCAACTTAAAACTTTAAGTGACAAAGGTTGTTTGGCGTTGATTGTTGTTGCTGCTGTTGTTCTTGTTGTTGTTGTTGTTGTTGCTCCTAGAACGTGACATTCTTTTGCTTTTGGAGTTTATCACGTGACAAGTTTTGTAGTTGCACGCACTCACCCACACAAAGAGACTGGCAATGCGTTCCATTTTCATTGTTGGAAAAACAGGAGAGTGGCGAGAGTGTAAGTGGGAGGGGAAGATACAAAAAAAAAAAAACAACTTTTCATGTGTGAAAAAGAAATGAATAAGCAAACGAAACTACAAAGAAGTTAACTACAAAAAGGAAACTGCGAAAGTGAACTTGGGTTACAAAGGCGTTGAACAAAAAAAAACAGAAGAACGTAAAAACGCAGATAAATAACATTGGATGTGAAAATAAAAAGCAAAAAGAAGCAAAAGAAGGAGGAAAAAAATAAACAATACGCCTTTTGAAATGCTAAACGTGCCACAGACTCAAACCCACACACACACTCCCACACGCACACATACACAAACACACGGAGAGAAAAAGAATAAGAGACGCAGAGAAAAGCAGAGCCTGCAGCACTCTTCACACTTTGCACCCAGCAGCAGGACTCTCGTATTCGTATTTGTGTGTATTTTTATTAGCCCCCCCTTACACTGTTCCGGCAATCCTTAACGTCTCTCACCACCCTGCTACTACTCCATCGGTTTATCTTTATCTTGTTACTTGCCAAAAACATTTATCTTGTCGTATTTATTTTGTAGCACATTAATTTCGTTTCATGTTTGAGCACAAATTGACTTATTTGCATTCGGTTTCATAGCATCAATGGAATACTTTATATATCTATGTGTATGTACATATATCTACATATTTATATATATAAGGAAAAAAATGCCACAAAGGCGGCAAAGAGCTGGGCGTATTGTACAAGCCACAGGTGTTGCAACTGTCAAATTTTTTTAGATTGATTGATTGATTGGAAGGCTGGAAAAAATTATGAGATTTATTATATGAGTTGCCCTTTTTTGCTTCTTTTGTTTTTTTTTCGAACGCATATAAAAAAGATATATACAAAGAAAATCTGTATAAATATTTAAGTCAGATTTAACATTTATGTATATTCCTAAATAGTTCGCCATTTTACTCTAATCATCAATTAAATCAAATTCGGGAATCGCTTGTAAAGGGATAAAAGATAAACAAATATTGTTTAATAATTTATTATTGTAAAGATAAATCCAAAGAAAAATAAAAAACTCATTTGGGTAACAGACATTAATAGCAATTATGTAACAGGAAGAATTTAACCAGTGCACTATGGTCCCAATACCCTTTTTTTTACATAAAGTCAAAAAATATAATTCTAATTAAAAAAAATATTAAAAGGAAAAGGATTAATAATAAAAAAAAATAATGGAGAAAATAGATCCAGGTTTGATTTTCAAGTTTGCTTATTTATTTTTGTTGTAAAAGTGTTTTGTCATGTGTTTAATGTGTTTTTGTGTGTGTTGTTTTAGTCGACCATAACCTTACAACATTTTTGTAGAGTAAAAGTTTAGTGGATTGTCGTAACTACTAATTGGATCGTTTTTGCCAAAGTCTCTTCTTTCTAAAGCTCTAATTACCTTTTACCCCAAATTACACGATTTCCCAGAATCACCCTTTTCCCCAGGCAACTTTAAGTTCTCGCATGCAAAACTGCTTGAAAACTGCTTTAATTTTGGACTTGATTTTGGAGAAAATGCAGGGAAGGTTGTCGGAAGATAAGCAGATAGGACAAATAGCAGACAAACTAATATGTTCGATTCTAAAGTTTATGATAAAAAATAATTTTAAAAAATTTAAAAAAAATACTATTATTAATTACCTTTAATCAAAAATAAGATTAAAGCTGCATGATTCATGTACCATGAATCATGTAGGTTAAAGACAAAACAAATTTTTGTAAGAAAACGGGCTGTGCCACGCCCATTTTTTCTGGTCAATGATTCTATAGTCGACTGCAAAGAACCAGACACAAATATCTTGTCTAATTCTTGAGTTATCAATTTATGTTAAAAAACAGCTTTTGGACCAGTGTGCAGTGGGACAAACCTTTTATACCTAAAACTCTCATCACAACTGAAATGAGGTAGAAATTGTATAAGGTCTTGATGTTTTATACGACCTTATTGAAGGTTGATCAAAACTTCTTGATATTCAGGTCGAAGTCAGTGATCTTACTTTATTAAATAACTATTATCATAGTCTGAAAATTTGAATGAAATAAGCTAGAATTACCGTTTGGATATCAAGCAAGTGAAAAGTTAATAGCATTCGGAACAAATTTCAACATTTTCCTACTGAAACAAGGAACCAATTGTTCTTTCTATCAGAGCTAAATATATGATAAGGTTATCAAATCCAACATGTTGCAAAATTGATTCATATACCTAGTGATATGTACATATATATGTAGATAGACATAGCTCCCATATAGTTATATAGAGATCAAGTTAATAATTATATACAATATATACTTAATATATTTAATCGAAGTTGTTTATTTGCTACAAACTTTTGATCAACCATATAAACTAGTTAAAATTAAGTGCGTGTTTTTTCTATATTGGGGGAGGGGGAGTTTGCTGATAAAATTCATTTTCATTACATTTTCCACTTTATCGGACTTAAATGAACTGACATTTTTCAGATGACAAAATGAAATATCAACTTCAACTAAACCAATTCAAAAGCCAAATGAAGTTATATTAGCAATTGCCTGCATACAGGCAATAGCAGCAACACAAGTTCTCACATCATGAAACAGCAGACAAATGCATTTTTCATAAAGCAGACAGGCGATAGATTGTGAACACGTGTATGTGTGTGTGTATACACATGCATGCATATATGTACATGTGTATATATATGCATGTGTGTGTGTGTGAGAGAGAGTACTACTGCTAACTGCTACCTGCTACCTGTAGACGTCTATCGACAGCATCAACAGTAGCAAAAGTAGTAGCAGCAGCAACAACAACAACAACAATGGCCAAATGGCAAATGGCCAAAAGCGCACAATGTCAACTGAAATTGCGATTGCGTTAAAACTCTATAAATACCAGAGTAACATGCAACAACAATAACAGGAACAGCAACAGCAGCAACAATAACAATAACAACAATAACAAGGACATGCTGATATGGCAACAACACAATCTAATCCGGTTATTGCATTTTAAATGCGCTACAAGCTTTCATTTTGTTCGCCTGTGGGTAGGCAATGATTTAAGGCCCTCTTCCTTTTTTGGTCCCACTTGCCATTACCATTACCCATTACCCAGTGGCCAGTGTCCAGTGGCTAGTGGCCAGTTACCTTCAGTCAAGGCTTCATTCATACTCGTTTCAGTTTAAATTATTTGCCAGGCAATTAATGTCGACCTGTGACATTGAAGCTCAATTCAGTTCAGAGTATAGTTCAGTTTCGGTTTCTGTTTCGGTTTCAGTTCAGTTCACTTCAGTTCAGTTATTAATTTGCTTAACAAATAAATCACCAAAGTGTGCAATTTGCAATGGTAATACGCTTATCTGGCACCACAGGCAACCGCCAGCAGCCCATCTCTGCCCAACCCATCTCGTCCCATCACAGAAGCCGGAAAAACCACAAGCCAACTCTTTTCAAAATTTAATGCAATTTAACAGCATATTAAACAGCAGGAGTCTGCGGCTTGCATTGCCATGTGTGTGAGGGCTATCCTTTGGCAACAGTTGTGGTTGTTGCTTTTGTTGCTCCTCCTGTTACTGCTCACACAGCAGTCTAGAAGCGCCAGTCGAGCCTTAGCCAGAGCAGCAGGAGCAGCAGGCAGACAAAACTTTAGATAACAGTTGCTTGGGTGCCACATGCCACCTGCCGCCTACCAAAGTGTAGGTGCTAAGACCTAAGTAGCTAAAAGTCAACTCTATACCTTTGGCATAACTACCTAGTATGTACTTACCTAGAGGGGGCAAAGGGAGTACATAAGTGAGTGCCAGGCTAGAGCGGTTATTCATGAACTTGTAGAATGGCTAATCAATTGCGCGCACATTGAGCACAAATCAAATTACTAAATTGCCACGTCCAACGGTTTCTGTGAACCTGCAAAACTTTTCTACTGCTCTTTGTGTAAGATCAACTTTTGCTCAATTTGATTTTTCAACAAACAAACAAAGAAACGAAAAAAAAAGAAACTAAAAGGCTCGGCTAAATTTACAAAAGCCGAAGTTTGTATATCCTTACATATTACACAAGACCTTTTGTTTGATGTGTAAAGTTCATTATATTTTTAGAAGTCGTATCTGAGCCCTACGAAATACATCACACAACAAGACGTAGCTATATGATATAGTCCACCGCTTATAGAAAATTATTAGAGGCAGAATCTTTTAAAAATAAATTAAACCAGTAAAAACCAAGTTTATTGTATGTAACCAGAGAAAAAAATCTTTCACTTTTGATACGGATAAAATCTAAATATTATAGTTTAAGTATTTTTATTTAGACCAAACTTTAGAATACCAAAATTAATAGACAAACGCTGAAGTAAAACATTATTTTCCTCCAATCCTTCCGATTGAAGCTTCATAATATAGTTGACTGATTCTGCAGAAGATGAATATAGTTGCTTAAATGTAAACCAACATTACAAATGCAAGGAATTTATCTTAGCTTTGATTTTTCAACGAAACGTTTTTGCGACATAGTCGTTCAGGCAGGATAAAGTCAAGATACACAATGTCTGCAGTAAAAAAATATAATGTCTGAACGCTCTGAATAGATTAAGTTGTTCAGAATAGAAAATGTCTATGACATATAAGCTTATCGTCCTGATAATATTCATATGTATATATCTTAGTGTAAGGATGCTCTCTTCAATTGGAACGCAAACTTGTGATCAAAATGTATATACCCTTTCTACAGCAATAAGAAAAAATAGAATAAAGAGATAGGAGGGAAGGGGGGAAACTTTTATTTTTGTGCGTTTTTACCTGTCCTTTTTTTTCTCTTCTTTTTTGTACGCCCTTCCTTCCATTCCATTCGCCTTGACTTTGCCTGTCGTTAAACAAACTTATCCAATAAAAGTTTTGTCAACATTGATTTAAAGCTGAGACGTATGCATATATCAGGAATATATAAAGGAAAAACTGTAGATGTAGCAAAAGAACTTGAGATTTTCTTTCATTCTTTGTTTGTCAATTCATATATATATACAAATTTCTTTGTGTATGTGTATATTTTCTTTATCATACATATGTCAAAATATGTTGAAAGTTGGTTTAGAAGAAAATACATACATAAATAGAACTCAAATTTGCCTTAAGCATTTTGTATTCTATATAGAAATGTTGTACAAAATTTTTTGATTGACAAGGAAATATATCTTTGAAATATTTATCTAGCCATGCTTAGTACTAAGTATCCTTTACTGAAATCTGACCCACTTATGCTTGGAAAGAACCAACACTTATTATATACTTAAGTCAGTTTTTACCACAAACAAAAAGTGTTAAGTATGGCATATAAGTAGAACACAGACCAAAGACAAAGTTTTTCCACTGCAGGAGCCTAGTGTCTAGTTGCATTGTTTTTATGCTCCCATCGCTTGCGCTTGGTTTGCTAGATGGAAAATGGGGAAAATGCATTCACAGAAGCAGCGGCGTCATCTCTTCCGTCCACTCTTTTGGACTTAATACTTTAATAGTTGGAAAAGTTTACTCAGCGTTGGCTTAAGTAGCTGTTACTGTTGTTCACTCTGCTTGTTTAACTTTGTGTGTTGTCTCTTTCTTACTCTCTCTCTCTCTCTGTGCGGGTGTGTGTTTGGATGTCCCTGTAATGGTGGATACTGTCTTTAGGTAGTGCTTCAAATAACTGTAAAACTGCCAACATAAATCTAGCCACAACATCTTTTATGTTGGGCACTACTAGCGAAAAGTTAATGCTATTTGCTCAGAGCAGCACGTGAACTTTTATTTTACCAAGCACACCCTCCCCTCCTCCTCTTCGCCACGTCTCAGATTGAAGCTTAAAGCGCGAAAGAAAATCTAAGCGAAGAAAACCTTTAGCAAGATTAAAAAGTTGCGAAAACAAACAACAAATTGATGTGTATCTTTTGCATATTGAATAAAAGTCAAATTGTGTTTGGCATATTAAACAAAAATCAGACGAAAATCGAAAGCAAATCTACTTCTCTCCCAGCAAACCTCACACCCACACCCACCCCCAGCTCCAACTCCATCTCCGACTCCAACTCTGGCTCTGAATCCCGAATTTGTCTCTTTCATTGTGCTGATTCCTTGGGCTTGTTTGCGTCCTTTTCATCCTGCGATTGTAGAAAAGTGATTTTTCTTGTTGGACTTACGGCTTAGCCAGGCAGCAATTTCCTAGCTTCAACGACAAATGCAGAGTCGACGGATTTCACTACCAAAAAACAACAAAAAAAAAAAAAGAAACGAAAAGAAAAGAAAGTAAAAGCCAACAAAAAAAATGGAAAGAAAAAAAAAATTGAAAGTTTGTAAAAAGTTTGTCGATTGTTTTGATATCGAATTGGTCATTCGTTCTTTAATATGTTCAATGGTTATGCAAATTATATGGTGAAAATTAATGAAAATCAATTCATTTTTACAGGATCATGATAAGTAATGTCGATAGACGATGTGGAAACGTTATGTAATTGGAGAAAAAAAAAACAAAAAAAACTAGAATGGAACTGTTTAGTAAATTAAATTTGCAAAACTATTTAAAGGTTTAAACAACTTGTTTTTATTGAACAATTTTAGACAATTTAAACAAAGAAAGGGAATACTTTAATAATATTAATCTAGACTTAGGCAGATATATATTTTTCTTCCAATTCAAATATGGCAAAATTCAGAAAGATAAGGTAGACAAAGTTAAAATTCAGGTTTTTAAAATATATAACGTAATATAAGCCGTAATATTAGCTTGTTTCACCAATTATTCAAAATCGAAAATCATATTTAAAACACATTTAAATGGCATGTTTTTCATTCTAAAAAGTACAAACAAGTCTGCATATGTATATGGATTAAGAATGGCTTTATAGGTTCTCTCAATACGATCGCTTAAGAAGAACAAATGAATCAAACCAGTTTCAATGCAAACTAAGTACATACATATATAAATTTCGATACGGTATCATAGCAGATATATTTAAGAGGATAACACTATTCAAAAATGTTTAAAAATTTATTGCATCTAAAAAGATTGCGGTTCATGGACCAAAATCCTTATCAACAAATAAGACAAAATTTTAAATATAAATAATTTAAAATCACAATTGCTAATCTGCTAAGGACTTTGTTGACTCTATTGCCAGTACTTCAATGCTTTAAATACAATATTAAATGACTATAAATAAAAGGTAAAAGTTTGAGTAAACAAATTTTTATGATTGTTTTTTAGCAGAATCTATTAACTCTTTTATCTTCAAAAAGCTTTTAAAACCCTTTAAAATGTATAATGCAAATATTATTTTTGTTTCTGAAAGTCTCTTAATCATTATTTCTTTACCTATTATGAAATAACAAATAAAATATTTATATTTTTTTGGAATATATATTCTTCTCCTTATAATTGATAAAAGACAATAAATAATCAGAGATGGAGGGAAAGAAGAAACAAAAGAAATTTCAGTTTGTTAAATCCTCTTTTATTCTCTCATTTTTACGAAATTGGATCAAACATTTCTAAATATATGAATAAACCTTTTCTGTTTCAAAATTGTTTGCAAAATACTTAATATGAATTATAACGATAAACTTACATATCTATCCTATACATATGCATACATATGTATAGTTGGTCAAGTTGGTTTCAGTAGAGAAGTGAGGGAAGAACATTTTGCAATTTGGGCCATTGCAGTTTGAAATTGCAGCTTATTTATTTCGATGGCCTCTCATGTTTTTAATACTGTTGACATTTAATTATTATGGAAAAATATGGGAGCGAAAATATTTTAAATAAATAAAATATGCTACGGAAATAAACCAAAAAAAAAAATATCAAAGAAGCTAACTTCGGCTCTGCCGAAGTTTGTATACCCTTGCAGCTTCATTGTTTTATTATTTAATTTAAAAACTAAATTTTTAAAGTAATTGAAGAGAAAACTCAACTAAAAATTTTCCCGAATTCACCGAGAATCGAACCCACCAATCACCGAACCATCGTGCGACCGATCTTTACGTACTACGTCACCATCCTTACTTAACTCACTTAAGCTAGTTCGACATACATATATGTATGTATGTACATATAGCAAACGCATGGCATCTCGCTCTTTAAAATTCGTTCTGTTCTGTCACAACGCAAATGTTTCTGTCTCTCTCACACACCGCGTGGTGACCAATTTTTGCATATGTATGTGTGTGTGTGATTGCTTGGAATTTGTTTTTGTTTCTTTGCTGCCAGAGAAAACTGCTATTTTACTCGAGGTACCTCCACGTTTTAGTTAATAGCTCTGGTGATAATTATCCGATCCTACTCATTTTCACACTTTTCATACTTCATAGATTAAGGAACTTAACTTTTCATGTTTCAACTATGTAGCTTAAAAATTTATGGTCTAAAACTTGATAGAAACAGACAGACGGACAGACGGACAGACGGACATGTCTTAATCGACTCGGCTATTGATGCTGATCAAGAATATATATACTTTATGGGGTCGGAAATGTATATTTCTATGCGTTACAAACATCTGACCAATTTTATAATACCCTCTGCAAGGGTATAAAAAGAGGCAAAAAGAAAATTCAACTATAACAACAACAGTAACAAAACCCCCAACTCGAAACTGCAATTCAAGCTTATGCGTAAATGTTGGCCAGAAGTGAAAACCGCAATATTTTGTCAAATGCCAAAATGCGCTGTCACTGCCGCTGCCGCTGCCGCTGCCTCTTATTGGCCAATATTGAAGGGGATCGGCAGCAAACGAGATGTGCCATTAAGGTATTTTGTATTTATCTGCAGCATTAATTTGGCCAATAGTTAAGGAAACTCTCGCTGATGATGTTAATCATAAATTATATTAATTTGCTATTTGGGCAAACAAAAATTTACAAGTGTCCATCTCGACACTCGAATAGGGGAATAGTGGAAAGGGGAAAGGGGGGAATCCATAGTTAACACCCATCGCTAATGAGCCAAATGCAAATGCAAATTGATGGCATTTTTGTCCAGGGGGGCCGGAAGGAGGGACAGTTGTGATCGGGTTGGCTTAAGGGATTAGCATCGTTATACAGAGTTTATTTGTTTATGTTTTATTTGTAAAATTCTGCGGTGCGAAATGTAATTTAGTGTAATTGTTTTTAATTTCCATGCATTTATAATTTAACAATTCGCAAACGACGGGCTCCCCGTTTAGAGAGTCCCAGCCCCCAGCTCCCAACTCTGGGCCACGGCTCCTGAGTGTGTCATGAAAGGCTCATTTACTTTTGTGCACATAAATTAACAAAACGGCCGCCATTTGGCTGCAGGTTATAAACGGCGACCCCCACCCACCACAACAACCTCACCATTACCACTCGCAAGTGCTCCAGAGTTCCAGAGTCTATCTCCTCAGCGTTGTCTACTTCAAAGTGGCGTTAATGAGTATGAGAAGGGAGGAGGCGGGCGTGTCAGTGGCAGCAGTGGCAGCGGCAGCAACTCGCGATGTAATTATGCAAATTTTAATGAGTGGGAAAATTGTGTGAGTTTTCGAGCAACACGTGTCCATTTTGGGGTGGAGTGGGACATGCTTCCTAAAAAACAGTAGCAGCAGCAGCATCATTGACAGAGGGCCAATTCCATCATTGGACTTGGCCCACAGCTGTTGGCAATCCATTTACAGTATACAGCTTCAATCCCTGCCTCCACATACACACACACACACACACACACACACACACACACATACACACACCTATTCCTAACTCACAATTTCTTTCTGCAAAAGCCGACTCATGATTGCTGCTACTCCATCTCCAGCTGCAGCTCCGGTACCGGCTCCGAGTCGGACTCCGTCTCCGATTTCCCTGGCCATGGCATTTGCTCTTTAGATTTATACAGATTTTGTCAAACAAAACATGAGTTTGCACTTTTATGTGGGTGTGTGTGTGTGTGAGCTGCTGAAAGCCGATTTCAGTTGAGCTGCTGCCTAACTGAATTGGCCCAACATTAAGGGTAAGAGGACTATTCAACCTACATGAGCTCTCGTATACCAACTCTATACATATATACAATTCTATATTTGTAATGATTCAAATGTTTATATAAAAACAAATACAAAATCCACCAACTGGGAAAGGTTAAACAGGAATTTTAAATGATAAGCTTTTGTATTAAAGACGAGACAAATAATCTAAATTTTTAACTGAATGATACTTAAACAGTCTGCCTATGACATTGTAGTATAATAAAATACATATTATATTTTCAAATATATTTTGTGCGACATGTTCGTTTAACCGAAAAGCAATATCCACTGCAACCCATGACATTCATTTTGCATCAAAATTTTCTGCACAAAAATCTGCAACCTATGAACCACCTCCTTGTTAATTTTCCACATTGATTGAATTCACAATTTATTTTTTTGGTTTGATATTCTTTTTTTGGGGGGTGTGAGGGAAATATGAAAAATTAAATGATTCACTTGTCGATTTGCATAAAAATCAATGGCATGCACAAATACACATATTTCTGGCCTAGTCACAATTGCAACAGAGTATACTGTCTTTTTCAATTAAAACCATTTCACAACTACACACATACATACATAGGCAAATACGGGGGGAGACTGAAATATAAATGATTTGATCAAAGATTTTATTACTAAAGGGTACTAAATATAATTCATTTCGTTGTATATAATTCCCATTTATTACATTTATTACATTTCATTCTCTTTCAGATGGTTTTACATAGAATTCTTTATTATTTTGTTTATTGCTCTGGCCTTGTTTACTTTTTCGCCTACCCTCGCATATATGTATAGTATGCATATATCTGGTGTTATGTAGTTGGCCAGCTTCGCTTTAAATGCAAATGCAGATTTTTAAGCCTTGCGGCAGCTTTTGCAAACAGATTGTAAACAAATAAATGCCGCCAGTGCAACGTTGCAAAGGAGGCAGGCTGGCAGTCGAAAGGACTAACAGACAGACAGACCGACTCAGCACTCAGCCATGCAGCATGCAGCATGCAACACTGCGAGCTTATTGACTGGTCAATGTTGGGTGTTGCATGCAGCCAATGGGGCAGATTTCTGTATACACTCTTACACCCAAAAGTTGCCCTGCACACCATTTCACATACATACTTTCTTTTATATCACTTTTGTATCGGAATCTGTTTCCTGTATATACTTTGGCTCTACCGAACGTTTTTCACACTTAAGTGGTTAAATTGGCTGTGATAAATTGTCACAGGGAGAGAGAGAGAGAGAAAGTCAAAGTTGCTGCGCTACTGGGGCCACCTCAAGTCACATAAGTCACACAGGAAAAAAGATGGAAGGGCGGCAAGGGGCAACAACAAAAAAAAAAGCGTCATAAGCCCATAAGGACATAAGTAAGTAAGAGCAAAGGGCGAATGCCAGAAGAAGCAGAAACTGCTGCTTATTCATAGAGTTCTTGCCTGCTGATGACAGTAATCATAACGCATCAGCTCATCAGCACATATTATTACAGACAACATGGGCGTAGCCCCATCGGAGGATTTCCGGGGGGCTAAATCATCTTTCGTTATAGAACAAATTTTAGCAACTTACTATGCAGTTCTCAATTGGACAAATTCTAAATGTATCACCTTTATACCATTAACTAGTTATCATCAAGGAGCAAGATTGGCAAGAACTAGATTTAATATGTTTTCATTCGAGAGACAAATATAATTTAGCTTCATCGCCCGCCCCTCCCTTTTACCACGTCCATGATAGTCAGCTTGTGACATATGACAACTGGGAATTAATATTACAGCCAGCCAAAGTATGGCAAAAGTCAATGTCATAATGAGTATGGGTCGGTGATGAGACCGTGGAGGGGGAGACACTGGTTGGGAGGTTGTGAGTCGGATTCGGTTTGGGGGGTTGGGTTAAGCTAGTGAGTTATGGCAACCTTTTAGATGCAGTCACCAAAATTAAATGTCTCTATACAAATGAAACTAGTTTGTCTTGATTATAGGTAAAAGGAAAAGAATTTATGAAAAACTTCAACTTTAAGTAGCTAACCGCATTAAATTCTTCGAAACTCTTGTGGTGGAAAAATGGCAACAGGAGCATTAAGAAAAAAATACTATGAAAATTCTGTAAAAGCTCTCAGTCGATTTATTTATGACTTTTCTCATTGAAGAATCAGACAACTCTTTTAATTAAAAGTCAAAGAGCTTATATTTGAGCAGTGGCTTGGAGAGCCTTTTCTTTTGTATTAACTTTTGTTATTAAGATCTCCAGTAAATGAGGTAGTAATAACGTAGATACTCGGCAGATATTCACTCCAAATTTAACTTTAGCTCCTATAGTCTCCGAGTGCTAGGTGTTCAAGATGAAGAATATATATTTCTTATGGGGTCGGAAATATTTTTTTTGCCTATTACAGAAATTTAAGCCCTTTTACCCTGGTAGAGGGTAAAAAAATATCTTTGTGTGCATTCTTTTCCCGATTTGACTACAAATCCTAATTCTTTGTCAAGCAAGGTTAATTTTGATAAATTGTTTATTGAAATAAAATCTCTTATTTTAAATAAAAACACCAAAGAAACAAATTCTCATTCATTGAAAGTTTTTGAATTTTGGAATGGTCCTTGTTATAAGCAATAAATTATTCTTATATTGACAGGGAAAGTTAATTGCTTTGTTTAAATAAATAAACGTGTTAATGCAATATTAAAGAATTCAAAAAATAGTGTCTTCTTTTTAAGTGTATTTTTAATCTCACTCTCTCTGTCTCTTGGTTTCTCTATCTCCCCGTATCTGATTGTCTCCCTCTCTCCCTCTCTCTCTCTCTCTGATTTTCCATTTCAATAAAATTTGAGTGTTCATTTCTTTATATATAAAAGTAAAATATTTTCCAAAAATTGTTTCGCTTTGTCATTACATTTAAAAAAACTATATAAATTTATTAAATATTTCGAAATTTGTATTATTTAATTTCACTTTTTGCATTCGAGCATTTATTATTAATATTATTCACTTTAGTTGACTAAAAATGTAGAATAAAACTTTCAATTATATAGAATAAACTTGGGTAGCTCATGAGTGAGTGAGCCAAAATGAATGGCTCACTGAACTGAGCCACTGAGCTTGTTCATTCAATATGGCTCAGTTTGGCTCACTAGCTCATTTTGGCTCACTAGCTCAGTTTGGCTCACTAGCTCATTTTGGCTCACTAGCTCAGTTTGCTTCACTAGCTCATTTTGGCACACTAGCTCAGTTTGGCTCACTAGTTCATTTTGGCACACTAGCTCAGTTTGCCTCACTAGTTCTTTTGGCTCGTTTTGCGTTCTTCTCAATTGGCGATCGCAAAGTGAATTTATGAGCTATCTGCAAGTGAGCCATATGAGTGAGTTGGCTCACTTCGAAAAAAAGAACGAGTGAGCCGGTTCACCTCAATGAGCTGCTTTTACCCAAGTATAATATAGAATAATATTATAAGCTTAAATTACAAGACGAATGCTGGGGAGCTAATCAGTTGTCCAGGAAGTGAGTACATACATGCATATATCACAGAATACATCATTATTTTCTATCTACTATATAATATTCCATAGCTCCATCTTACAAAATTTGACAAAACAAATCTTTCACCTTATTATCCGAACAAGTTTTTAGTTTTAATCAAAATTAAATAGTTTTAATTCAAGGTCAAAACTAACTTAGCAATGCAGCTAGAGAGATATCAATCATCCATATTTTTTTGTAATTTAAATGCCAAAAAGAGAAAGGAAAGAGTATGAAAGAATGTTCTTGAATTTAAAAATTTTTTAGTTCTAAATTCCACCAATTTGAATACTTTAGTGATATTTTAGCAATTCAAAACTCACGCAATAACAAATATTTTAATTGGTTAAAGCAGCAAAAGAAGTTAATATGAAAAAAAACTTGTTTAGTTTTAGAAAGAGAAAATGAAGAGTGGACACTTTTTTGCGTTTTGTTAACTTCCTCGACGCGTATACTCCCTTGGGGCACAAAGTAAGCGATATTCCTATCCAACGTTAGTGTTGATGTGCATATCATTTTTATGGCTATTTCATGCAAAATGTTGCCAACGAGAGGACATTTGCCAGCTCCACATGATTCTCCACCGCAATTGCCATCTCCATTTTTTTTTTTTTTGTTGTATCCGTTTCTCCTTTTTTTCTTTTCTTTCTTTCTTCTTTTTTGTTTTTTTTTTGTTACTCATGTGTGTGTCTTTTGCTGTCTCTAACTTGCCGGCTGACCGACTGCATTTGCAATTTATAAGCGTCTATGTATGTATCCTCTTTGCCCCTCACTCTTGCCACACTCTTAACCATGACCATATCCACCATTCATCCACATCTATCTGCAAGAGGGTTTTTGTCCACTTGTAGCTACAAAAGGAAACAATGGAAATGTAAATTGTTTTTATGTCTATGTTTTAATTTTTGTCCAGCGAACGGCGACCGACTGAGTGCAGTGCCTGCATATTTGGCGGTAGGCCTCGGAAAGGATTCCTGTCCTTTCTGTGTGTTGGTTTTTGCCTTCTTTTTTTGGCTAGCTTTTTTGCGTATCTTTGTTGTTCTTGTTGTTGTTCCCCCTTAGTTTTCATTGTCGCTGTCATTGGATTTTGTTGCTCTTTTTTTTTTTTGTGATTTTTTTTTTCGTTGTTGTCGCTGTTGTTGTAATTTCGTTTGGTTTGTTTTGTTAATTTGCATACGCGCAACTTGCAACATGGAGACGACGGTGATAAAGACATAGAGATAGAGACAACGACGGAGTCAGAGACGAAGACAATGTGCTGTGGTGGTGTTGGCCATTGCACCCTGGCGGCAGCCATTCAACTTGTTCATGACATTGACGTATACGTATGAATTCCATAAATGTTGAATATTAAGGTATGCATTACGAGCAACCAGGGAGTCAGTCACACAACCGAGTACACAAACTTGCTTGAATAAACCAAGAACAAAACAAAAAAAAAAAAACATTGTTATGTGTACATATATTAAAGTTGGGTCGAAGTCCGAGATACCTAAAATAAAACCAAAAAAGAAACAATTAACATAAAGATATATATAGTTGGATGAAATCAAGAGCAACCAATTTATAGTCTTGCTCACAATGATCCACATTATTTATTAATTTATTCTCAAATTTTGTTTAATTTGCATTTTTTTCCTATTTTTTTTTTTTTTTTGTGTTGAGCCTAGCAATCAATATTGATTTGAAATATAATTTTATCTCGATGGTCTTTCTCTCAATGTCTCTTTTTTTTCGCCTAATCTCATGTTAAAAAACATTTGCTAAGTAAAAAAGTCACAAAGACCCGAAAAGCCACTAATTTCAAACCTGAAACTGCCGTCTTTGCCTGCTTGCACTACAGCGCCACTGTCGGTCAACTTTGAACTTAAAATTTGATTTTGTAGCCCTTGAGGCGTGTACAACAGACAGACTTAATCTCTCAATGTGGATCAAGATCATATTTATGCATATCCAAACTTCGGTAATATGTTACATTTTGTTAATTTTAATATACCCATTCATCCAATGGGATACAGGGTAAGAAAAACCTTCATTAGCTACCATTAGAGAGTGGAGCTTCAAAATTTTAGATGAAATTGTGTTGAAATACAAAACGAAATGAAGCTTGAATTATTCTTTGAGTTGGAGAATGGAAATGGAAATGGGCATGGACATGGATATGGATATGGAAATGGGCCTAGGCATGAAGATGGACACATGGCCCTTGTTTTTTTTGCCTGCGTGTGTTGTGTGTCATTAAAGTTTCATCAACGCGGCAAACAGCAAACCCCTCAAATCCCCAGAGTCCCGCAGGCTCTTGCCAAAAAATAAAATGAGAGAAAGAGAGAAGCTGTGGTAGGTATAAGGGGGGGTATGCGGGCTTGGGAAAAGATGGTCTCTGATATTGTCATTACATGCTTCAAGGATATCTTTCTGTGGCGTAACCAAGGCAAATGTACTTTTGACAGTTCAACTCTTGAAAGGGTTGACCAACTTCCCTCAACCCCGAATAACTCCCCCCTTACCACCCTACAGGTCTGACCCCAGCAACCGCAAAACGAAACAGAAAACTCTCTGAGCACAAAAGATTTGTTTGTTATTTGCCAGGACAACAGCTGCTTTTGTATGTATGTGTGTGTGTGTGTGTGTCGTGGCATAATGCCGCTGGCCATGTGGGAATGAATCTCCATCCGCCACCGCAATCTGCCGCCCAGCCACTGGCCGTCCCCCAACCCCCCCTCCAAGAAATGTTTAGTTTAATAGTTTTGAAATGATTTTCTTCCTTGTGGCAGCAATAAATGTTAGCCAAGTGTTTAAATATTTATTAACGAAACGAACGAATGTGACCTTTTGCGTTAGTTTCCAATTTGTATCTCTGTATCTGTTGCTAACGTTATATGTCAGTAAATTGTATCGTACGGATGGCGCATACTCCATCCCTCCCTCTTGTGGGCATTGGCAATTTTCGTCTTGGCCAATCAAGTGACTTGTTAACGCGCAATGTGTGTATACATATTCTTCTTGATAATGGATAATTGGTTCAATTCTATAAGTTAACCATTCAACACGGCTAAACAATTACAGGCCTCTATGTGAGACAATTGATTAAACATTCCCCAATATATTGTAAACATTTGAAAATATTATTGTTTATCTAATTTCTTGGGCTTATGGTTACTAAAACTCTCGAAAGTTGGCCAAACCTCAATGGGCAAGTGTATATAATATATGGGCAACATGCTGCCAGCAACATGTTGCTAAATATGTTTTGTGGAACGCATGTGGATCGTGTAACGAACTAAACATGTTTGCTTATGTTGCAATAACTAAAACCAACTGAAAGCCATCTAAAATCGAAGAATTAAACATTCTTTGATTAAGTTTCTATTTTATTTATAGATGAATTTTGCCTGGCCATAAAACACTTGATATTTATCAACAACCTTTTCCCTCGGCCTATCATTTTGTGGCCATAAATAATCGGCCACCATGTTTACCCCAAGCGAAGTAAGCCAATTTGAAATTTAGTTGCCAAAATGATCTTGACCAGCATTTTTGTATGCTTCTGCCTGGCCTCGGCTATCAACTATGTGAGAACGCGTCGTCAGCGTTCATTGATTAAGAATCTCAACGGGCCCTTCACTTTTCCATTGCTGGGATCAATGCACAAATTGGTGCTGCTAACGCCAAAAAGTTAGTGCCACCGGCCAACAATTAAACGGTTTTTCACTAAGCCAGACAGATTTCTTTCAGCGTAGTGCTGCCTATATAGCAAAATATGGAAGCTTCACTCGCTGCTGGGTCTTCCATCGTCTGTTTATACCATTGACAGATCTGGAACTGGTTAATCAGCTGCTCTATAATGCAGATCATTTGGAGACTGGCAATCAACTACTAAGAGATTGGCTTAAGAATGGCATGCTAATGTGCCACAAGAATCAGTGGTCACATCGTCATCAGCTACTGACCAAGCTATTCGACCAGCAAAATTTGTTCCATCTAATTGAATTGTGTCGTCATCAGGCAATGCAACTGCAAGTAAAATTAGCAGAGAAGGCCAATCGAGAAGTATTCAATGCATGGGAAGTTGTGACACCCATTATGGCAGATCTGATGGTTCAGATCACTTGCGGGGTGAGACCCACAGAGGATTACGTTTTGGCATTGAAAAGGTAAATGGGTAACGCAAAAATTCATTGATTACTCTCTCTCTCTTTATCTGACACAAACTTCTCTAGCTTGACAGAGCTGTATCGCAAGCGTTTCCTTAGTTCTCAATCGGCAAATCGGTTTACCTTTTGGCTTAGTTGTCCCCTTATGCAGCGACGTCAGCTGCGTTTGATTAAGCAGCTTAATACAGATCATATACAGTTTATTAATCAAAACAAACGTCAAATGCAAATCAAAAACGATTGTTTTATAATAGATCGTTTTGAGCCGAGAAGTTCTATATATCATCAATCCTTATTGGACATTCTAATGGATCAAACAGAAGAGGAAATCTGCGGCGAGTTAAATACTTGCAACTATTTGGGCTATTTATTGTGTAGTACAACAATTTGCTTTATTCTTGCCATGATTGCCCGTCATCCCAATGTCCAAAATCGTTGCCAAGAGGAAGTGAAGATGGGTCAATCCTCTTCCGGTTGGAATCTACAGCATTTGCCATTCCTAGAGGCTGTTATATTGGAAACATTGCGCCTCTATCCACCCCAAGTCATAGTTGAACGGGAGTTGAGTGTGGATTTCCCTTACAGTTAGTTGGATTTATTAATTGCCAATAATTAAATTCATTATTAATATAATTAAGTCTCATTCAGCTCATACAGTGGTAGGAGATGGAGTTTTGCCTGCTGGTGCTGAAATCTATATAAATTTGTTTGAGATGCAACGAAATACGGATCATCTAATGGATCCCCATCACTTTCAGCCTGAACGTTTTCTGCTTCCAAATCCTCCCGAACTTTTAAGCTTTGGCCTTGGTCCACGCTCATGTCCGGCTCGGCAGTTCACTGTGGCGCTTCTCAAATCGATATTGGCACCGATTTTGGATAAATTTGAATTACTACCCTACGGTGATGCTTTGCGTTTAGATTTGCACCTTGTTCTTGGCTCGCAAAATGGTTTTCAATTAGCTTTAAGAGAACGCTGAAGACTGTTAATAAATGACAATCTACTTTTATTGCTTATAAAGTACAATTTCTCGGGATCATGCCCAATTGGAAGCCCGTGCTGGAACGCATTACAATATTAACGACACACTCGAGCGGCTCACCCAATGGCAGTAGTTCAAATTCTCGCACGATTTTGGCAATTATCATTTTCATTTCAAGTTGGGCAAATTTTTGACCAATGCAATTACGTGGACCGGCACTGAAGGGAATATAATTAAAGGCACGTCCACGGTCACCGGACTCATGCCGTTCCGGCCTGAACACATCTGGTTCTGGGAAGTTTTCTGGTCTATTTTGTACCCCATATATTCCGATAAGTACCTCAGATCCAACTGGTATAGTACCCGCTCCGTACTTTGAATGGGCTATGAAATAGAAAGCGAAAACTTAGAAAAGAGTTCCGAAAGTTAAGTGGCAAATTTTGTTCCTTACTGTACTTAAAATCCGTTTGCAACTTGCGTCCCACCAAGGGAACTGGTGGATACATGCGCAATGTCTCTTTGATCACACATTCCAAATATTTTAGTTCACTAAGATCCCGAATAGTTATGGGACGACTTCGATCCTGGCCCAAAACTTCAATAATCTCGGCCACAAGCTTGGCCTGTACCTGAGGATGACGCGATATGGCAACCAGGCAAAAGGATATGGCACTGGTGGTTGTATCATGACCCTCAAACATAAATGTGTCGACCTCTTCGCGAATCTCATCATTGGATAAGGGTCTGCCATCAACGTTGGACTGAAGTAAGACATCTAATAGGGCCATTCGTTGCTTGGTGCCCACATCATCATTCAACTGATCTTCCTGATGCTGCTTCGCTTGCTCCTCCTCTAATGTCGCCCGACGCTGTTCTATCACATTGATGGTGTACTCATGCATGGTGCGAATCATTTGCATTTGCTGCCACTTCAGATGCGGATGTGTCAGTGTGAAGAGCAGCTCGTTCTGCAGATACACGGACATGAAACGCCAGCTCATCATGGCAGTGCAACTAAGAGAATATCTCTACATTAAAAATGATTCGAAAGCATTCTTATCCATTCTTACTCATTGACAGCTTTGGCATAGGGTGTGCTCTTACTCTTCTGGGCATCCACTTTAGTGCCCATGGCCGTTTCGGCAATAATATCCAAGGCGGCCAGACATATGTAGGAGTAGACATCAAAGGCCTCACTATTAGCACACTGTGCCAGACGACTTATACACACATTCGACTGGTTATCGAATACCTCCACAAATTGCTCCAATATCGAGAAGTGAAATGTGGGCGTAATGATCTTGCGACGCTGGTGCCACACCTTACCATCGCTCAATAGCAAACCATTGCCCAGCCATTGGCCCAATACCTTATATACAGGATGTTTAACCAAATGATCCTGACTACTTAAAATCTGCTCATTGAACTCGTTGTCGGCACTTATTATAAGCAATCGATTGAATACCCAAACGCGCTGAAGGGGGCCCAATTTACTTACATGAAGACGAACTACCTTAAAAAAACCTGCAAAAGCAAGTAAAATATTAATCGGTATTAACGTGAATAATAGATTAGCCAAATATGCCCAGGCCAACAAACAATAATAAACCCATTGAGCAAAAAATAATCAAACACAATTTCTATTTTCGATCACTGTGATAACAATAAAAGTTATAAACATTTCAACAATTCGATAAGTATTTAATAAAATAATCTTCCTGTATTCAAATAGCTCAAAGTGCACTCAAAACTTCCATTCAAATGCTGTAAAAGTTCAACAATTCGAACTTTTTAAAAATTGGAATCATCTTAATATTGGAACCTGAGTTTCTACTGAAAAGCAACAGAAAAAATGTTCCTTATATTGCTTAAATATCAATAGGAAAAATATATTTTATAAAACTTTTTCTCTACAAAAAAGTCTCTTAGAAGCTTTAACTTTAATTGTTAATCTCCATTGAAGACTTATCCTAAGATATCAATCTAAATTAAAATTTTAAAATATCAGAAGAACAAAAATAAATTTTGAAATTATTTCTAAACAAAAGTCTAAAAATTCTTACAAGTTTTATTAGAAAATTGTCTAAAAGATTTTTTTTGTATCGTTAACTTTTCTAACCCTCGACTTGCTGACTCGAAAAGGTTTATCTTTCCTAAGCGCTAATTTAAAAAAAAAAATTTTGACTTGATTGCTTTGAAAAAGGAAGCAAGTCCCTGCCAACATTGAGTATTACCCTGTACTAAGTAGAATTTAGTCTTTCATAATCGCTCGGAATTCTCTTTATATGCCACAATTTAATGTTAGACTTATCTTCGATTTTAACCGATTTAGTCAGCAATTACATATTGACTTAATCTTTCATATATACGATATACTTACAGATCAAATTATTCGTTATTTTTTTATTTTAGGAGCAAATATAATTCTAGCAAATTTTAGCTAGTCGAAGTTTTTAAAACTCTATTTTCTTTCGAAATAATTATTTTCCATCGAAACTAAAATTTTTTCTACATCAATCGAAAATAGTTTCGATTTAGATAGTTACGTGAGTATAACAAGTTTTCATTTTTTTTCTTACTGGTTCAATTATTTTATATTTAGCAGTTGCATGTTGCCATTGTCAACATGTTAATGAATATATATATATATATATATATATATATATATATATACATATATATATATATATATAGTTTCATGGCCAGTTTTAGTGCAATGCGAGATTCTACTAACATTTAATTAAGTGAGACTTTCATTGTCTGAGTCATTTGTATACATATGAATCCACTATTATAATTTGTAAATGCTGTTGGTGCATTTCAGTTTTATCCGACGAATTGGCCAGATTGGATTTCTATATTATTATTTTTGCAATAATTTTATGTACGCTAATTGTTTTGGTCATAATTCCACTGATTATAACAATTATGTCCTTTGGCCAGTTTAATTGTGTGGAATACAAATTGTTTATTTTTTTTTTCTTACAATTGTTGTACATTTTCAACACGATTTGTGCATTAATTATTAGATTATTTTTAATGTTTATTAACGTGGCCAATAGATTTCGTTTGTTTGCTTTGTCCTTTACTTTTTTTGTTGTTGTTTTTGTTAAAAATACCTACTCTGTGGATTCATTTTAACAACAATATGTAGAGCACCCAAAAGTGGGGGACAATATGGACCCGGTAGATTCGCCACCGCCTGGCGGCGCGACCTCTGGCCATAATGGATTAACCAGGCGGCAGTGAACAACAGCAAGACTATAGCGAACAGCAACATGATTGCAACTAAATTGCATTTGAATATAGAACTAAGCTACAACCGCTCAATGGGGAGGATTATCTTATCGTAATATTCCCCTATACCAGATTAAGCATATACGATGGACTTTTGTTTTATTAATAAACTTGGTGATTGTGCAGTGATAATTGAACAGTAAACATATCTGCTATTCATACTACATACATATATGTATATATAGCCTCTAATCGGTCTATTTTTGAAATGTGCAAATACTTCTCTGTTAATTGTTTTTAATTCAGCGGCGATAACGAAGTTCCAGCTGGCTTTTTTTATTTTTGGTAGTGGCAGTAGGTTATCATGAGTCCCCCATTCTTTGATGCTTTGGTGTAACTTCTCTTCTTTTTTTTAAGTAATTTCCGTTAGAGACACTCGTGCGGAAATTAAAACATTTGCCCTGATGGCGACCTCCATCCTTCATTTGGACTCAAAAGGATCCAACCAGTTGGCCTGGGATAGATAGATGGAAGGATGGATGGCTGGATGGATGAATGGATTGGCATGGCCTGGCAGAGTATCTGCCTTTGAAAAAACTAATTAACAGTAGCTTCCTTCTGACCGGGGCCAGCCAACTTTGACTTTGTAATGTCATTTTATTATTTTAAATGGCAAAATGGTCACCAAGCACACACGCACACACACATACGTATGTAAATGTATAATATATATACAAACATACTTTACACACACAGGCATATCTGCAGAAATAAGTGCATACAAGTGAGTGTGTACACACACGAAAAGTGTTTTTAATTGTAGACGCAATGAGCATTTTCAATTTTCACAATGACTGTTATAAATAAATGCTTGGATATATACATATATATATATATATATTTTTGTTATTGTTGTTGTTTTTGTGTCTTTTTTGTTGTTGTCCGTGTGTTTCAGCCACGATGCGTTGCCGGCTCAAAAAGATTTTCCACATTAATTTTGCATATTAAAAATGCAATTTGTTGTATTAATTGCAGCATGTGAAATGTATCAGACAATGCGAGTGATATGCGCCGGCGGTGGCCAGTCAGCCAGGCAACCCACTAGCCAGAGAATCAAGTCACGTTGCCATATCCAGCGCAAACAAGCCAACCAAACGGATAAGGGACTATGGACAATGGACAACACGTTGTGTGCGTTATGTGAGTAATACAATTGTATGAGAGACAATGAGAAAGGAAGAGAAAGAGAGAGAGAGAGGCCAAGAGAATATCCAACAAAACCAAACCACGTGACCAAATGCAGTCGTTTTCGCCTCTTCGCTGAATGTGAGATGTCTGTGTGAGAGATTTTAAAATATATGTATATAAATTTAACCAAAACAAAAAAATAACAATATGAGAGAAATCTGATATTTTGTTTAAGGCTTCGAATGGCCACACAAATTGATATAAATGATGTACAGAAATGAAATGCATTGAATTCATATATATATTAAAGAATGCCTATTAAACTATATAGAAATGAATGCATATTCAGATCGGAGAACTCACTTCTATATAATTGCAAATGCATCTCTAAACATATGCACACACAACACACTTTTCTATATGGGTATATATATGATTTTATTTACATATCTCAATGTTTGGATTTCGTTTGATCATTGTTTGCTAATTGATTGATTTAAAATTAATTGTACTTTCATTAAATTTAGATGATAGAACATATTTTTGGTGTTTGTTTTAACATAGATTCTTAGAATTAAGTAAGCAATGGCGCTTAAATGAATTTCATTCATCGTCACAGTTCTCAACACATTTATAAGAATTCATATTCATAGTATAACATATAGAAACAATTGAAAACCTGTTTGACAACATCATACATGTCAATGAAATTCAGCAATTTGTTATTCACATAAGTATTGAGCTTCCAATATATATTAGAATAACATTTATAAAGACAACAAATGTACTTAAGTTTCTGCTTGCCGCTGATCTATTCTGTCTTAGCAATAGATCTTCTAAAGGATATCGTTCTGTTCCCTTCTCGGCCATGGCTCGTATACCCACCCACGATTCTTCCGCCAAAAGGCGTATATGGTCGGTGGGTGGGAAAAAGCCATACTTTCTGCCCGATAACTCGAGAACGAAAGAAAGAGGAAATCCTATTTTGTAAGCATAGTCGAGACTAGTGCCACCAATTAGGCCGTAATTATGGCCTGGCCTCGGCCTAAAGACTGTTTGATAAGCATCACGTATTGCATTCGCTCCGTATTCAGCTATCTCGTGAAGTTCTTGATCGTTTTTCGCGTCCACACTGAAAGCACAACATTATTTAGTTGAGCTAAAACCAAATAATTCACTTACGTTTCATATACCCAAGGATAAAATATTGATTCATTATGTGAGTGCAGTGATATATACATTTTGCCACGCTTACTGGCTACTAAATCAAGCATTATGTCACGTACTGCAACTGTCTCGGATTCGGAAAAGGGTTTACTTCCTGCATAACCTTCTCCACAAGGATCAGATAACTCTGGGTAGCCCTTTTTCCAATGTATGTCAAAGTTGCGATTGAGGTTGGTACCAAAGCAGGAATTTCCATTTGGCGATCGGGTATTACGCCACCATGGATCTTTAGTCCGTGAATATTCATAACCATCTGGATTCACCAAAGGCATAATGATCCAGTCGTAATCCTTCAACAGATGAGCATTCTCTTCGTATTTACCAAGCAACTGGTCCACAACATAAAGGGCCGCAGCCGGGGTTATCCATTCACGTGAATGCATAGCGGCATCCAAGAAGATAACATTCTTTCCCGTTCTTCCATCGCCATTTGTTATGGTGATGGTCTTTAAAGTGCGATTCTCAAACGATTTGCCGGCATCTTTTAACAAGACACGATCACCATATGCCTCTGCAACCTTATCCAAATATTCCACAATGCTATCATAGCTTAGATATTCATCCAGCTCAAGAGTTGGCCCAACATGACGGCGATGATTCACTTTTACACGTAAATGTGGAAAGGCATTTGATGAATTAATCCAAACGCCAATAATTAATGCGATAAAATACAAAGGCAGAGCGTGATCACTTTGAAACATGTTGCTCGACTGGTTTACCAGTCGGTACTAACGTTGTTTCCAATCAGAAGCCACTAGTTGGCAGCGATTAGAAAAATGAGATAAGACGCCTGCGAATACATGTATGTATATTCTCTTTTATTTTAAATGCTATTTATACATCAGAGAGAATTTACATTGTTTATTAAAATTTGCTCAATTTTTTGTATACACATTTATTGAATAAATTTCAAATTTTGTATTTTCTTTAACGTAAGCTAAATGTTCATCGACGCTTCTTAAAGCTCAATTACACTGTTCGGCGTTTCCTATCAAAATCGTTATCGAACGCGTAACGCAACTGTCAGTTCAGGAAAGTTGCGAGAGAAATTGAAATTATTTAAAAATCTGAATGGATAATTAATTGTATTTTTTCGTAACATTGTAAGTTGCAGTTGTTTAAAGTTTTTAGTACACTTTCGTGGAATTGTCGATAGCTGTCTGCGATCCAAACTAATTCTTTAGGTTCTAGCTGCGATTTAAGCTTGTTTGTTGTTGTTGCATCGAATGTCTGTTTTAAACTCTTTGTCATTTATTTCACTCATACAATTTGATATTGAATAGTTTTGATTTAACTTTTTGGCGGTAGAATTCGGAAAGCTTTTTCCCTTCCCACTTTGCTTGCTTTAGATTGTAAAACGGTTGACAGATATTGCTATAAATAATCGGATAATCGAATTGACGCACTAGTTTTCAACAATTGATGCAAAATTTCTTTCTCTTTTCGGCTCTCAAGAAGATCGTGTTGCTTAAGAAGAACTTTACATTTTCAAATGATACCTAGAAATATGCATTCATTTAAGATATTTAATATATGATTTTGTAGGTTTACCTAAAAAAAAACATCGTTGCTTATTTTAAATTTTTCATTAATCTTAAAATCGATCAAACGAAAAATAATCAGTCCTGTTATCGTTTGCCTATCGTTTGGAATTGGCGTTCTCTTTCAAATCAAGAATAGTTTACTAGAACTATTTAAATTATTTAAAAATGATCCGATCTTATTGAGACTTGACGACTTGCTTATTGCACGACTACAAATAGTGTATCAAATTTGGTAATTCAGATTCTAGAACGAACAAGAAAAGAAATTGAACGATTTGATTAAATCAGATAAAGAAAAACTACAACAATCCGACAAAAAAAAACAATCATAAAGGCAGTTAATTTTGCTTATGCTGTTTTTGTCCTTTGAGTATTTTACTTAATAATCAAAGAACTGCAATAAAAACTTTGCTTCTTCAATACACTTTTTTATTTCATATAATTACTGTTCGACCAATATTAACTACAATAAAATTTATAACAAACATATAAAATTTATTAAAAATTTTTATCTTTCTGCTTGCCGCTGATCTGTTAAACTGATCTTCAAGCGGATACCGTTCCATTGCCTTTTCGGCCATGGCTCGTATGCCCACCCACGACTCATCCGCCAAAAGGCGTATATAGTGGGGCGGAGGAAAAAAGCCATAATTTCTACCCGATAACTCGAGAACGTATGGAAGAGGAATTCCTATTTTGTAGGCATAGTCGATGCTGGTCCCACCAATTTTGCTGAAGCTATTAGCCGACTTCGTCTTGAATCTTGTTTGATAAGCCTCACGTGTAGCATTCGCTCCGTATTCAGCTATCTCTTGAAGCTCTTGATGGTTTTCAGTTTCTATACTGAAAATACTATGTTATATAATTCAAATGGTAGGATTCAGTATTACTTACGTGTCAAATACCCAAGGGTAGACTATAGATTCAATATATGAATGGAGTGATATGTACATTTTGCCACGCCTATCGGCAACTAATTCGTGCATTATGTCACGCACTGCAACTGTCTCGGATTCGGAAAAGGGTTTACTTCCCGCATAATCATCGTCACATGGATCAGACAAATCCGGATAGCCCTCTTTCCAATGTATATCAAAGTTGCGGTTGAGATTGGTACCAAAGCAGGAATTTCCATTTGGCGATCGGGTATTACGCCACCATGGATCTTTAGTCCGTGAATATTCATAGCCATCTGGATTCACCAAGGGCATAATGATCCAGTCGTAGTCCTTCAACAGATGAGCATTCTCTTCGTATTTACCAAGCAACTGGTCAACAACATAAAGGGCCGCAGCGGGGGTTATCCATTCACGAGAATGCATAGCGGCATCCAAGAAAATAGCATTCTTTCCCGTTCTTCCATCGCCATTTGTTATGGTGATGGTCTTTAAAGTGCGATTCTCAAACGATTTGCCGGCATCGTTTAACAACACACGATCAATATAAGCCTCTGAAACTCTATCCAAATATTCCATAATGCCGTTGTGGCTTAGGTAGTCATCCAGTTTAAGAGTTGGCCCAACATGACCACGTTGATTCACTTCTACGTGGGAATGTGTAAGGGCATTTAGCGAATCGATCTGGAAGCCAATAAATACTAAAAAACACAGAACGTGATCGCTTAGAAACATATTGCTGGAGTAGCTTACCAGTCGGTACTAACGTTCCCTCCAATCGCGCTAATTTAGTTGGTAAAGAGCAGACCCCTGTAAATATATTCTCTTCTCTTTGAAATGTTTATAAATACACCAGAGAGTAAATATGTACATATATCGAAAATTGCTCAATTTATTGAGATAGTATGTATATACAGTTTAACGCAACTGTTGAATGTTTAAACAACCAAAAGTTCTCTGTTCATGGAAAGAAAAAGTTTTTGGCAAAAATCCAAGAATCTAAGTTTTTCCCTTAACTAATTGATTTAGATTTAATTATAAATAGAAGAGATCATACTAGTTTGTGGTAGTTATAAATTTGGTTTATTTGAATATGGGATCCTTCTTAAAGCAACATCAAATTCAAAAGTAAATAGTGCCCAAGGAAATTTTGTAACAACTTGCCACTATTTTGCCTCTGTCATTGTAATGATATCTCTTTAAGAAGGGTATATACTATATATCAAACTTCTTCTTCATTTGAAAGACCTACACATGTATGTTGCTATATAGTTATACGTGTACTGCAAGGGTATCAAAAAGTTTGACTAACTTAACATTAAATTCTTGCTGGCCCTCTGGTTTTATACTCTCTAGTTTTTATCTCATTTTACAGCTTTGCCATTTGCGGTTTAAAAAGCCATTAAAAAATGTAATTATGTTGATAAATACGTCTTACTGGGCATTTTGCATTTTTATTTTGCTAACTTCCTTTTGACGGCATCCTCGTCCTTCTTTAGGTCCCTGTTTCTCGTTCTGGCCCTGGCAGCAAGAGCGAGGCTGATGCCATTGCCACTCAACTTTAGCCACAACAGCAAAACAAAAACAGTTCAGCACGGCCTTTCTTCTTCATCATCAACATCATCATCTCATCCTCAGTGTTTTCTTTTTTCCTACAACTTTTAGCCAACAATTTAGTTGCCTTGGTCGGGCAAATATTTTATCATTGCGCGCCTTTTTGCACTCAAGTGGGTGAAGGGTGAGCTAGCCCAGTGGCAGGGGGATAGGATGACAGGATGTTGGACTGTGTTGCATTTAAGCGGAGTTTATGGCTTCATTTCTTGCAAATTGTTGCCTTTAGTCACATTTGACTGGCAAAACTACTTTTCCACATTTTTCCTCCCCCTCCACATTTTGTGCTGTAAATATTAAGAGGACCAATATTTTGGGGACCTTTTTCTGTTTTTTTTTTTTTTTTGCATCTTGGTAATCAGTATGGTCATTAAAATGATAGCCAATCTAATGAAGCTATCATTTATGCAAATTATGAGTAGAAGAAAATAGCAAGGAAATTCTTTTGATTTGCCCATTGAGCCGAAATAACAGGGGCGGACTATCAACATGCAGCCTGGAAAAAAGGATTATTTAAAATTTCTCTGACTGACAACTGAAACACTTTGTGTTGTGCTAAAGTTATCCGATCTTAAATATTGTGTCAAATATTGAATGCAGCCCACCCAATTGGCTTATAGAGAAATTTCATTCATAGTTAATATAATTAAACAAACTTCTTACATTTCATTTGATATAAGTTTGTACAGATTACGGCCCTGAGCTACTGAAACTGACTATTGACTTTTGAGAGCTTTCTTTTTCTTGGGAATTGGGAAATTAATGAGGCTGCACAAATTTGATTTCAATTTCTAGATTGGCTCTAACACAGTTGTCAATGTGCATAATTTATAACGACACAAAAAAAAAGAGGAGAGAAACGAGAAAATGAGAGAAAGACTGAGAAAAAATGAGATTAGTTCATAAAGTGCGCCCAGTTGCTCAGTGGCTGTTTCCTGCGGGTCCTTGTTCGGCCACTTGCCATGCAAGTCACGTAGCCGTTCATGTCCGATTTTTAAGTTGGTGCTGCACAAATCACGTAACCCAAACCAAACCAAACCAAAGCAAATCCAAACCAAGAGCAAACCAGAACCAAGCTAATGTCGTACTTGGGGCTATTTGTAGTGCACTTTGTGTGGATTCTTTATGATTTGTTTACGCAGCCAAACACCCAAATTGAGACGTGAGTGAAAAATCGTGGCCAAGATTATGCTTAATGTTTGCTTTCATTGCAATCCTAGTGTTAACTCAAAGAAAGACCTTAACCCTCTTACAAATACTGTGGCAATGCTGGCTAAGCACCTGTCCCGTAACAAAAAAAATGGTGTGATTTTTTGTTTTATATTCTCAACAACAAAAAAAAGGTTTATTAATTCACATTAAATCACATTGTAAAAGCAACAATTCTCTTAGTAGCCCCAATGAGTACCGAAACCATCGAAAGTCATATGGGAAACGGTCTCCGCTGGCGAGTAATGAACAATGGCGGGCTGATGACTAACAATTGGTGAGGGATTATGGGCATACTGTTGGTAGACTGGAGCTGCTGGTGCAGCCTGTGTGAAGAGCGTGGGTTCATGATGATGATGATGAACTGGAACTGAAACTGGAGCTGCCACTGGGGCGGCATAGGTTAAAGTCTTGGCAATAGCCGGCTGATACACATTGTTGCTAATCCTTGTATCCTGTTTGTGAACCTGAGAATAGGGAGTGGCCACCAATTTGGCATAGTGAGAGACAGTACCATCGAAATTCCTAACCACATTCTGATGGGTATGGGCCACAGCATGCTCGTCACTTTGATAGCTAATGCCAGCTGGTTGGGCAATGATACCGGCCCAGGCAGGCACCAACAGGATAATGGAAATAGCAAGTCCAAGGATTTGGTTAGCCATATTGTTGAATCTGTAACTGAAATTGAAGTTGAATCTGTGAGAAAACTGAGGCAACTGTTGCTATTTGTGACTGCTGCTAGGGCATATATATATTTAGCGGCAAAAAGAGATTTGGTCCGATATTACTTATAAGTAGGGTCGAATCTAACGCCCGCACTTTATATACATACATATATACATATCCATATGTACATAGTTAGTTACCCATAAACCCGTTTCGCTTAATGCGATTGGCTTTTGCGTGACTTTCAGTTATCCATTTCTCTATCTCTTTGATCGTGGCAAATCAATTTTACATTTTTACAATTGCTCGACTCAACGTGACAGCGACAGCGACAGCAAGTGGCTTACCTCTGTCTATTAGAGGGCAACTGTGAAGGCGTGGCTGGGCCGGGCTGGCCTGGTCTGGTCTGGTCTGACCCACTTACAAGTGTCCATATTTATGCCTAGACATACATTAGTATTGCATAAGCAGGTCTGAGGTCGCCGCACTTGCTCCACTTTCAATGGATGATTTGACTGCTGCTGCTCATGATGATGACGATGATGATGATGATGATAATGTCTGCAAACGTAAACGCTCTGAAGTACCATCAAGTGCAGGGTATGCCCAAAAAATACAAACAGCCAGCACAATTTATGGCCCATTGGAGATGCATTAAAGTCGTGAAAAGGAAATTGTTAATGCATTTGTTCGGTTTCAGTTACCTCTCAAGCCTTTTTTTCTTTCAAGTATTCGACTGGGTCAACAAAGAGACACAATAAGGCAATATCACAAATAATTGGAACTCTTCCCACACGCTACACTCGCAAATGGTGACTAGGCAATTCGGACAGACAATATACAAATTGTTAATTGAATACCTATCTTATAGATTCTTGATAATTCAAAGTAATTTAAAGACATTTTAAATATTCCGATTATTTTAAAAACAAAAGTTTACTCAAGTTGAAAATCCAATCACATATTGTTACAAAATCTTCATAGTATAGATTTCTGCGTTCAATTTCGAATTTCGCTGGTTATTCTGAAAGATAGTCTCATTTTTGAATTATGTACAGTTAAATAGCATTTGTAAACTCCGAAATTTGATACTCTTTTAAGTAAAATTCCTATCCGCAATTAGATAACCTATTATTGTTGAAATATTTGACTTTACAATTGTCAGATTGATACTTCCATTGCCATTTCTAATGACACTTTCTCGATTATCGGATAAGAGCATTGTCTTTGGCTACTTCAAATTTGAATTGTTTTTAAAACTTTTTTTCTTAAACGTTACTTTTTTGTGATTTACACAGAAACAGGTAAACGATAAACAAGTTTCAAAAGTGGGAGATGAATTATGTATGTGTGTTGTACACATTTTTGTTTGAGTGTAGATTTTCTGCACTTTTGAAATCATTCGTTTGATCAATTTGAAGTTAAGTTACTTCCTGTTCCCCTTATTATTGGTCTTCTTGGTCCTCTGCTGCTGGCTTTTCAATGGGACAACCAACACTTGGATTGAAGTTGACTTGTTGTCGATTTCGATCTAATTCAGCTTTTCATGTCCATAAAAATCGCTCAGCTACAATTGAGTTATAATGCAATTGGCAAACGTAAAGCAAATGTTGTTAACTTGCAAAGAAAAAGAAAGAGAAAGGTGCACATAAAGAGAATCAGAAAGAGAGAGAGAGAGAAAGAGAGAGGGGAGGGGAGGAAGAATATGTCCATGTCCGATTTACCCAGAGCTGGTGTGGACATTGTTGTCTTGACTGTTGCAAAAACTTTTGCGCAATGAAAATGACACATAAATAGCATCAAGTTCTCTACGGCATGAAATGTGATTACGGATACGTCGATTTCGAGTTGAGTCGAGTCCAACTCAGAGTCACAACAGTCACCTTTGTTTGCTATATGGATATGTGTGTGAGTTTGTGTGTGGATGTGGGATGGGCCTGTATATGTGTGTGTGTGTGTCCATTATGGTTCTTATGAAATTTGGCCCATAAATTGTATTATGGCATTTATGCTTGATTTTATTTCCGTTTTGCCTTACAATCGTCCAGATGATTGTGTGGGTGGTGTCTGTCCTCTGAATTGGCTTAAATTCGTTTTGGTCTTGCTATTGGTCTTGGTCTTGGCTTTCTTCATCATTCTCGTCTTTAATTTTTATTGCACAGACAGGAATCACATGTGAGTGCTTAACATTTCAACGGTTTCTTTTAGAACCTTTTACACTTTGAACACCAACAGAAGTACCAGCAACAACATTGGCAATTTGAACTTCAATTAGCTGCATTTGGTCCTACTACATCCTGGACCCATCCCTTTGTACCAGCTCAGAGCTCAATGCCTCCGCTTTTGGTATACAATTACAAATGACGCGTCAGGGCCACTCCACTCCATGCCAGGCCAGGCAAAGTCAGGCCGGACCGAAAGTCAATTACCAAAGAGAAGGGGACAAGAGACTCCGCCCTCCACTCCATTCGCATAAAAGCCCGCGCCTCGTTGGCTAATTGGAATTGAAACATAAATTAAAAGTCAAAGACGAAAACGAAGACGAAGACGCCAGAATGCAACTAAAACTTTACGACTTCTTCTCTGGCATTGGCTTTTTGTTCTGGTCAATTCGTTAAGTATCGTAACCAACTTCCTCATTCACGTACTCGTAAACTACCCATGGGCGTAACATTGTTAGGGAGATCAAATGCAAACAATTTATAGCATTAAATGTTTATTCATTTCATTTAAATACATGAAATGATTTTTCAATAGAAATTCTATTTTAAACGGATAATATCTTTATATTAATATCCGACTCTTTTGCATTCTTTGTAATTGTGTTGATTCCATATGATTGCAATAAGAACATTGTGTTTCCTATTGGGAAAATGAGAAAGTAGTTATTTTTAAGTATTCATTTAAACCTAACTTGTGGATCACAAGATTAGATCATGACGGAGTTAAGCTACCAAGGGCTCGCATCTTTGTGAGGGGAACGTTCTTGACTACGACCATGGCTTTTGTGTAATGTTTTGTAATTTTAACGTTTTGTCGTAATACTCGACCAATTACGATAGTTTCTCGGCTTCCATTGCTAATGTTGTTGCTTTAGAGGAGCAGCTGCATTGACAGCTTAGATTAAGTGTTGACTATAAATTGGTTTTACTTTCTTGGCTATTTATGAGGCCAGTTCTAGTTGTGCTTGCCACTTGGCAAGTGAATAAAGTTATTTGGCAACGATTACACATATGGATTGGATGAGACCGTTGTATTTTTTACACACCTTTTTTTTTAAGGTCAAATTTATTCTAAATTGAAGTATAACAAATCTTTGTTTAGCCGCGCACTCCCACATGGACTTACTATTGTTCGGGTGGGGGTTGGTTTAACTATCTCAAATACCGTTGCGTTTGTATGGTGTTCTGTTGCCAATCAGATGGATTGAGTTACCGCATCCTCCACATCCTCTTCATCAACTCATCCACCTACACATCTTCAGCTCATGACTGTGGTCCTTCCCTTAGTCCTTGTCCAACTGCTTGTTCACATTCGCCTTGCTTTATGGCACAAAGGGGACTTGGCTTCAATTTTCTTTATATTACAACTTGATTTAATTTGACGTGAGACTTGCCTCTGGAACCCGAGCAACTGGAAGTCAAGCCAAAGCAGCAGAACCTGGCAATGGAGATTAAGATGGCGATGGAGATGGAGGTGGAAATGGAACTGACGCTTGACCAAAACAAAATTACAAATGAAAAACTACCATGAACCAAAAATGGTGGATAAACTTGAAGTTGGCACCGGAAATGATTGCAATGCGTGAAAATTCAAATTCCAAATTTTTCCCTGTCGTTATACAATATAAATATTTTTTTCTTTTCGTTTTATTGTATGCTTAATGAAAATATGAACAATTCCAAAAGTAAAAGTAATTTACCAGCTGCCAGATACAGGGACCAGGACACAGCACTCCAATAAGATGTTGTGGATGTCGGTGGGGGGTGTGGCTGATCTGGACCGATTGATATAATTTCATTAAGCGAAGCTGGCTGCCAGCTATTTCTAAGCAATTAATGTTCCTTCTTTGCCACAGAGAAGAGAACTTCACGCCCACTGCCTTCTTTAGACCGCACCCTTCAAAATTCCCACCCTCCCTTTGCCCCACAAGTGACACAAAAAAAAAAAGTGAAATACAAAAAATACTTCTAATAAAAAATTGAGAGCAAACGTTGTAGTAGTAGGGCGGGAGTATGATAATGAAAATGAAAATGCATAAACAGAAACAATTCCAAGTGAAGAAAAGAAGAGAAAGAAAGACAGGGAGAAAGGTTTTCTGCTTAGAAGTGTGGGGCTAACGGTGATGTGCTAGTGGTTGAGGGGCAAGGCAATGGAAAACAAGGCTGTCGTGGAAAACTCATTAAAACTTTTTTCATAGCCCATTTGAAAGCAATTTGTAAATTGTGAAACTTGCACTTGGCCAAGGCGCGAAGCAAAAAAGTGTAATAATTATTGTTTACCCACTTCTATTTTATTTTTTGGATGGGGATGTCGAATCAGGGAATGGTTGACTTGTCCACATTTAAGCGCCAGTCATTTAGTTGGATGCTTTTACTGAAAGATAGTTAATAAGAATCGACAACAATCATTTAACAGGTCACTGAAATATTAGGTTCATTTTAGAATCAGTGGAAACTTGAAATTGCGGTGATTCTTTTACAGAGCGAAAGAATGCTAATGGTTGAAGGATTCGCAGATTTCTCCCAAACAGACAGGCAGGGAATATTTGTATGTACCACAACCAATGTTCTATTAGAACACATCTAAAGTATCTATCCACGTGAAATTCCTTTACGGTGTTACCAGAATTGATAGGTCCTAAATGACTACTCTAATGTAAAGTTTAGTTTTGAAGAGTTGTTTGAAAATGTTTGTACCTACTTGCAATACACATACATACATATTGTATATATAATATTCCCAAGTTTAAACTAAAATTCAATGCCTACTTCTTTAAGATTCCCCTTTAATTTTAATCTGATAGCCCGAAGAAATCCAAAGGGATTTGTCAGAGTTTTGGTATATACAAATTTGCATTTGTTGTGTGTATTTAGTTAATAGCCAGTTTGACTTTTCAACTAACAGAACCAGGATATGTCAAGCCTTCTATGTCCATGCATTTGCTACCATCTTTTCATGTTGAAGATTCCGCCGTCATTTTGAGCCCGTGGAAAGGCTCACAATCGTAGACATTAAATCAAATTTCCGCACATTTCTTGTCGGGAGCCAGGGTATAAGAAAAATTGTGTTTGTTGTGGTTAGCTTCTTTTTGGTTTTTGTTCTTTTCGGTTTTTTCCTTTTTTTTTTTTTGTTCTTCTTGCAACTGCTGGTGCTGCCACAGCGGCACTTAAATATTCAAAGCGAACACTTTTTCTACACCTTTGCGTCTTGACTGAAGTTTCTCCATTACCTCCGCACCCACACCAACTTCCACTGATTTTTCCTTATTATTCATACGCTGCCTTTTCGTGTGCAGCGCCAAAAATTCCCACAGGATGCAAGTCAAAGGCAGCCGGTTTAGGGGTTAGGACTGGAACTGGCAAAAAGGGGCAATGATAGCAGGGGGTGGGTTTTGGCCGGAGTCAGCCAGGTGGGTAAATACATATGCAGTACTTCAAAAGTTTTTATAGACTTCTGTTTTGTGTTGGCATTATAGAAAAATGGTCTCATTTGAAGTTAGAAGCACACACACACACATGTATGTATATATTTTGTGTATGTATATATACATACATATATTCACAAATAGAAGTTAAAATAGGCGAATCTCACAAAGGAATCTATTTTTTTCTGCCTATAGTTTTATTAATACAGTAATACAATCTCGTTTTTCTGGCAGCTACAAAATACAAAATTATAGACAATGAAAAATAAACAAAAGTCGAAAACACTTGATATTTTGCAAAAGAAGTATTAGCATATACATATTTGGAATAATTCGCGTTAACAGACAATACTGCATTGTTGGACCAATCCTTCCTTTACCAGCTATCTGAAATGGTTGACTGTTTTGATTAAACTCTATGTATATTATTTTTTCTAAGCTAAAGCAAAAGTGACATCAATCTTTTAAAAATTTCAAAATTTAAAAACTGTACGGAATCAAAACGACAGGTGGAAGATAATAGCTGCTTACATGTATTAACATAGCTCGGGTTAATTAACCTTTTGTTTTTCAAATATCTCAACATTTCTTCCTCCTAAAAATGCTCGTTTCGTGATGTGAAATAAGTAATGATTTTTAGCTTTAACTTTGTTTAACTGTTAAAAAAGACAAAATTTACATTTCCGTTGGGCAATTTCAAATATTTAAATCAAAATTTATCGATACAAGTAGACGATAACCAACCACAACACAAACGGCCCGAGCAGTGTGGCCACAGCATACGTGAAAAAAGTTTGTTAACTTATCGATAGTCGTCAAAAAACCGAAACTATCAAGACTGTCGATACTGATTTGTGAAACTTCTAAATTGTAAAATATACGAACAAAAATCTAAACTTTTGACAAAACAAAGCAAACATTTGCAACGTGCTCATAGCAATATTAATACAAATTGTAAGAGTCAGTAAAGAGACGACAAATTCTACAGAAAACGAACAGAATTGAACGAATCGTGACAAGACCGGAGAGAGTAAGAGCGAGAAAAAGAACGATAGAAAGAGAGCAAAGACAGCCGCTTTTTACCCCGCACTCTGCGTATACCCTCTCTTCTGTTTAGGTTTTTTTTTCTTCAGCTAGTTGTAGTTGTGTGTGAAAGAAAAGAATTTCCACAGATTTGCGCCGCATAATCCAGAGATATAGAAATACGAACACAACGACTACGAAAATGTTAATAAACCTAAAGGTGAAGACTTTGGATGCGCGTACCCACGAATTCAGCATCGACAATGAGGTAATTTTAGAGGTTGTGGGTCCAGAAGCTTCTAAGCAGATTTAATTCGATTTTCCATTGTATTCCATGACATCTCTTGCAGCTTACCATACGCCAGTTCAAGGACCAAATTGCAGAGAAGACTAACATTGCTGCAGAAAATCAACGTATTATATACCAGGGGCGTGTGCTAGCCGACGACAAACAGGTGAAGGAATATGGTGAGTCATCTGTTTAATGGTGGGTGCAGTGCAGCGAAATCCAATTATTTACCTATTTCAGATGTCGATGGCAAGGTATTGCATGTGGCCGAGCGTCCGCCCTTCTCGCAGCGTGGCGCTAATGCTCGCAATAACGACGAACCAATGCGACCCTTTCGCAACGTGTCACGCCCAACACCGGGCGCTATACGCGCATCGCCCTATTTCCGTGCCCTCGATGGCATGTTGGTAGGCACAATGGCTATACCTGTTAACAATCACAATCCAGCTGCCGGGGTGAGTAGCCTATTGGGCGCTGACCTGGCAAACTGCATTTTACACTAATCAAATCTATCTATGGGTAGGCCCGCACAGCGCCTCCCAATCGCTTCCCAAATTCATCGTCCTTTTGCATTAACCGCATCACTGTGGCCCTGCACATGATTGACTGCGTCAACAATATAGCCGCATATCTAGAGAATCCTGCCGTCGGCCTTAACAATCAATCTTTGGACATACTCCAGCGCGGCCGCTGGTCCATGGAATCGACTGTGGTCGAGGTCGGTGTATCTTCAACTGACTTGCCACGCAATAACAACATCATCGACATGGTCCAGGATGCCGTCAATGCAGCTCTCTCGCGTGGCACAAATGGCCGTAACTATACGGTGGTGCAACTGCCCACCGTTTATACAAATGAAAGTGGAGAGACAACTCAACAACGTGGCAGCGAAGTTGGCAGTGAGGGAGCAGTAGGTGGTGCAGGTAGTGACAGCAGCGGTGAGACCACTGCTGCCGCTGTAATCATCGAAGATGTCATTGAAACTGACGATGAGGCAGGCGATGGAGCCTCAGATCGCTCGACCACACCAACACCAGATGCTGATGGCACAGATGCTAATGCTTTTGGTGGTGATATAGGCTCCGGCGTGGCAGCTCCTGAGTCAACTGCATCAGGATCTACTTCGGAAGCTGCTAATGGTGCTGGTGCTGCTGCTTCCACTTCCACTGGTGAAGCCAATAGCCCCAATGTAAATGTGAGCGGCATTGGGCCTCGTCGCCGCACAAGGCCCCAGGTGCTAGCCAATGTCATACAAAGTTATCGAAATGTTCAGACCCGTCTGGCACCATTTGTGAATCGTTACTACGAAATACTTGAACAAGATCCCGTTTTTGAGGAAAGCGTAAGTCCCTGAAGACATATTCAAGTGAAACCATTAAATCCATATTTTTCTTATATCGTTGCAGGACACCGCTGGCCGAGATAGTGCACAGCGCATCTTTGATCGTGTTTCAGAGGCTTTCCATTACTTATCTCATGCCCAGCATGCCATCTCTGACCTAATGCTGGATCTGTCTCAGCCAGGTCCACGTGTGCTCACATGCCGACCCATATTGGTAGAACAGAGCGGTTACATTCGCTCCAACAACATTTTTGCACCAAATTTAGTACCCTCGCCACTGACAGAATTCATACCATATACTCCTAATGGAAATGCACCGGCAAATCAGAATACCCTTTCAAATGCCCAGCAGCTACTGAACTCTTTTGTAGAGTCTAATCCACCAGCTGCTACAGCTTCAGCTTCTTCCACTGCTGCTGTGGCTACTAGTGGTAGCGAAGCTGCCGCAGATACACCAGCAGCGACTCGTGGAAGTGTGGATGCAGCGGCTGCCGCAGTGGTTGCTCAAGCATTGTCTAACAATGAAAACGGAGAGCCAAGTGGCACCCGGCAAGACCTTTTTACACATAATTTAATGAATTCAGCAATAACAGATGGCATACGTCAAAATGTACTTGCTGACTTAAGAAGTGATCTGTTAACCTCAATGGCTGATCCAGCGACTCCTCAAGCGTCTTCTGCAGCCGGCACAGCTATACAAACTAACGACGATCTAATAAATGTCATGGCTCGCGCAACCGTGGAGACCGTCGCAGCAGTTGTTCGTGATATGTCTAACAATGAGAACGTGGAAGACCCAGTAGATGAACCCATGGTGGCTGCCAATACCAATGGTTCTGCTACTCAGCCTCAACAGCAACCACAGCAGCAACAGCAGCGTCCCGAAATGGGTAAGTAATTGTCCTGATTAAAAGATGAGCAATATTAATTCCCAGTTTCATATGAGCCAAATGAATCAAATTTCCTTGTTGGTTTTTTTAGATGACCAAGAACAGCGTATAGCCCCAAGGCTGCGTCTCTATATGCCCGTGCCCTTGCCACCGCCTAGTAGGTTTTCCTGTTTAGTTAAACGCATCCCATTTGCATTCGCATGGCATCCAGTTGGTTGCCAACTAAACTTGCATTCTGCCATTCACTATCGCTATCGATTCAATCGATTCGCCTTGTTTTTGTTCTCCTTTGTTTTGTTTTGTAACGATTCTAACGCTGTCCTTTGGCCATCCATTATTGCTTTATTATTAATAATAATCCTCGTGTCTCATTATTGCAGATCCCCAAGTTCAGATGGCGCGTCTCATTCAGGCTGTGGTCAACAGTGCCACCACCAATGATGCCGATGTGCGTGTGGAGTTCAATTCACCCAACATAATGTCGATTAACTTGCCCGTACATGTTATGACTGCTGCAGTGCGTCCAGCTCCAGCTGGTGCCCAAGCCACGGGAACAACGGCTCCTACAACTGACAGTCCATCTCGTACCCCCGTCCGAGCTCTGACTCCTGCCAGACTGGGAGAGATTTTTGGTGCAATTGGTGGCTCACCCGGTGTTAGCAGTGCTCCTGCTTCTGGCGCTGCTACTACAACAGCTGCAGCTGCCGGCAGTAGTAGTACTCCGGCTGGGGCTGGTGCTAGTGGAGGAGCTGCTGCTTCGGCTTCAACCTCAACCGGTAGAGAGCAACGAGCGACCAACACTTTGCCCACAACAGCCACACAGACACGCTCAACATCACGTCCACAAATTCAGCTAGGCGGCAATAACAATTGGGGTGGGCGCATTGCACCCACACATACGGCATTTGATCGATTTCTCCCCTGCAATAGTCATCATATTCGTGAACCTGAGCTGTTGGCCCATAACAACAACAACAATAATAATCGAAACACAAACGCACCAGGAGCTGGCGCAACAACCGTTGGAATGGCAGGAATACCAGTGCCAGCAGCAACAACGACACAGCCACAAATTGGGAACCTATTGGCTGCCGCTGCTGCTGCTGGACCAGCCCATCGTGGTGAGTATGGAGAATTAGGGAACCGGAGGATTGGTTAAGGTGTAGAGTCATTAGTGTTAAACCGATAATTACCGCCGTGGCCGCTGCACACGGCACCCGCCAAAGCTACGTTGCACGCTTCTTCATCCTCATTTACCTCAATTTACAGAGATGGAAACTGATGTTTAAATTCTATTTCAAACGACGGCAATCTCTTTTGGTAATTCAAGCCTTGGGATTCAATGCTCCTTTTTCTATTAACTGAAACTCGAAATTCGTCGTCCGGTCATGTTCGACATTTTGTTTGTAACCGTTTAATTTCATTTAGTTCCGGTTGCAAACACTCACTCCAATTCGAATAATTGATAAATATTGCGATTATTGTACCGAACTGCCGGTTTCCATCTCTGATACTTAATTTGCATTCTATCCGTATCATCATACAGTCATCTCTAATCGCATTCAACGCGGCAACGCCAGTAGTACTGCACGCTCGTTGAGCCGTCATCTGCCCGCCAGCGAGAGCGGAAGCGGCCACCAGGCCACGGTTCAGGCGGCGGGCTTCGTTGGTCGTGGCAGCACCAATGGGGGCATGCCGAGTCTTCGGCGATTGCGCCCCACGTCAGCATCATCGGCCATAAATCGTGAGTGGCTTGCGACTCGAGTGGCCTTCGTTGGTGGTGGCACCATCAATGCAGGATTGGCGTCCGCCCGCCGAGGCCGTGCACCGGGCACCGGCATGCGATCATTGCAAAACACCAGTCGCTTATCCAGACAATTTCGCACTATATTCGGTAACTTTTTTAATAATCTGAGAAATAATGCGCAAACAGCTTCGGCAGGCAGCGGTGCTATCGCCGCGGAAGGATTAACTGCTGCCGCTGCCAGTGGAGGCTCCACATCCGCCACCACACCGACCTCCATCACATCGACATCAGGCTCAGCAAATGCGGTACCCATCGCAACCTTAATCACATCGGCCACTGCAACACAGTTGGGGGGAACGCCATCAAATGAAACTAGCACTTTGCGTACCCAGTTGCGCAATTTTGTCAATGACAGCATGTTTGAGGGATCACCGATTACCGAGGAGACGATTCCCATTGCCATTACCCGTGCTCTGACTTGGTTCGACGACAGCCTCATTTATTTGCCGCAATATGAGCGTCCGGAATATAATTCCCGCGACTCTGTTTCCAATATTATCCGTCAAAGTCTTCGACTCTTTATCGATCTCTGTGGCGCATCTTCAAGTGGATCGGAGACTGGAAGTGGAGTACAGTTTGAGCAGCGTCTAAAACATATCTGTGAGCAGTTTCGTAAGCGTCTCTATAGTGTCCTTTTTCTTTGCCTGGGCAGTGCCAATGCCGAATTATATTGGCGCCAGCTGATGCGCCTACTGTGCGTACCATTAAGATCCAGTAAGTACATATGTATGCATATATTGAAAATGAAAAGTTGTTCTTAATGTATTAATGTGTTTCCGCAGATTTTCATAATGAAGCCTTGCAGTTTCTGTGCATCTATATCGATCCGACAATTCCAGCCCAAACAGACACAGTGGATGCTCAACAGTTCCTTGTCCTGCGCAGTGCGCTGCCAAATCTTCCCGCAGTTGCCACTGCCATTGTGACATCAGATGTGAGTAGCCAAAAACAGAAGGTAGCTGGCAAAAAATTGCAAAGCTGTTGGCAAAGTTCAACTAATTTCAACCAATTGTTGCGCCATTGTCGCAACCTGTTTAATTTATAGCAGCAACAGACGCTCGACACTGATATAGAGATGACTGATATAGCCGCAGCGAGTAGCAGCAGCAGCAATAGCGCCAATAACAACTCTGATACGGAACCAA
Source organism: Drosophila austrosaltans (assembly GCA_035045865.1). Classification (NCBI taxonomy): domain Eukaryota; kingdom Metazoa; phylum Arthropoda; class Insecta; order Diptera; family Drosophilidae; genus Drosophila; species Drosophila austrosaltans. The sequence continues at coordinate 10,042,838 of JAWNOQ010000211.1, read as the reverse complement.
CTCTGCCTTCAGTGACTGTAGGCTCCGATCCCTGGCACATTAACTTTCCCAGTGAATGGTTGCCTGCAATAACTCGCGATTTGCAAACCCAAAACGAGGTAAGTTTTTAAAATCCGTCTAATCGGATCAGGATTCAATTTGCCAACTTTTGCTTCGTCCGTCCTTCCGATTGTTAAGTTGTTGCGTCCAAAGGCATTCACTTAGTGTGGTGAATTCGAATAGAAACCAATTTTGTAGAAATATCCATAAGAAATAGAGTAGAAACGTGATCAAAGCCTTGAACAAAATGTGACATTATGGCATCTCGGGTGTAGAAATAAAAATAAGCGAGATGGCATATAAATTATATGTATATATTTATCAATTTTATTTGGAATTGATGTTTCTTAAGATCTTAAACCTAAGGGTGAAAAGAAGAAACCGCTTTCTTTTTCAAGTTTTATGTTCAATATGTATACATACATGAATAAGTTTTAAAGTTTTTTTTGTTTATTTTACAGCAAAATGTGTTAATTCATTTATTATATTGTTGTATTTATCCTATAGCAAAATAGCCCACAGCCGCCTTATTCCGATGCGTACATATCTGGGATGTCGGCCAAACGCCGCAAGGTCATTCAATCAGACAAACCCTCCCCAACAGTTGAGTGTCTTATTGCAAGTGGTGTGCAGCGAGCCTTGCAGGGTGCTGGAATAAATCCAACTAATACATCGGCCGGCTCAAGTTCCTCGATTAACCCAGATGCTGTGATTGATGCCATTGCCAACGATGCGGGCATCCAGTCCTCATACACAGAAGCCGTGCGCAACAATGCCCGCGAACGGATCAAGCAGGATATAGACTATAGCCCCCGGAAATATCCACAGATTGCCAAGTTTACTGAGCAAAAATAGTGGGGCAAAGACTAGGCGATCACCACTTAGTGCTTGTTGTACATTTTACTTTAAAAAAAACATTTGTATTTAATTTAGTTAAGCTAAGGTTTGCTTAGATCAGGATTCCTTATCGAAACAAATATTAGTTATCTCAACAATTGTATAAATACGGTTTAAATTTTTTTTTTTTTTTTAAATTTCTGTCTTTTACGTGCACACAGAGACACACACACACGCCCAATATATATATTTTTTAATTCAGTTTTTATTCGACGTTTACCGGTATTATATAACATAAAAAACGAACCGTATCAAGTTGAGCATAATATATATCGAATCGATATTTGTTTCGTTAAGAATTCCTGGTTTAAAGCAAGGAGAGAAACGTGACAGCCAATTTGTAAACGGCAAGTCACAAAATAGAAGAGACGGATGAGATGAGAAATAGGAGACAAGAGATAAGGAAACCCAAGGAATGCTAGCAAATGCTTCTGTTACATATATACATATGAGCCTATATAGATATATATAAACACACACATACATTATATATATATATATCTATTGGAATATATATATATATATTTGATAGATATATGTATATATTAACAAACCATATAGAACACACATTTTCAAACAATTTTCGAGGACAACAACAACAATAGCAATAACGGCAACAACGAAAAAGTAAAGGAGCTAACTCACATACCTACAGACAGACACGCACACAAACACACACACACAACCACACACAAATACATATGTACTTATGGTGCAATGCGATTTAAATGGCATAAAGCCCGCACACGATGATTTTAATGGAATTGTCCATTTGGCGAGATGGCGTCTTCGGGTCGGATGACGCAGTGACCACCACAAAACAATAGACGACAACACAGAGCCATGACGACAGCCAAATTCCAGCCAAAAAATCAATGAAGTATTTTCGCCGCCCCATTGACGTGAGCTGATGGCACATGATTGCTGTTGATCGATTTGTGCCGCCAGGCTATGGAATTTGCAGTCTCTCGAGTGGATAAATATTTATTACAACAATAACAACAACAGACAGACACCAGCATCACATCAATGGCAACAGAAACTATATAAGCGATTTACCCCCAAAAACCATCAAATTCACATGACATGGCCTCATCTCATCACCGGCAGGCCAATCTATCCATCTATCCATATCTCTATTCATCTGCCTGCTGTTATACCCGTGGAATGCCAAGCCTACGCTGCTCTCTCTTCTTTTCTCGTTGTTCTTTTTATTATTATAATTATTATTGTTTTTGTTGTTGTTGCAATCAAAACACGAAAATCTGTCACATGAAAATTGTTCAGAATATTTATGTGCAAAAAAAAAAAAAAAGAAAGAAAAAAAAAGGCGAAACAAAACCAACAAGAAGGAAAAAAAATAAAAATGTGTACCAATAAATATTAATTATTAATACTTTCCCTGCTTATTTTCGCCATATAATTTGTGTGTGATTGGAATTTTATAAATAGCCTGGCTACGTAATCGATGTTACATATAGATTTTAAATAATAACACTGTCCAACAATGGCTAAAATCATCGGGTGGGTCATCTTTACCAAATTTCTGCATTCCTCCATTGGAGCAACTCATTTTATGTATTTAATTCAGTCAGGAACCGTGGAAGGATATTATAACTAAAGGTATGTAACGTCATCCATAACGGATCCTGTTCTGTAATTCATCGCAAGGTTTTACATTTCAAATCATTATCGTTCTACCAAAACAGCGGAGCTATATGCAGGGAATTATCCATTGATGCATCCGACTGGTAGTGAATTTTCTTTATAATTCATCGTGGTAAGTCGCACGTAACCCCCCAAGATCAAGTTTAGATCCGCCACTGAAATATGTATTCATTCATAACAACAACAATATTAAGTTAGGTTAAAACTTTCACTTTAGTTTGCTTTTAAATTGTTTCAATTATATAATAATTGTGCTTATTTATGTGAAATTTATTTATTTTAATATTTTTGTAACATCTAATTGGATAAACTAGAAAAAAAGTAAATTTTAATGAATAAGAACAGATTGATATCAAAAGTGGGAACAGTTTTAAGAACAGTTTTCCTATTGGATATGATAACAGTTAATTGCTTTGTGAGCCAATGTTATTCCTGATCCATTTTGTATTTCAAACGTAGAAATGTGAATTTAAAATTTTTAACTATTGTCATTTGGAAATAACAAGTAAATTTTTTTTTAACTAAAATATCTCAGACGTAAAAAATACAATTTTGAAAAATCTTTCGTATGCTCTTTACTCTTCTCAGTCTATGTTTGTGAAAATTTGTTTCAATAATTTAATTTAAGCATTTTAAGTTTGTTCGATCTACATCAGTATTATAACTGATATATTTATCCTATTGCTATTATGGAAGCTATACTATATATAGTAGTCCCAGTCGGATAAAAATACTTGAGAAGCAATATGACTCGAGTACCCCTATTAATAAGCGGGAAATAAACACAAACGGAAGATAAGTTCCAAGGAGAAAGAAAAGTAATTTGTTTTTTTTTTCCAAGTAATAATAGGTATTTATTGAAGTTTTGTTGGCCAGTGTAATCGATTCAACTATATTTGTTAATGTTAAAAATAACCATGCCAAGGCTGCGGAGGCGGAGTTGTCACCAAGCAGCAGAGAAATTGCCACTTCCACTTGCAGCACACACCAGCAGCAGCAGCAGTAACAGCACCACCAAGTTCCCCACCATCACAACACATCTCATGATGATTAATTGCATACCGCAAGAGAAGAGCAGGAGCCATCAACACAGAAGACCATCATCATGATCTTAGGCATTGGCACGCGCATTCTGGTCTGGGATCTGGATGTGGATGTGGACCCAGGGGTATGCATGGAATTTGCAGCATACAGCATTTAAGGGGCTTTGGTTAATTATGTATGCGCCAGAACTTTAAAATAAATTAAAGCTGCGGACTTTGATGCATGGCCCATGGATGGGGCTGGCGCCAATGGAAAATTTTCAAAAAAAAACGCTTCCAACCATTATAAACGACTTCAGCAATAATGGTTGGCACACACTAGCAGCCAATGCCAATGGCAATGCATGGGTATGCAACCAATAGATGCTATGCGACATTTGTAAGCGCCAAATCTTGGCCAATTGGTTTTAACAATTTGCAAATTTCGGTGTCATCCATCGGAGCCCGGCTTTCAGCTTCTTTCAATTAATCCGGCATTAAGACGAGATCTGGGGTCTCTCTCACTGGAATGGAACGTCATAATTAAAAACATTTCTCGGTGATTTCTTCGAGATTGTTATAAACGCATGTTGCAGCACAAACCACTAAGCATGTGTGTGTGTGCCTGGGTGTGTGTAGATGGAAAAGGACAATTTATCACTATAGTGCGTACAAGATAGAGAGCTCATGCATATACGCATATGTATATATATACATATACTTGAACAACATGATGATAATGATGCCCCCATACATAGATCAACGTTGAGTGCAACTCCCAGCATCTTGCTCAAAGGGGGCATCTCACAGGCACGCACAACGCAGCCGGCAACGGCAACGGCGCCGGCATATTGAGATTGAGATTGATGCCTGGCGCCGTCCAACTCGTACAGGAACACATGTAATTGAGTGTTGTGGACAATTACATGAGTGCGCCTACTAGGTAGGCCAAAAAAAAGAAAAAAGAAAAAAACAACACACACACACATGTATACACGCACACACTCTTGTACAACTTTTGCATTTAGTTACTACCAAAAACGCGCTCAAAGTTCTTGCCAGAGCAAGAGACAGAATCAACTAATACTATAAACGACCGAATCAGAGACGGAGACCGTTGTTGTCGTTGTCGTTGTTGTTGCCGTTGTCGTTGTCGTTGTTGTCTCTCAAGTAGCAGCAGCAGCAACAGCAGAGACGCCAGCAGCAGCACCCATCACAACAACAACAACACCAGATGGCAGATCGATCCTCAACGATTTCATTCCCATTCCCAGTCGCAAACGGACCGTGTTGGAATAAAGACGTGATCATCGGGCTAACAACACATAGATAGAATCTCATTTCAACTCAATACTCGCGCTTTTCGAAAACAATAATAATCAAGAATCAAAAAGAATTTGTGATCTTTTTTTTCGGTTTTCTTCTTGATATATGTATATATATTTCTTTTTTTTTTTTTAAATTGAATTCAAAAGAGACTAAAGAACGATAAAGCGAAATAGAGAGCCAAGCCATAGAGCCTAGCCAGCTTCCAGTTGGGAGGCATAAAAATCTTTAAAAATTAAAAATACAAGAGAAATTCAAAAAGAAAAAAAAAACAACAACAAAAAGGAAAATCAACGAAAACCCTAGCGGAAAAATATTGAAATTCGATATCGCCATCGCGTGGAAAGTGAGCAATTTCGAGAAATACAAAACACAACAAAAAAAAAAAAGAAAAACAACACGAAAAACAAAATAAATAAAGAAAAACAATTCTAACAGAAAACATACATACATAAGTATGGAAACTCCCAATGCACATATGTGAATAGTGTTTTCTTATATTATTTTTTTTTTTTTGTTTTTCCGGAAAACTACATTTCAACATTTGCAGACCGCGCGTGAACCGTTACAGTTCGTAAGTCGCCGTGCAACAGATCGGAGTGCTGCAATACAGTGAATTAGAGTTTTTTTTTTCTAAACTTTTTGGTGCATGCGGAAATTGGGAATTTGAGAGAATTGAGAATTAAGAACTCTGAGAAACGAGAATTGAGAATCAAGACACTATTTGTGATCGAGCCGAGTTTATAAGTGTGTGAAAATGACTTCATTAGTTTACACCGTTTTCCACATTGCCACGCTGCATTGTTCGGTGCGTCCAGAAATCTCGCCATGCACATGCGAAACGGGCAAATCATTGAATCATGTGGAGCTCTCTTGCGAAAAGCTTGAATCCTTCAATGCGGTTGTCGATAGCTTGGCCAATAAGCTGAATCCTGATCTGAATATTGATTTGAAAATAACCCATTCACAGCTGGATGATTTGGAGATGAGATCGTTTACAGATATGAATTTCAATTTGTATAAATTGCGAATGCAATGGAATGAACTAAGGTAGATTTTACCAATATAATAAATGCATATATGTACATATATATATATATATATATATATCAATTCTTATTATAATAGCAATAGATGATGTTGCTAATGGTTGCCTCTAGCCCTTCCTTGTCTCTGACTGAATTCCGAATAACAGAATTTTCCGCTCGCGCTGGCCATATCAATTTAGGTTCCTTAAACCCAATAAAAACCGAAACAAACCGAACAAGAAAAAGAAAAACAAATTATACAATATACTCGGTATTTATGTAAATGTACGAAAAAAAAGAAAAAAATGTGCTACAGCTGGGCACCACCACCTCCACCACCACCACCAGCTGCAGGCCTCATCAACATCAAGATACTAAAACAATAATAATGACAATTCTGTTTACGTCAAAACCATCGCTCATTATCATTTATTGGGACAAATTGAGATGAAGATGCAGTAGCCAGAGACACAGTCAAAGCCAAGTCATAATTATAATTTAATTTTTCAATTAGGAAATGGAAAGTACCGCTCCTACGCCAGATACAAGATCCATCTAAGAACATAAATTGACTATATGTATGTGTGTGTACTACATGTGCTACATACATATATAAACCTGAAATTGATACAAATTACGAAATATTGTATACACGGATCTCTATCACAATAATAATGCCACCATCCATCAACAACAATAACAACAACAAACTGAACTTAAAAAATCTCTCTCTTTCTAAGGTGGTGCGGGGCTCCTCCATTTCGATTTTCATTTGTATTTCTTCTTGTTTTTTTTTTTTGTTCTTCTTCATATATATATTATTTTTTTTTTTTGAATTGAATTGAATTGATAATTGAATTGAGATGAGAATTGAGCGTGGCTTATCAATTTCTATATGAATTCATAGAGGTACATAAGAGGAATATTCAATATTCTATCTGCTCTTTCATATAACCCACACACACTCACACACACTCATACTAGTACATAGAGCCATATATGGCATATATAGAGGGGATTCTCATCGTATACTTAATGTGTGTATAAGAAAAAAAAAAGAACTCACAAAAAAAAAGAAGCAGAAATTGATAATTGCAATTTATTTGTTGAAATCGATTTTCAGTGAGGGAGTCGATCGCGGGGCAACTTGCACGTTTTCCCGCTTGGACTCTGAATGAATTTTAATTGTACTTTATTGTTTTGCATTCTATAATACCTATATACAGATATGAATACATAATTATATATAAACTCTATATATTGCAATTATAATTATAAATATTGTCATTCCATTATACTTGTATCTGTAGTATACTATATATTACATATAGATGGCCATTCAAGCCTATTTCATAAGCGCCTGTACCGGGGTTCATTGATATTTGACTTTATATGGTTGCTCACATTATGAATAATAAAAATAATTTCAATTCAATACGATTCTCGAATTGAATCAATCCAAAACAAAACAAAACGAAATGTGTCAAGATCCAATCTGAAATCCAATCCACACAAAGAAGTCATCCCATATGCATATACATATATACCTATATATACATATACACATACATATATATATTCGTGTACTATATCTCTTTTGCCATCCATCGATTGCATTTCATCTCATAGATGGCAGAGGGACAATATGTAAAAAGTGAATGATTTAATTATTTCAGTTAATCAAATCAGTTTCTCGATCTTCTGCATTGTGGAGCAGCGCGTGCGTCTTCTCCTCCAATATCCCTCCCCCCCTCCTACGCTCCCTCTCCCCCTCATTCTAGTCTTTCACTCTTTTACTCCTCAGTCAGTGAACACTTTTTTACATTGATGTCAATTTATAATAATTGACCTATTGCCTTAATATCGCGCTCTGACCAAATCATTCCAGCCAACCCCGTCAACCAAGTCAGGAAAAATACCGCTACTGCATGCCTCTTTCTGTGTATATATATGTGTGTGTGTGTGACTGAGTATCTGTGTGTGTGTGTCGTATGTGATGATTCCATGAACATAGAGTCGCCGTCATATCAGTAACGCGTGGCATTTCCAAATGTCTGTGATTCAGGCATGATCAATTCAAACAAATCTTTAAGAAAAAAGCCCATAATGGGTTAAAGAAATTATTTCAAGATTCTGAAATCTGTATATATAGGTATTCATATGAGAAGATTAATGCAAGCATAATTGTTGAACGATTTGTTACCAAGTTCTTTTGGCTGGGAATTACCCAAACATTTCATTGACTTTGAATTGAATTTAATTTGTTTTTCTTATTGTTTCATTTAACTATCTATAGTAAAAGGTTGGTAAATTATGAAAATTATAGTAAATTTTTTAAAAAATTAGAAAAAATATATATATTTTACAATATTTTTGCACTTCGTTTTCTCCTTTTAACCAATTGAAGTTTTCATTTTTCTAGTTGTTTTTAGATTGCTAGAGAGAGAGAAAACAAGAACTTTTTGAATAAGTATAGAGTAAATTGAATTAAAATTGAAGACCTAAAATAATAAAATACAACGGAAAGTTCTTAGTCATTTAGGGATAAAAAATTAAGTGAAATTAACAATATATGATCTCAGAATAGTTGGAAAATTGCGACATCAATGAAAAAAAAGATTCAAATGTATTTTATCATTTTAGATGTGGAAAATTGACAAGTTGATTAATGATCTTTAAATATAATTCCATAGTATACAATTTAGCTATTCAGTGAAATGTTAAATAAAAAAAAGTTCTCATACTTTGCTCTAATGCAATAAAAAACTATTCAACGTAATTGAATATGATTATTTTGATATCTCCAATTGAATATTCTTTCCTCTTTTTTTAGGAGTTTTTGTTGCATTGATTTACAGTTAGCATAATTTACAATTTGACACTTTGTTGAAAAAATAAAACACTTGTTTAAGTGAAAAGCTAAGTGAAAATTCTATTCCAAATAAATCAAGTACATTCCTATTAACCACAGATGTATGGGGACTGTCTCTGATAAGAGCTCTGGCGTTTATTTTATTTATTTATTTTTTTATTCTTTTACTTTTTGTTTTTTTTTTTTTGTTTTGTTATTACAATCTTGCTTGTCATACTTAGGGTTTTATGGCTGGCGCCAAAATAATAAACTCAATTTTTATGATCATTTTTAATGACCAGCTTAACAATCAGAGTGTATGTAGATGATTTGCGGCAACTATTGCTAGAGAGGGAGGAGAGATAGAGATTGAAATGAACTCTCGATCATGGGTGCTGGGAGAGAGAGAGAGATGTGGTATTGGGGATCTTTACAAGATATTGGGGCAGGACATTAAGGTTTTGAAATTCATCTTGCATCAAAGAATGAGTTATATATATACATATATGTACATATATATTGCATATATGTATGTATATAGTATGCATTGCAATATAATGCATTTTCTCAGGCTGATAAGACACGACCATGTGATGCACTCTTCTACTTATAAGAAGGGATGTGTGTGTGTGTGTACTTGTTGGCTATATGTTCAATCACTCGTTGATTTGTTTGAGGCTATTTTAATATTATTAATTTTATTATTGATGTATGTATGTACATACATATGTTTGTGTGTATGTATGTATTTATTATCAAAGTGCAGCGTGCTTAGCCCTGAGAAAGTGCGAAATGAAAGTGTTGACTGGCGATGCTTTAAAGTTTAAACCAATGCTCGGACTCTCTCAGCCTGATCTTGACAATTAATTATGATAGATAACTCTACATAATTTATTGATGTTCAGATTGAATTTCAGTTCTATGGAATATTTCCAGTTGTGTCTGGTCCCTGGGCTTGATAACGTCCAATGGAAAAAGTAATCCCACTAACTACTCACTCGTACTAAAATAATATAGTGTGGACTTTAATGTGAAAGTGTACACACTCACACACACACACACACACAGACAGACAGACAGACAGACACACATGAACATAATTCGGCTTTTTGTTTTACATATTTTCTTGTTGTTTTTTTGTTTTTTCTTTTTTAATTTGTCATGTTTTCTTCTTGTTAAATGTTATTTTATTATTATTTTTCTTTTTGTATTTTTTGGATGAATCGAACGTCAATAAACCCCACAAAGACCACCTAATAATGATTACTTCGAAATGGAATGTTCCGCAGTTGTTGTTTTTGTCTGCTCGGTGGGGTCAGTCAAAGTCTGTTTTGTGAGTAGGAGGAGCGATGGTGGGGAGAGGGGAGAGATGGTGGTGGTGACGAGGTGGAGGCTGACGAGCAGGAGGAGGAGAACGATGAGAAAACAAGCAGCCCAATTGAATTTTATTATTACGTTCAATCAATGATCAAGAGGGCAGTTTAGGTCGTGTGACAATTATATGGCTGACGTTAAGGAATTGTAGATATATATACATATATCTGTATATTCAGTACCTTATATACATATATAAGCAAGTCTTCTACTGCATCGATTCATAATAGATTCAGATTTATCATCCTTATACCAATTCCTAGGCCCAACCTAAACAACTACTTAAAATGGGGATTTTATTTTTCTTTCTTGTTCCCCCTCTCCTTCGGTCTTTTTTTTATTTTTTATTACATAATCAACGCTTAGTTAGCTCCGCTATCATCTACACTTCCAAGTCCATGTCCATGTTGATGGTGATCGTCGACCAGGTAACTGACCAGCAATCAATCAAGATCAAGTGTCTCATCTAAAAATAGGCACTGCCAATCAATAATCAGTCAGACGGTAGCTGGCCAGTTGCAGGAACTGCAGCTCTAATAACGGGCGCCAAGGATGTCCAGTCTTAGTCTCAGTCGCAGTCCATTTGGATCTTGGGGCTGCAATTTACACGCCAGCCAGCCCAGTTCCCATCATGAATAATGCGTCAGTTTGGCGCCTCAATGGCGACAACTTAATAGCCCCAATGAAGATCTTCTCTGCAGCTTTTGCCACTGCCATTGGCACCTGCTTTTGACGGTTCTGCGTCATCGAGAGTCTCTATCACAAAAATGGTTATTTTTTCATTGTGGTTTAGTTTTAATTGAATGGTTATTGGTTCATAGTTGATTCATCTGGCAGGGAGTTTTTTTGGATTAAACTATGACAATAAACTGATCTTTTCAATAACCATCTCCGATATGGCCGTCTGGCTTCCATTTCGAGAAATTTCCTTCAGATCGAACTATTATATCATACTTATTCTCAGATGGAAACAGTTGGCATTCCGTTAATTGACTGATTGATTTAAACGTCCGTCATATTTGATTGCATTTTAAATAAGGCAGGCAAACCTCCAAAGTGAATTTTCAAATATAAATTAGTTCACCGATCTGCACCTCTTCGAGAAATGGAAATTCAATTTTCTCAAGCATTTTGTCATTATTGACGGAAAGTCTTTTATAAAACAATTTGAAACCCAAGTAAATTAAAATTCTTGCCTTTAAATGAAATTCTAATAGTTCTAATAGTTATAATAATACCAAATTAGTAGTCATTCAAAATTTGAATTAATCCTTCTTTCGCTAGATATATTTTTCTATAAATTAGGGTCATATATATTTATATTTAACAGACTAACTTGGCTATGTCTCATTAAACAGATTTGTTACTCAAACTAATTGCCGCGTAATAGCTGGCCCCGCCTTTTGTCCCATATTTTTTCTCCTATTCACTAACGTCTTGTTACAATATTAAGGCAGATGCTGCAAAGATAATACTTGTTTTCAACTATTTACTTTAGTTTTCTGTTTAAAAGTATTTATTTACTTTTATTAGAAGAATGAAAGAAAAAACTAGAAGGATGGGCTAACTTCGGCCGTGCCGAAGTTCGTATACCCTTGCAAACTATTATTTAACAATTTGAATATATACACATTTATAATGTAACAAAATCATTAGAAAGCATATAAAACAAGTCAAACCTGTTTGTAGCATGAGAAAAAAAAGTATTTCGAAAAAAAAATTTTTTTGGCCCTATTGTTCCTATGGGAGCTATAGCATATAGATGACCGATTTGTCTGAAACTTAGCACAGACATTTCTATATATACTAAACTTCCGAAAACCCAGTTTCGTCACAATCGCTTTCAAAACATCCAAGTTATTGCTCTAAGACTATATTCTTGACCGATCGTTCCTATGGGAGCTATATGATATAGTCAACCGATTCTGATCAAACTTGGTGGATATGTTTAAAGGTGTATTAAACTTAGGAACCCCAAATTTCGTAACAATTGATTGAAAAACAACAAAGTTATTGAAGTTTAATTCTATTCTTGACCGATCGTTCCTATGGGAGCTATATGATATAGTCATCCGATCGGGATGATTCCGAGATATACAATGCCTGCAGCAAAGAAGCCTGGGTGCAAAATTTCAGCTCTGTAGCTTTAAGGGTCTCGGAGGAGAAGCTGTTGATCCAGACAGACGGACAGACGGACAGACGGACATGTCTATATCAACTCAGCTCGTCGTGCTGATCCGACTTTATATAGTCGGAAACGCTTCCTTCTGTGCGTTGCAAACTTCTGACCAAAATTAATATACCCTTGCAAGGGTATAAAAACGAATGGTTAGGATAGAATAAATAATCTGAATGAAATCGGGAACTTTATATACATGTGTATACATACTTTTTGTGAGGTTGGCTTAAAGGTGCTTTAAACCTTAGAATTAAACAAACTATATCTCTTACAATTAAGTATTTATTAATGAAAACACTTATTACCAAATATTTTTGTTATTATTTCTTTTGATTTTGAGTTCCCAAGAACTGCTTACTCATTGTTATTATGGGCTGAGTTCATCGAGTTTCCTTTTTTTTGTATTTCTGTTTTTGTTTATGTTTGTGTTTATATAAACATAAATAATCAGTAAATTTCGTAAAATTAGTTAGTGTTGGCCTTAAAATATTAAAAGAAATTGGTAATAACTAGTTTTAAGATATCGATCGGAATTCGTCTTCATCTTTAACTAAATCAAAGACAATATTGAGAAACCAAGATATGATTATTCTTTTAGTTTTCTCAGTTTACATATATCTCTTAAATAAGGATTAAACTGAACTAATTGGTTGATTTAAGTTCCAAACTGTAAAAGTGTAGCTAATCAACTTACAAGGATATGCATAAGAACATCCATTGACCGTTTCGTAAAGGAGTTTTCACGGATCCTTCACGTTTTTTAATAAATGTATTCGCTGCCCGTTTGTTTTTTTTTTTTTTATATATGTATATTAAATTATTGAAATTGGTTCGATGTCTGGCTTATGCCAAATCGCAATATTATTGCATAGTATATTGCATACTGATTCGTCAGACGATTCCCATTTGGATTCTTCGCAAATTCGCCTTCTAATGGCATTTCTTCTATACTTTCTATTTATAGATCGCTGCCCGAACTGCCATTCCGTGGGTTATCGAATGTCAGCTACCTAAGCGTCGGTGACAACGAACTCGATGAGATTCCAAAGCATGTCTTAAACCATATGCCACGGCTATTGACGCTGGACATTGGGCGATGTAACATCCAGGCAGTGCAGCAGGACGATTTCAAAGGCATACAAATGGTTACCAATCTTATATTACCGAGCAACAATATTAATCGACTGGATAGAGGTGCCTTTCCGCTCAGTTTGCAGATCCTCCACTTGGGTCGAAATGAGATCGAGTCGTTAAATGGTTCATTGCACGAGCTGGACAAATTGCAATCGCTGTTCATCAATGCGAATAATATAACGAATTTGGATGGCGAACTGCCGGATGGCAGCATGCTACGTCTGTTAATGGCCCACAATAACCGATTGGAACGGCTACCGGCAAATATGGCTGGCATGAGGGATTTGGAAACGATCCATGTGCACTTCAATCGACTGCGATCATTCGATGGGGTCTTGAAGCATGCCAAGTATCTCAATGAGCTATATGCCAACAACAATGAGCTAGAGTATTTGGCCCAGGATGAGTTCCACATGTGCGGACAAATGGAGACCCTTCATTTGGACTGTAATCACATACGTTCGCTTAACTCGTCCCTGCACTCCATGGGCAAGCTGAAAATAGCCAACTTCTCATTCAACAATATTGAAGAGTTCTCCATGGAGGAGTTGCATGGTTTGCGTTCGCTCAAGATTCTCGATTTGTCCAACAATCGCATTCAGCGTCTGGTGCCCAGTCGCAATAGCATACGGGAGTTGCCTCTTAGAGATTTGCACTTGGATCACAATCAGATTCTCACTTTGGACTCTGCTCTGGCCGGTTTGAGCAATTTGCGCTTACTCAATCTGCCCCACAATCGGCTTAAATACATTTTGCCCGGTGATTTCGAAGGAATGCATATATTGGAGCTTCTGGACATGACCGGAAATCAGTTGACCGAATTGAAGCAATTGGAAACGGTGAGTACGAATGTGTATAGATAATGATATAGAATATAGAAAAGATTCACTGATTAATTAACAAATATCATATAATGGATTTCTATTTTAATGCAGACAATGCTGCCCAATTTGAAGATCTTGAAAGTTGCCTTTAACAATATCACCAAACTGGAAAGAGATTTTCATGGCCTGCCTGTTTTGTGTCAGGTTAATCTGACCAATAACCAGATTATGTCCATTTCGAGCGAACTTGTCAGTAATACGCGCTGCAAGAATCACAATGTGCCTGGCAAACTGGAAATGTACTTGGACGGTGAGTAGATAGATCACTAAAATGAAATCTTTTCAACGAAATCTTAATCAATGTTTTTATAGACAATCCCATTATGTGTGAGGTGGGACTAAATGAAGTTTGCCGCTTAATGGCTGCCCAGGATGCACGTATACGAGGACGTTCACAATGCTTTGAGAATGATCAGGAGGTCTGCACGGTTTTGCCCATGCTTTACAAGATCGATCTGCCGCTGTTGGTGACAAATTTGAAAATTGGCGAATCGGAAAATGCTAATCCGGTGGTGCAAATGATTGTTCCATCTCCTATTCTTTTGCCACCGATTATTGCAACGTTGGGACAACCGATAATCAATCCAGTGATTTTGACGCCACCAATTGTAGTTACCACAACACCGGCTCCTGTGCTGCCCATGGAGATCGAAAGCGAGCAAAATGATACGACAACCACAACTCCAACTGTGAGCAGTCCCACTACCAGTACGAGCACCAGCACAAGCACCACAACATCGACAACAACAACAACAACGACAGCCACAACGACCCCCTTCAGTCAGTTGGCACCTACAGAAATGGTGACCACTACTGCACCGACAACAACAACAACAACCAGTACGAGAACACCGAAACCAAATGAAACCTTACCCGTAATTCTGGACATTGAGGAGCCAACAAATCTAACACCCAATGTGGCAGACCCAAACCATACCAATGATACGGGCCATGAAACTGCTGAACTCAAGCCAAAGGACCAACAAGAAGTCGAAGAGGCGGTGGTATCCACAGTGGATGTGGATGAGCAAGATCATGAGCGCACGCATGAACGAGATCATGATCATGATCACGATTCAGTGGCCAAGACAGAGTACGAGACGGTGGAGTACTTACCGAATCTGGTGCAGCCTGCCTTGGTTGCGCCAACGCCACCGCCGCTAAGTAAAACAAATCTCCTCGAGGAGGACTCGGATTCCGAGTCAAATTCTGTGCACGAGGAATATCCACATGCAGCACAGAGCTTGCAAATACCAGAGGAACCGCCCGAGGAGTAGAGTAAAGATCCTGTGCCCGGGATCAGGTGAGGATCGAAATTAGATTGGTGCAGGCAATGGGCAAAGGGCAGCGGGCGAAGGGCTGAGCAGCATGCAAAGAAGAGTGCAACGAGAATTGGATTGTATGCTTTAAGTTAATTTAGTTTTTATGATTTATTTAAGCTGATGGCAAAAATCGAGCAGTTTTTGTTGAGTTATTATATTCAAATTCAATTTCATCTTGGCGGGGGGCGACAGGCATTTTGAATGATCGACTAATGCGTGTTGAAGCCTATTTAAAAATATATATATGCATACATATATACATATATTTAATAACTGTATACACAAACACACACATACATACATACATAAATACATATGTACGTTGAATATCTGAAAGTAGGTACTTAGCATTAAACAAAATCAATAAGCAACAACAGCAACAAATCGAGCAACGAGCTAATGTTAAAAAAAAACGAAACAAAAATCGAATAAAACAACAACCACACGCACACACAAACACAAACCGTAGAATCGCACACACATACATACATATATTGTTATCAGTTCGTTAACAAATGAAATTAGAGCTTAAATATATAAAGAAAATCAAAATAAACGAAAAATTTGAATAATAACGGTCATCGGTCAAAATTGTGGCCGGTAAGTTTTAAAAATATAAATGTACATAATCGAGAACCGATAAATCTGCCTACTTGAAGTCGCTCAAATTGAGCAAGGCTCAAATAGCTGTTTCCTCGGGCCCGGGCTATTTTATTTTATTAATTTTTTTTGCTTCTCTACAGACATCGTTGCACTTAAACAAAAATGGAAAAAATACATTTTTTAGTTTACGTCAGGGAACGTTTTCCAAATTTTTTTTACGATTTAAAATCAGCTGTAAATATGCTACGTTATCATGCAGTGCCTTTTAAATCAATGTCTCACCACTAATTGTAAATTTGATAGCACTATTTCTAGCGGCAAACGGCTAGATTTAGCTTAATGAAGTATCTAAAACAATTCTTACAAGTAGTAGCTTAGTTGAGAAACAGAACTACTGGTTCCGTAGTGTTTATTTTTACCCATCTCCGATACTGGCCTTGCCAGATCTCATCTATGCGAATATTGCAACAAAAATAGAGCAGAATCTGACTTGACTAATATAAAAACCAGCTAAACTATGAATCTAATAAAACCAAACTGATGCAGCCTGAGACAGTATCATTGCCTAGATGAGTGGGCGTCATTGACCAACCTGAGGAGCTAACGCTAGGAACAGGAACCAAAACAACAATGAGGCAAGTTCTATTGCTATTTTATATTTGCTGTTGACGCAAGTGGCAACTCGCGGGCCAAGCGTCGGGCTAAGGATGCCAGAGATGACGGATACCATCAAACGTCCTAAGCCTAACTAACTATGACTAATATACTTTAATCGATTTATAGTTTGCACTACGCGGGATCCGAATCCTCACAATCGGAGAGCAAAATGGACATCTCGGAGATGACGCCTACAGATTCAAATTCCACGGGCATATCACCGCTGGCTGATACAGAGGTTGATCCTCCCACAGCTGCTGCACCCAATACATTGGACAATAGAATCATGAACTCTCGATCGGAAACAGAGCTGATCTCCATTGATACGACGACCACGTCGAACATTCCACAAATACAACGTCAGATTATTGAGCGTACATTGGCCAACAGTCACCCGTTAATGTCCCCCACGAATACCGACTCTGACTCAGAGCCGTTTCAACAAGGCAAATGCCACAACTTTCCCGATGTGATTCCAGCTCAACTACCCTCCGCCCATTTCCCAAGCGCCCGCATCATTAAGCCACAAGATCCCAAAGTAAGTCTGTTACGTGGCCAAAGTCCAGATCTCTTGAGCAGCGAATCGGATGCGGATGTTTCTCAGTATTTGGCTGCAGTGGAATCGAATTTTCAGTCGGTTTCCTTGCTGCCTAACAATGTGAACAATGGCAAATCTTTACAACACCAAAAAAGGAGCAGCAAACGTAGCCCTAACATCCCTGGCCAGGGAGAAGACATCTCCAGCCTAGATTCCATTTCTAATCACAGTTTCGACGATGATGAAGATATTGAACATAATTTGGCCTCGCTAAGTCCCTCAAGTTCACTGATCGATGGTCTTGATGGTGAGGATGATGATGACGACGATGATGATGATTGTGAGGGTCCAGAACTATTGCCAGACAATGATGATGACTTAGACATGGAGTTTGGTCTTATGGCCACCACGCCGACACCGGCGGCAGCAGCAGCATCCGTGGCGGCGGCCCAAGGCTCTTCCCTCCCGCAGTATACGGCTGCAGAAGAACGACGTGATTCGCGGAATTGGCAAAAAATTACTCTGCCTGATGGACGTACCCGAGAAATTGATATGCGAGTGATTGAGCCTTATAAACGTGTTCTTTCCCATGGTGGATATCTTAAGGCTGGCGGTCAGAATGCCATTGTAATATTTTGTGCCTGCCATTTGCCTGATAGATCCCGTGCAGATTATAGCTACGTAATGGACAACCTCTTTCTCTACGTCGTAAAGACCTTAGAGCAATTGGTCACTGATGATTACGTACTGATCTATCTGCATGGCGGTTCGAGTAGGCGAAATGTTCCACCATTCCCTTGGCTCAAAAGGTGAGTAAAGTAAAATATCAACATGCATCTATATTTATTTATTTAATGTTGTCGTAGATGCTATCAATTGCTGGATCGTCGTTTGCGCAAGAGTTTAAAACACATGTACTTGGTGCATCCAACATTCTGGATTAAGTCGCTAGTGTGGATGGCACGACCGTTTGTGAGGTAATTCAAACAAGTTTATCTTTTGGGTTTGATTGTGTTCTATCTATTTCTTTTCTTGATTTTAATGAAGCACAAAATTTTGGCGCAAATTGATCTACGTTAAATCTCTTGAAGAACTAGGCCTCCATGTGGTTGTGGAGAAGGCCGCAATACCAGAGAAGGTTAAACAGTATGATGCCAAGCGACACTGATGGAGCAGCATCAGCTCCAAATGACTCGACACTCGCTCATTCCGCCTTCATTTATAATTTTGTTTTCTCTGTGCCTCTATCCTACTCCCTCTAACTCTTCTTCTCTCGCTCTCTATCGTTCTTTGGACGCTTCGCTCTGAATTCTCTTGCTATGCTTTAATTTAAGATCTCAAACTTTTGTGATAGGTTATAATTGCTTTATTCTTCTCCTTAAAACCATCTCATCAAAACGAATCTCTTTTCAAAACTAAACTAAACGCGAGTCGTTCAAGCAAAACATCGAACAAATTGTAATTTGTATTAGTGAACCACACACACATACATACATATATACACGTACCATACATATTAGATATATTTATATACATATATATATATATACATATATCATATTTCATGTAGCTTCCACTTCATCTTTTCTTTTAACTCATTAATTTTTGTCTAATTTTGATCATTCGTTTTAAAGACATCAACATTATTGCAACCAGAAACCACCAAACTTCCGTACATTGTTACCTTTTTCAACTCGAACTCAATTTAAATTTTAAGTAATTGAAAATGTTTAGCTGAATGTATAACTATATACATATATATAAGTATATATATATATTGTATAGGCGGCACGACCCCATGCCAGTCATTCTTTAGATGTGTCACCCCCCGCCCCTCATCAATTTTAGTATGTAAGTGAAACTAGCGACCATTTGATACACTTGAAACACAACATATAAGTATATGTATTGTAATATGTAGGCAACTTTATAGGCAATATAACCAAATGATATTAACAAGCGATATTTTGTTGGTTTCCGTAACATTTCCCCATTACACAGACACAATCACATATATACACACACACACACAAAACGTTTTTCGATTGCTTTAAAGTATTGACAAAATAAAACGCAAAAACATATTGTACTAAAAATAGTAACTCTGTTGGCAGTCCCACAAGTCGTTGTCCTCGTGGAATTGTATGAGGACTAACTCATACGTGACTATAGTACCAGCTACCTATAAAACGAAAAAGGGATACATTGTATCAGACTCTTCATAAAAAATCGGAAATGTCGGATTCACTTACACTTAAAACCAATTTTCGGGTTAAATGGAAAAACTTCATGCCACTTAGAGCCACCATATCGTTTGCGATTTCCTCTGAGAAACGCTTTACCTCTGGACACCAGGATTCTTTGGGCACGCAGCGTAAATAGCGCAAAGTAAGACGGGACTCATCATGCACCCAGGCGGAGTACAAGGATACGGCTAGAGTGCGCCCTATAAGGAATATGAGTGAGAAATAGAAATACACAGCGTGTGCTATTGATGGCATATTACTGGAAGAAAACAACAATCTATATATCTATATTCTGTGAGTATTTGCTTATTTATACAAACTTTAGACTCCTCAAAAGTTGTACGCATATAAAATAGAGATTATTGGAAAAGGACACCATGGTTATAAAAGAAATAGCGTTATCCATTTTATCGCATAACATGCAAATATTTCTATATTGTATGCGACGCTCTGACCAATATGAAGGGGGCATGTTCTGCAACAAAAGAAGTTTGAAATTGAAATCTCCATGACTCCTTAAAGATGATGCACTCACCAGGCCCTTAAACCTTTTTAAATTATCATTCAGCTGGCGAAACTTTGAGGCTAAACCGATGCTGATAATCATTACAAATATATCCATATAATTCCATATAAATGTTGAATAGAAATTCTGAAGTTTACCCCAAAGAGCCAATACGCTAGAGTAATGGAATACATAGAATATCTCGTCGTTGGTATGCAAAAAGTAATTCTCTATAGGATCGGACGTTTGATTGCAATATGCTGAATAGTTTACAGCTGAAAGCATGCTTAATAGATGCTCAGCTAAAAAAAAAATTATAATCATTTAATATCAATTTGGTTATTATCCTTAATGGTCGGATCTTACCAAAAGATAGCATCATGCCCACAAACATGGTCATGCGTATGGTGTGGGCCATTTGCCATTTCTCTGTTTGAGTCTGGTATTGCGGTAGATCTTGCTCAATCTGTTCCCAATATGCCATTAGTTTTGGCCACTTGCGGGCCAAATTTAATGAATATATACAAACTAAAAATATGCAAGCACGAAATATGATTGGCTTAATGCTATTAAAAGTAATAGGACCATTTAAAACTTTGTATAGTGATAAGGTCAAGTCCACCATGGACGATGCTAAAAAAAAGAGACACCAGCATGTCCGTAAATGTCGCCAGGAAAAGCTTAAACTACTAGGACGCTTTGCTGTGACGCCACGAACTGGCATCATGGCGAAAAATTGTGCAACGAGCAAAACCCGGCCAACGGCCTCCTGGAAAGTGCCATCATAAAGGAATCTCTCCCGAGTGCTATACGGTAACTCTGCGAAAGGAATTTAAATTAATCATCGTGGCTAGACGTTATGGTTACTCTTACTTGGTAAAATCTGAGTAGTTTTTCCATATTCCTCTTCAATTTGCATTTGATATTCTTCACAGCTTTGTTGGAAAACCCTTTTCCTTTGACTATTTGGGGAGAAATGATTTCAAAATAATTAAAAAAACATTTTGTATTTAATCCTGTTCACCTCTCATGAAGCAAGTCCAGTTTACGCACTAACGGTGATTTCGAAAACTTTTTCCAACGTCGCAATTTGACCCGTAACCTGGGTAGAAACTTCATTTTTCTGTCCACAGTGTTGAAGCACTATTAACTCTCTAAAATCAATGATTTGATTGAATTGACGTTTTGTTTTGGCCATTAAGAACACCTGGCTTTTTGCACTTGATTTATAATTCATGAACTGGGTGGTTGGGTTAACTCATTCGTTTGTATATCGCAACTGCAGTTTGAAAGTCAGTATAGTTTAAAATGTGTAAAGATAATTTCGCAGAACTTGCTTTCAGTTGATTTAAAGTCAATGTAGCAATATTTCACATTTTAGAAGATTTATCATTATCGACATTTGATATGCAAATAAAGATTTGTTTAAGTTAGTGTCCGTTACTAATTTGCAAATTTAAATGTTTCACTCAAAACAAACTATAATCGATATAACACCTTAAAATCTGGCAGCACTATCATTTTTTCTGGCAGCACTGCTTCCAAAGCGATAACGATGATACTCGACTGCAGCGATAACACTCGATTGTTGTGATAGTAAGCGCTATCGATAATGCCATCCATGGTCTTACAGCTCTGCGCGTTGCGAAAAAACACAAATATAAAAAAAATAAAAAGAACCACATTTAAAGCGCCCCAACAGAAAGAATTCGTAAATACTGTTAACAAACTTTGCAGCGACTATGGCGCCTACACCGCTACCTCTGGAGCAAATGCCCGGTGTTGGTGGTGGTGGTGGCTATTTGCCAGCCGGGCAAGAGGGAAATCGGTAAGTCTTTTTCGATAGCGTTAATGGTAGGAGAGGCAAGCTGAGACTAATTTCACCATATTTAACATTTATATTTGCCTAACAGTCCTGGCGGCAATAACACAATGTCCATGTCGGTGCTGATAGACTTTATCATCCAGCGCACCTACCATGAGCTAACGGTGCTAGCCGAATTGTAAGTACAGTCTTGAAATATAATGATGACCCGGTTTCCATAACAGAATATTATCTCTTTTTAAAGACTGCCTCGGAAAACGGACATGGAGCGTAAAGTGGAGATTTATGATTACGCGGCCAGAACGCGACATTTGTTTACTCGCCTAAATGCCTTAGTCAAGTGGGGTAATTCTGTTTCCAAGGTCGACAAGTCGTCACAGATCATGAGTTTTCTGGATAAACAGAATATGTTGTTTGTGGAGACGGCTGATATGTTGGCCAGGATGTCACGCGAAACTCTTGTACGTGCTCGTCTGCCAAATTTCCACATACCAGCTGCAGTTGAAGTCTTGACTACCGGCACGTACAATCGTTTGCCCACCTGCATCCGCGAGAGAATTGTGCCTCCAGATGCAATAACGGCTGCCGAAAAGAAGCAAACATTGCTGCGTCTCAATCAAGTAATACAACATCGTTTGGTCACCGGTAAACTTCTGCCACAAATGCGCGAATTTAGGATTCGGAATGGACGAGTTACATTTGAAGTGAAGCACGAGTTTAGTGTGGCTCTAACAGTAATGGGGGATAGTTCTAATGTACCCTGGCGATTACTCGACATTGATATTCTGGTGGAGGACAAGGAAACGGGAGGTAAGTTGTCACAGGATTAAAGGGCTTTCATTTAACTAAACATAATATTCCATTTAGATGGAAAAGCCCTCGTTCATCCTTTACAGGTCAACTATATACATCAACTTATTCAGGCGCGTCTGGTCGAAAATCCCAATGCCCTGAGTGAAGTTTACAATTGTCTCCACTACTTCTGTCAATCCCTGCAGTTAGAGGTACTTTATACTCAAACTCTTCGCTTGAATTATGAGCGCCTGGATGAAAATAATATTACAGTGGAAGAATACCTGCCGGGCGTGAAACTAACCGTTTCGTATTGGCGTGACCTGAAATCGGAACTGGGTTATCGGCTCACAGTCCAGTCGGATCCCAGTGAGATTGGTCGGCCTCTGGCTGTAGTTCATGTTCCCTCGCTGGGAGCCAAAGAATCAGCCGATGTGGCCGATCGTGCTGTACGCTCCGAACATCTTTCCATGGAACGATTAATTGTGCACACAGTGTACATACGTTCAGTGTCCCGGTTGAGTGATCTCAAGTTGGAGTTCCAGGCATTTCTGAAAGATGTTGATTGTAAGCACAAACAAAGAATGCACCAGAAGAAGTTGAACATCTAATTTATTTCTCAAATTATTTATAGTCAATCTCCAGGGAACACCGGCTATACTGACAGTGCCCGTACTTTCGCCTTGTCTCCGGGCAGAACAAATTCATATCACAATTGACACTCATACGGGAATGTTTCGTTGCCATGTGCCAAAGCATTTGGATTGTCCCATAACAGATGAAATGCAGGATTCATTAAATGGTGACAGAAGTAAGTTACCTGCGTTGTTATCGGAGTTACGATATTGGATCACACACCGACGATGTGAAAAGACTTTGCAACATTTACCTGCCACAGCCACCGAAACATTGCCGTTTCTGGTGCTACCTGACCAGGAATTGCTCCAACAAGGTCGTCATAAGATCTATGTAAAGCTGCATCGTCATCCAAATATTATATTGGTAGGATTTTTTTATACGATAGGATTACAAGTTATTGGACTTTTACATTACCTTTTTCAATCTTCTAAAGGTGGTCCAATTGAAAGAAAAATCTCATATGCCTAATGAAATGGAATATACATTTCATTTGGGTTTTGTGGCCTATCAGAAGGATGATGTTGATGTTATAGAAGATTCTGCCAAGCAATTGGTATCTGTTGTGGCTCAGTCATCATCCGAAATACCAAAATTCTATACCAAACTGATGCGACTTATTGAGTTTGATACATTTGTAGCTACCCATGGTCCTGGCACCGAAGTAGATGGTAAGGACATGCAACTATTATGAAGTTGAAATTAATTTTGTAGAGTATAGAAGTTATTATATTTCCTGATCATTATCAATTCTCAAATACTTTTGATATTAATATTCATTCATTTTGTATCATTCAGCAGAGATTTCTCCGCATAAGCGTAAGTCCAATGGTGACGTTCTGGCTCCTCCCGCAAAGCAACAGAAAACAATTTTTCCAGCATATTTCATACCAGAACTGGCCCATGTGGTTGCCATGTGCGATGAGAAGATACCATTTATGAATCTGGCACAGACTTTATCCAAGCATAATATACCCCATAGTGGACTGCAAGTGGAGGCCAATGCCACCAGTTTGGTATTGAAGATTCTCGCCTTGCCTCAGCCTGGTAAAGCGGCTACTCCTGCAGGTACCGAGACCAATAAGCCCGCTCCTCCACTGGGTGGTTCTACGGCATTGCCCAAAATTGAAAGCCATGTGTGGGAGGATTTGCAGCGTCGCATGCTATCAATTTCTGTGCGCTCCCAGACAAATAAGAACAGTCAGGTGAGGATATGGGTGGTGGAGTTCGTCTTCTATAGCACACCCCTGCAGAGTAGCCACCAAAAGGAGCAGGGCAGTCGCAGAACAGTCTATTTGACCTATGAGCAGGCAAATCATGATTTTTCCAAAACTGTGGAAGATCTGCTTAATGATTGGTCCAAAATTGTCTATCTCTATGCTTTGGTCTATGATTTTGCAGAGCAGCTTAAGAACAGTGAGTAACTTTGATTCCAAATGATTATGAATTAATGTGCCTCCTATTAATCCCTTGCATTCTGTTTCTCTAGAACGTCATTCCCTGGCTGATATGCTTGTGGTGAAATCCTATAGCTATATGAATCTTTTGGTTGGCTATGGACCCAAAAAGGAAGTCAGTTGCAATATCTATTGGTCAGTGCAATCGCATGGCTTTCGACTCACCTTTGTGGGTGGCATGTCGGCAGTTAATGCACACTCTATGATGAGGGATCAGTTGGCGCAGCATTTGAATCAGCAACACAGTCTCACACAGATTGCACACATCCTGCATGAGACCTATAGTCCGATGAGCTCTATAGCCAAGTTGCCCGTGTTGCCAATATTGGGAATTCCTGTAAGATCTTGTAGAAGTACTATATATGAGCGTTCCTTAAGACTAACAATTCCACCTTGCAGCGCCCCAATGTTCCAGTGCTGTCATTTTGCATGCTTCCCCAATCACCTTGCCTGATGAGATTGACCTACCAAGCGGTCTATTGTTTGGAATTGCGGTTTCGTGCCAATCGCTTGGTATCCATACGCGATGGTGCTAGCAGCCGCTTTGAGAGGAATGTCATAGAAGAATTTACACCTATCCAGGGATTGAAGGCTTTTTTGTCCAAATATGTGGATGAGTCAGCTGTGTACAGAGGCAGGGCTCCTCATGAAGATGACAATCCCTTGTCACCCATGGGAATGGAGGATAACTTTGGTGGTCCTAGCAGTGTGGCTGGAGTTAGTGCCGGAGGATCGTCACCTTTTCTGGGAGCAGGTATGCGGGGACCACAATCGCCGCGGGATAGTGGCCTTCGTTTCCCTGCGCCTCATACTCCTCCGTCAAGCTCTAATCCTCACACACCAGCTAGCCCTCATCCCAGTGCTGGTGGTGGTGGTGGAGGAGGAGGTGGCGCACAGGGACATGGCAATTTTAATTTAACTTCGCCACCGGCCCCACATATGCCGCATCCGTCGCCAGGCGGCCTAATGCCCTCTTCTCCACTTAATCCTCAGCCCAGTCCGCATATGGTTCATAGTCCGGGTCCGAATACTCTATACATGCCAAGTCACCAGGACTCACCCTTTACAGCCATGTCACCAGCGAATAACAACTGGCCAGGCTCTCCCAGCATGCCCAGGCCTTCTCCTAGGCCAGGACAAAGTCCAGAACATAAAAGTACTGGAGGAGGTCCTGTAGGTGGACCAAGTGGCTCTGGTGGTGGCACAAGAGGAAGCCTTAATCGGCCGTGGGCTGGAGCAGTGCCCACTCTGCTCACACACGAGGCTCTGGAAACAATTTGCCGGCCCAGTCCGCACCCGAATAAGGATATCAATGTGGCTGACATGAGTCCATTGGAACGCTTCCTAGGTTGTGTCTATATGCGGCGTCAGCTCCATCGTAATATTCAAAGCGAGGAGACGCTCACTGCTCTCAATTCCACTGAACCCGGTGTAGTCCTCTTCAAGGTAGACGGTTTGCAGTGTCAGGTGATGCTCAACCAGATGCACATGCAATCCCTGCACCTAAAGGTTACCCAACTGCCACCCATGCCGGATAAACCCACTTTCCAGCTGAGTCCCGATGATTTACTGGTCATTGAGCAATATTTCGATACACGAGTGGCTGCTCCACCTTATCGTCCCAATTCCCTTCACAGCATTTGCCGTCTTCTCAATATGCCCGCTCAAGTTCTAAAAGATTTCGTCCAGATCATGAGACTGGAACTGAAACCGGAATTAGGTGGTGACCATTTGAAATGGACAGTGCAAATGTGTATGCGAATGCCGCCATCCGCTGTACCCATTGTGCCCAGCGGCAATGCTTGTGTGGTTCTGGGCAGGCTCAAGATCCTTTTCTTCCTGCATATCACCAAGATTCCCTACAATGGTAAAGACTGGAAGGATAGTCCATCGCTAGTGCTACCTATTGTCTATGATATAACCACAAATCTCACACAAATGGCCGAGCGGCGGGAACAGGTACAGTCCCCCATGATGACGACTGCGAGCACATTGCTGCGTCGCTTTGCCGAGTACAACGTGCAGACGAATCAATGTTCCCTTTTCCCGGCCATCACGGATCTGCTTACTAATCTACAATTGAATACAACGGATTTGCCTCCGCCTCAGCCCAATCAGGCTATTGGACCTCCAGTTGGAGTCGGTGGTGTTGGTGTCGGAGGTGTTGGTGTCGGTGTAGGTGGTGTTGGTGTTGGCGTCGGCGGAGTTGGTGTTGGTGGAGTTGGCGTCGGTGGAGTTGGCGTTGGTGTCGGTGGAGTTGGTGTCGGTGTGGTTGGCTCAAGTCCAAATCCCATGATGCCTATGCAACAGCTGCAACCGCAGGTCGGGCCCCAAGTTCCCGTTGGACCGGGCGGCTACCCGCAACTGGGGTCAAACCCCGGCGGTCCGCAGTGATGAAGGCGCAAGCGCCGCGTCTCCTCACAACAGCAGTGAGGCGGGCACACAAAACGGCGGACCAACCAATTTAGTTATTTAACTCCATACACATTTATTTATTAACAAAAGTAAACTGTACAAGATTATCAAAAATTGTTATATCACAAAAAAAAAAAAATAACGGAGGTCCGGGCTATCCTCGGTCGTTCCGAAGCTTTTATACCCTTGCAAACTGCAAATTGTCAAGCTTGATGACAATAGTCTGAGAATCAAATTTTTTTTCCTACTAAACTACTATTTTTTGGACCGATTGCTCCTTTGTGAGCTATACAAAATAGTCGTCCGGTTCTAAATACACTTTGAATACAGAATAAGGACAAAAATTTGATATAGCATTATTGCAAGGATATAAAAATGTTTACAAGTATAAAGTGCTGCTCTTTGGTATGTAATAAAGACACTAATTATAGAATATGCAACAAATAATTCGTTTTCAGCTAGGCTAATCTTAAGAGCTCCTGGAAGTATGCTACAGAAAGGTATTTTTCCAGAAAGACCACAAAATAGCCAAAAAATACAAAATAATCCATAACTCAACTTCCCGCAGTACTGTCGGAATGCCCTTTGGCCAACACCCAAAAAGTCATCTGGCATGACTTTCGTCCAGATCCTTTAAAGGACTCGCGAGATATTTGCAATATTCTCTGTAGGGAACAGTTCTTTTCTCAGTTGATTATATACCTCAAAGGATATTTTAATGTTAAGCGAACCAAATTAACAAGGACTTTTTTCTGGCCAAAGGACATCTTGATATACCTTGAAATGGCCAAACTACAAGGATTTTTCAAATTTTATGACACTTTTAATGGCAACCCCCTTATGTACTCCCTTTAAAGACATGCGACAATCGAACTACTTCATATTTCTGTTTGCCTGGTATTTCAAAAAATTCGCAGTACTGGCGATGTAATTGAAAAATCAATTTTTTGTGCCCTCATAGGTATGCAATCAAAATTTAATTTTAGCATTTTGCAGCCCCTCCAAGATATGCTAGAGTTTTGTAAAATTTTCTCAATCTACCTACTGCTGATTTCTGTTCGCCTGGTATTTCAAAAAAATTCCCAGTACTGGCGATGTAATTGAAAAATCAATTTTTTGTGCCCTCAGAGGTATGCAATAAAAATTTCATTTTAGCATTTTGCAGCCCCTTCAAGATATGCTATACTTTTGTAAAATTTTCTCAATCTACCTACTGCTGATTTCTGTTCGCCTGGTATTTCAAAAAATTCCCAGTACTGGCGGTGCAATTGGGCAAACAAAAAATTTGGCTGCCCTCAGAAGCACACAATATAAAATTTTCTGGAAAGAAAAACAAAAGAGTCAAATAACACAAAATCCTTTATCCTAAAATTTATCTGGTACATCCTTCAAAGGACTTGCAGGATATTTACGATTTTCTCTTTAAGGATCTTTAAATTCTCATCGAAATAGCTTTTCTGTTTTTATTACAATTATTTAGTGTTGATAAATTCTTTTCAAAGAATCTTTAAAATCCTTGAATTCGAATTGAATTAGATGGTAAGACCTGCTCCTGTAGGCCGCACTAATATAAAAATTCCAGACATCCTTCATTATTTTGCTGAGTTATTGGTTCAGAAAACGAAGTTTTTTCCGACATCTTCATCGTAAGGATGTAAACCAATAAATTATATGTACAATGAATTTAGTTAATTAAGTTCATCCACATTTGTTTATTAACAATTACACCGTACAAGATTATCAAAAATTGTTATACAACAAATAAAATATATATATGTATATATATAAAATGCTGAGCTTACGTACATAATAAAGACACTAACTAACTGTACAATTTGCAACTGTGAATGTGAGCTGAATAATTGTGTTTTGTTTGATTTATCACATGAATTATTGTTTTAGCTTCGCCAGCATATGCTACACGTTGCTCCAAACCCAAGACAATCAAGTGACTCATAGAGATTGGCTGGAGAAAGAGGAGCACGAGAATGCATCGGGATTGAGATATGGTAGATAATAAACTGGCGAATCTGTGACTAATGCTTTGCACCGAGGTTAATACACTTGGTTGTTTTATAGCCTTGTATACAGAAAGATATAGACGCTATTTCTGATTTCAGGGTTCGAACATTATTTAAATAGTTAGTTATGATTGGGTACTCGATAGTAAATCACTGCTACAATTACGGAAATGGAGGCAGATTTAACTGATAATAAATCATTCGTAAAAGATCTTCTGTCAAGGCTATAAAAATCTTCGACATGTGCCGAAGTAATCCCATTTATGTAGATATATGTATATTGTTTAAGTTGTTTGTTTTTTGGTTTTAATTGGCTGATTTACTGCTGCTTTGTCACAATTTGTGTGTTGTCCATTTGGTGAGTCAGCTCAGTGATGCCCTCCTCTTCCTCAGTTGTCAGATCCACCCAATAGTGCAGTTTCTTGCTGCGTAAATAGCTGGCGGAGTTATCAAAGACCACAGTGTCTACACACAACAAAGAAAAATTAAAAATTATTCAAGAGTTTCCTACTATATATTAATCATTTGCCATACTCACATGTGGTATTTGGCCGGGTGGTAATGAATCCCACCTCATCCATTTCATTGGAGTAGACAGTGCCCAATGGAATTTCGCTACGTTTCTCACCCGTTTTATCATCCACACTATAGATACCAAATTTAATGTCATAGTCAATGGTACGGAATTCCCAGGAGAGGAGTTTTGATTGAGGCGGTTCCTCCACCTGGCCGGTGACCTTGAAATGTAACTTCAATTTATCACCCTTTGGTACTTGGGTCTCCGTAAAGTCTTTATCACTCTGCTGAGCGCTTTGATCTATGAACAAATCTTCGGGCAATTTGCCACCCCAAACCATTAAAGATTTGCATTGAGGATCACCATGTTTATCGACCAACTGTCCACCCCAGGCCTTAGGAAAATCTTTTGGATCCACATGAGAGAATAGCTGCTGCTGCCACTTATCCACTCCTGATTTATAAATGATTATCTTACTTGTGGTATTCTCATCGAGGAACTTTTTCACTATATTAAATGCCACTGAGAACAATTTGGGTGCATTGATAATGTAGCACATTTTCAGTAATTCAGGAAAGTTGGCTTCATATTGCTTAACCGAGGATATAACACACTCGGCAGCTGGACGCCAGGCATATTGCTTTAGATTCACATCCTGCATATCAAAGAAGACAACCAATTGTCGTGCCTTCCAGCCATGTTTCAGGCTCTGCTCATATGCTGATTTCATAAATCTTTCAATAAGCAAAACCAAATATTTTTGAAACTCGAATCGTGTGACGCAGTGCATCATGCCCCAGATATCAAAATTATAAAATGGGCAAACGAGTACTGCAAAATGAAATGGAAAAATTAACATAAATCGAGTATAAATTAATGTATAATAATGAATAAATATAAATAAATTATAATATTACCTGGTGATCCCTCATTATCATAGCCAATAAGGCCATAGGGAAGATATTCTTTTAAAGCTTTCGGTGCATCCCATTTCTCAATATTATCCACATTCCACATGGCTCTGGTTTTTAAACTCTGCATATAAGATAAACATTATTATGAATGAGCATATTTCAAAAGATATTTTGATATATTTTAAAAGCTTACCGCTCTCAGCATTTTCTCAGCCGCATCGAGATTCCATTTGCGAGCTGTAAATACAAAAAAAAAAAGAAATAACAATACAAAACAATAACATTTTTGGGCATCTTCTTTTTGTTTTAATTAAAAGTTACCTCGTAGCCAGCGTAGAAGAAAGTAATCATCATGGGTATCAACCAGAACATCGCTCATTTGCTTACGGAACTGGAATAGTAAGCAAAATGGAAAGAAGAAAAGATAATAACTATAGAGCAGAAGAATGATCTGTGCCGAAGTTCGTATACCCTTGCAAATTGTCTATCTTAAGTTTAAATAAAATTTAGCAGAATTATTAGAAAGTGTATGGAACTAGGGAAATGTAAAATTAATGTGTGTAAATTAAATTTTTTTTCATATTCAACATTATTTTTTTGTTCTATCGGAGCTATAGCATATAGTAGACCAATTCCTTTGAAACTTAATATAGTTAAATCTATATCTACCAAAGTTACAACTACTAAATTTCATGACAATCGCTTCGAAAACAACCAAATTTTTGATCTAATATCTATGGAAGCTATATGATAAAGTCAACCGATTACCAATCAATGGAAACAAATTTTAGTGCATTTAGATTGGAGAACCAAAAGTTTTGAATACAAAAAGTGTTTTTTGTACCAATCTTTCCTATGGAAGTTATATAATATAGTCAAATGTCTATCTTATCCATTTGAAGCTTGCTGAATGTCTTTAAATGTTTAAGATTTTTGCTTAACAAACAACAAAGGTTTTAATGTCAAACTTCGTTTTCGACAGATTCTTCCTATGGGAGCTTTATAATGTAGTCATCCGATTGCCATGATTCCATGATATAGAATAACTGCAGGAAATAGAAGGCTTTGAACGAAATGTAAGCTCTGTAGCTCTAAGCATCTCGGAGAAGATAGATATACAGGTTCAAATAGAAGAACAAAGCTAAATAAACTTGGCTCATTGTGCTGATCAAGAAAATATATATATATACCTTACATAGTCGGTGAATTGCTTTTTCTATGTACTGCAAACTTTTGATCAAAAGAAATATGCCTCTAGTTTCCAAGTGTATACACAGGGGCTAGCAAATACTTTCTCAAACAGAAATCTACTTCAAGTTGTAAGATATAGCAAATCGGTTTAAACTAAATCAAGATGTTATTAGGAACACTTCTGTATATTTATATTGATATGCCTAATGGCTATTTCCAATGGTTTACTTAAATCTACTTGCAACATTTCATTGCAGATGATCTTTGTAGGTCAAATTCCACTCTAAAAAAAACCAAACAATAAATCGAGCAAAAATCCATTCCCCTAATACCTTTCGATTTAATCTATATACATAACTGGTGCTTTGTTTGGTGCTATTACTGAAGGTCTTGTGACTATATAAGATTATCTTTATGGTTTTATGTTATATATAATTTTGTTTGCCTTTAATTGCTGTTAAATTTAATGACCTTGTGGCAATGCCAAATTATTTGATTCGATTTTCCACACAAATTGATGAGTCGTCATATTCTAATAGATAATAGTTGAAATTGGAGTTAACTGATTTGTCTTTTTCTGGTTTGTTATATAGAATTGTTATTGTCTTATTTATTTCTCCATTTAGTTTTAATATTCATTTGGTTAAATTTAATTGCAATTAATACAATTATAATCATTTAATTGCAACTCGTGCCGCTGCCTGTGACTGCCTTTGGATGGCTTATCAAATGTGTTCATGCTGCTGACTCATGCCGCATTTAAAAACTTGGCTTTAGCTTTTAGCCAGTTAAAAAACAACAACAAAAGCACTTTGATTTCAATAACAAGGCCGCCTTGAATACAAACACACACACACAGCAACAACTTGGCCGTTTAGTTTGTTAATGATATTTCAGTTAGCCGTTGTTGTTATTATAGTAGTTGTAGTAGTAGTAGTTGTAGTAGAGAAGGTCCGGTCTCCTCTCTCTCTCTCTATCTATCTATCTCTGTCTCTTACTCGCAATCACCTTTGAGCATGGGTGAGGGACAAGTGAATTGCAGTCTCTTTAGGTTTGCTTCATTAGCGTTGCGTTAACCAACTGACTGATTATTGTTTTTTTTTTTTCATTTCTTGATTATTCAAACTTCCTCATAACCAAAAAGA
Organism: Drosophila austrosaltans; assembly: GCA_035045865.1. Taxonomy (NCBI): domain Eukaryota; kingdom Metazoa; phylum Arthropoda; class Insecta; order Diptera; family Drosophilidae; genus Drosophila; species Drosophila austrosaltans. Next base: position 10,009,652 of record JAWNOQ010000211.1, on the reverse strand, counting down.
CGTTATAGCCAAAAAACATATTTTCATTTCGTTTTCTTATGGCTTATTGTGTGTGTGTGTGTGTGTGCGTACTTGCCTATCGACGACTTTGCTTTGTTCTTTTGTTTTCAATGGATGACTTTGAAACCTGCAACTTGACTGAGTTTTTAAGTAGTTCCAAATAAACACAAACAAACACACACACACGCATATATACATATATATATATATAGGTATTTGTGTTTGCCTAAAACGGTAAATATATATATATATATAATTAATACGTGTCCACTATAGTTAAAATATACCAAAATTAATGGCAAGTTTCCATTATACTTAAGTCTTTATAGGGTATATTCAATTGTCTACGTGTACCATTGTCTTTAGTTTTTCTTATTTAATGTTAATGATAACAAAGGTCAAAGGGGGGTGAGAAGATTTTTGCTGGATTTTAGGATATATTTTGATCAAGAAATATAGTCAGATTTCAGGTATAATTGATAGGAGAAAATTCTCTTAAATGACTATGCAGTATTTGTTTACATTCAAGTATCTTTGGCCAAGAGCATTTCGTTTCTTATGGCCTACATATCTTTCCAATTTTGTTGGCGAAAATACAGAGAGAGAGAGAGAGAGTATCTAGGGTAATAGAGAGTTCTATGATCTGTAAAGTCATTACTAGAGAGTCGCGAGAAAAAGGTTTGTTGAAAATGATTTTATTAAATTTTAGCCAATGGATAAGTTAGGCGTAGGTTTGGGAGATTAATAAAACTTTAATATACAAAAACTTTAATAAATAAACGTTTAATAAATTTAATAAACTTTAATAAATTTATCAAAATGTTTAAAACTTACGAAACGAAAAACATGTCAAAATTAGGAAAAAAAAAAAAAACACCAAATGTTGCCTCAATACTGTGCTTGTCCCATAAATTAAGTAGCAACTAACCCTTTCAAAATTTCAAAATTTTCGTCTAGATCCGCCACTGGGCTAAGCATATACATACATACATATAGTCATTCTGGTCATTCTTGGTTCAGTGAAATCTGCCAAAACTTACATATATCTCCCTGTTAAGCGGACAATTTTTTTTTAAACAAATATTCTTTTTTAAAGCGAACAAAAAATCAGCTATCATTGCTGTTTATCCAAAAAAAAAAAGTGAAAACTGTCAAATTGTTAGACTTTACAATGTAAAGTTTACATTTAAAACTTTTCTTTGATATTTTGAATATCAAGATACAGAAATCAAGTTATAAACAAATAGGTTTCAAATTGATTTTCATAAAAAAAAAATTTTATTTAAAAATTTTAAAATTAATTTAATGTTTTATTCAAGTGCTTATTATTATATTGCCTTTGAAATTTGTTAACAATTTATTTAAGATTTCATAAAATTTGGTGGCTGAATTTCAGAAAAGTTATATTCAGAAATGCTTAAAATTGGTAAATTATTGTTGGATTTATTTCAATTTTATTAAGTAAGTAAGTAGGTAAGTTGTTTGTGGGTTTCTTTATTAAATTATAAAACTATTATTTATATCAAATTTTGTAAAGATTTAAAGGATATGTATCCTTAGATATATCTAGATTTGGAGAGATATTCAGATCTTCTAAGTTTTATAAAGGATCCTTAGAGATATTCTGGTAGTTTAAGTTTTATAAGGAATATTTAGATCTGAAGTGACATTTTAATAGTATTTGTTTTATTTAGGATATCCAGATCTGATATTCTGATTTTCCTAGTTTCATTGACAATAAATAGATGTCGAGAGATATTTAGAAAGTTTTAATTCTCAGGAATAGTAACAACAACAAAAGATTCTATAAGCTATTTAAACCTCATTGATTTTAAGATGAATAAAATAGATATATGTATATCTGTAAGTAAATAGTTAAAAATAAGTGTAAGTAACAGTATTTATTTAAAGCACATTATGAAAAAGAATTGTATGATAAAAAGTTAATAATATCACTTAAAACTGAATGAATATGTCCCATATTTTACAATTTTTATACTACAAAATTAAAGAAGTAATTTGTTAGCAAATATTATTCGCAGATTAATCATCTTATTTTAAAAATAATATTAAAAAATTCCTAAAAAAAAAAAAGCAAATGTGAAAGGTGTGACAAGTTATTTCATTTTAGTTTTCTCGAACAGGTTAAATCGTACACAACAAATATTTAATTATTAATTAAATATCAATAAAGTTACGACAAAATGATAAATTTCTTTTCCCCCATTTCGATTTTTTGCCTTTACTAAACTCTCGACTCTTTTTTTTGTTGTCATCTTTGGGTAATTCCCAAAAAAAAGACCAAACCAGTTCTCGTTTTTTATTTTCTTTTTTCTACTTCTTTTTTCTTTTCAAAATTTATGCAAACACTTCAAACCGAATCAAGTTTCTATCAAAATGATGTGTGTTGGCTCGAGTAGTCAGAACTAATTTATGTATATAATACGCAAAAGTTCAGATACATATACATATATCCATGTATATACATTGAGGGTCTAGAGTTCGTTTTGCTTGATTTAATTTTATAGTGGGAATTGTCACAATGTCGCCAAGCTCAAGTTATATATTATATCTGGAATACTTGTTAATTGTAATTGCAATTATTTTGCCATGAAATTAAGCAAAAAATAATACTTTACTCTCATAGGCAATTATATAAAAAAACAAAAAACAACAATGCAAACAAAGGGAGACTTAAGTGGGGGGGCGCTTGGAGGAGGGGTAGGTCGTTGGGGTTCGAGCTGACTAAGCGGGGAGGGTAGCTAAAGTGCTTAAGTTTTAAGTACCAGAAAAGTGTCAATACACCGAAATAGGAAATTCTACACAAAGTGGAACCGGTTGATTTGCTTATTCAATTACATATCCTGTAATTGATGTACTTAATGGGTATATTATTTGGAATGGAAATGAAAAAGTTTTCAGAATGCAGAATCAATCAATATTTTATCGAAAAGATTCAATTTGTATATTTGCCTTTTATTAAGTATTAATGAAATATAAAACCATTCACTCTGAATGTAATAGACTATAAAAAAAATTGAAATAGCAAAGATACGTATACATACATATACTATTATATATATATATATATATATATATATATGTATATACATATGTATGTATATATAATACATATTATATATGAACATAGTTTAATGTAACAATAAAGGGTATGCAAAACTTTGTCATGCCATTATCTAGCATATGGGACGTTTTTCTAAAAAAATTTTTTGTGGGTCACACATGTGCCACCTCCTCCTTTCGGTTTGCCGGCTGATATTTTATTGTAGGCGTGGCAGTTTCCATTTCGATTTCGCAAACGTGGTTAATTTTTAAAGTTGTTTCTCTTTTTCTTATTTTTTTTTTTTTTTGCTACAACAGCCAAGAACAAAACCAACAATGCGAAAAAAAATTACGCGAGCAATGGCCAGAACAAGTTGTTGTTGTTGTTGCTGTTGCAGCTGTTGCCTCAGAATGGGGGTATTGACCAGAGAGCGGGGCACAGTGTGCCTATATCTAGCCAAAAAGCAAAAGCATTATTTTTTTATTTGAAATTTTGGCATATGGAAATTACCCAACACGCCTCAATGATTCTGGCCTCAAAAAACTAAAATCGATTGCAATGGCTCAATAAATTATATTGCCAAAAGAAGACCAGACCAGACAAATAAATACACATGTATATAGAAATATGTACTATATATTCATATAGATAAATCATTTCCGTATGATAAACGAAATTTTATGTTACCATTTCGATGGAATGGCTCTCTGTTGGCAGTCACTAAGATATTTAAACCATTAGTCATAGTTCATTTAACAAAACAAAACAAAAAACAAAAAAAGGGCCGTCGTCCATTGATCTTAAAAAGGTTTATGAATAGATATAAATTAATGAACTTGAAAACGAGTTGCTGTGTAATTAACCATATTTAAGGAAAATTTACTTAAGTAATTAAAATTTCTGGATTAAAGTTCAAAAGTATTCCGGATTTTAAGATATTTTATAGATACCATAGATTGAGGTTCATTGTTTTCAGATGCACCAGAAAATATTTACATATACATACATATGTATATGTATATGTGTATAATGTGTGTAAGATTGAGTACTCGTCTGATAATAATATTCAGTCATTTCTACCTGAAAAATTCGACAATTTCTCATGTATTTCTTTGTACTTATTTTTGGATCTCATCTTTAATAGATACCAATATACCCTGATTACTTTTCTTTTCTACATTAACAAATACCTTTAAATACTCAAATATTAAACAAATTCTTACGAAAATTTAAATTTAACAGTTTTTCAATGCAAATAAATCCAAAATTAGATGCAAAAAATTGGTTCTTAAGAGATTTTTCTTTAAATGAAATGATCAAATTTTAAGAATCAAACGTTAATAGGTATTAAGTAGTATATTTTTTTTTTTTTTTTTTTTTTAATCTAGTTAAAATCGGATAAAGTTAAGGTACATTGAGAATATTTAATCTTAATCTTGTTAACAAAAAGCTAAAGAAATTAGGCTATAATAACTAAAGTTAGTTGAATTAGTTCTCTATCTATCTTAGAAATAATAATATAGAATCTTATCTGAAATTCTAGTTCTGAAAATCATATCCGATTTGTATGATTAAATGGATAAACTTTCTTTAGATTTATACAACTCGCTTTTTGCTTGTAAAACGAAATCATTATCTTTGTTCCATTTTTGCAATATGTTTGTAATTGAATTTTATTTGCATATCTAATCTCATTTACATTTTTAGCTTGCTTTTTTTTTTGTTTTTATCATAAATGTTTACACATAAAATTTTCTTATCACTGAGAACACAGTGCCCAGAAGTTGTTTACAATAATAAATCAGAACTTGCATACAAGTAAACGACTAATAAATACCCTGCTTTATATTTTTTGCAACGAGCGGAAGCTTTTATTTTTCTGTGATTTGTCTGTTGATAAGATAATTTAAAACAAACGTATTCTATTTAACTTCTATCAAAATAGTTTCAACAATTTAAAAAGTTATTAAAAGATTCCAATTTGTTTTCTGTTCTATTGTATAAAAGAGTTATACTTCAACGCTTTACGAGTAAAGGGTACTCTATGAACGAGAGAGTGAGGTAGAAAAACTAAGTCAATGGGATAAATCTCTTTGCTCTACTCTCGCCAATTCTCTTACCTGTTCCAGTGTTTGGCGCTGCTCAGAGCTGATTTCGGGCAGTGGACCGGACATTATTTTGATCTCTTTTGTATATTTATTTAAGCGGCGTTTAATTCGTTGGCAATATTATTTATATTGCCTTTTTTGGCACACAACGAAAGAAAAGTTACCAAAAAAAAAAAAAGAAAGATATAATGAAAAAAATAAAACCAAAAAAGAAGATGGCAAAAGAAAGGCAAATTGATTTTCTTTTTCGTCGCTTTTTCACACGCAAAAATTTAGGTTTTGTTTTTATTTTTTTGGTTTTGTTTGCTGTGTTTTGCGCTTCTTTTGCTTCGTCTTAAATTTATAACCGAAAATAATAACAATAAAAACTTTCTACTATTATTTAGTTGTTTGTTGCCGTTAGCTGAACATTTTAAACGTAATTAATGTAAATTTTTGTATAGTTATTTTTATATTTTTTTTTTAGTTGTGGAGCTTTCTGTTTTGTTTTCAAACTTCTGTCGGGTAATAATAATAATAATAATTATTATTTAACAACACAAAACTGCACATGCAACACGCACATAAATCACTAACACATACACACTTATGTATCTATGTATGTACATATACATATAAAAAAAATATGATGGCAATTTGTTTGTCAACTCTTTTTTTTTAAATTTTAGAATTGAATTTTTTGGCGTTGTGATAACCCCCGGATACTAGATACGCAAATGCCGCACTAACACACACACTAAGCCCGACTTCGTCGTTTCAACGTTGCATTCGCTTTGAGTGCGGAGACCAAACTGGCGTATACTTGATGAGCCAGCGGTACTTAAGTCTTAAGCGGTGGCCAAGCGAAACAGAGGGAGAGAGTTTAACAGAAGGAGTGTGTGAAAGAGAGAGACAAGCGTGATATACAGTGAAGGAATAAAGTGTACATACACCCCCGATTTTGTGAGTTTTCGGAAAACCGCAATCAAATTTAAAAAACTGAGTATGCCACCTTTTTGGGGACTATTAAACAAGTTAATGCATAAAATAATACTTGAGTTCAAAGTTATATTAACAAAAATAACAACAAAAATATAAAAAATGCAGGGGAAAAAAGTCTACATACAGGTGCCAAACCTTTATATTACGGTTGGAAATTCAGAGAAAATCCAAATATTTTCTTGTTACTAAATCTTAGTTGGTCCACCATTGGCATCAATTACAGTCTGCATTTTGCGAGGCATTGATTGGACCATGTTTTCGGTTGTTTGGGGATGCAGTTTCACCACAAGCAAGGATTAGAGCGTTTTTTAACGTTTCTCGGTTACTAATGTCATGTTTTCGAACCAACCTTTCGAAAGTTTCCCAAACTTTCATCCGTCGACTGAGGTGGCTAATTTAGCTGCTTTGAAGCATAATAGTGCAGCCAGTCCCTTACGTTATGAGCAGTATGCTTTGAATCATTGTCCTGCTGAAAGATCCAGAAGTTTTTCAAGGCCAAGATATCTACTGATGACTTCAGATTTTCTTCCAATATGTTCTTAAATTATAAGGGATCCATATTACCTTTAAAAAAAAATAAACGGCCAACTCCAGACGACGCCATGGCTCCCCAAACCCTCACATTACCTTCAGCATGTTTGTCTGTGGGTATAAGATTTCCAAGTTCGGTTTTTTAAATTTCATTGCAGTTTTCCGAAAACTCGCAAAACCGGGCGTGTATGTACACTTTATTCCTTCACTGTATGCAATATGTTAAGATAAAGCCGGGGCTCTCTCGTTTGGCAGAGAAACACAAAACAGAACGGGAGAGAGGCAGACTAAAATAAGAGACAGAGCGAAAAATATACAAATTGCACTTATGCAAACTTGCAGGTGCTCTAACAAATTTTATATTACATTATATAAATAATGACAGTGGGTGTTGCGTCGCAGTTAATAAGGTAGCCAGAATTCGGACAAAGAGAGAAAAATATTCTGATAAGAAACGCGAATAAAGGTCGATCACAGGTGGAGAGTGCATACATGCAAAATTCTTTGTGCAATACATAGTTATGTATGTTTGTATGTATATGTAAGTTTATATAAAATATATTGGATTGCATTAAAGGAGATAAGGTTTAAAATATAGTATAGCTTTATTTTACATAGCACATTGGCATAAAGCCATATGAAAATTGTTTTCTCTTAGCCTAAAGTAGTTCTATCTAGTTGTAAAAGCTGAGAAACTAGTTGATTTTGATATATACCTTTAAACTATATCACGTAGAAACTTAACGCAACATAATAATCAGTAGTCCAATCTCTTTTCAAAGCTTTCAAAGGTTGGCTCAAAAATGAATATGCCTTTGTTAAAGAGTATAAGAAGATGCAAAATAGCCATACAAACATACACATGTACATACATATGTAATTATGTATGTGTATACCAATACTATATCGATTAGACGGTTAAACATTTTCTAGTTCAAATGAAGACACCATGCAGAAAATGAGGACAATTTTGAAAAGAATTCAGATTCAGTCAATAGAATTTTTAACATTTTCACAGATTCGACGCGATATGCTAAATTAGAGAACTTCCAATGTATGTTCATTAAATTAAAGTTAATTATAACCATGAACATTTCATAAAATATTGGGTTTATATACATATATGTATATTGATGACCAATTTTGTTTAATCTACTAAGCCAGAATTCCGTATAAAAAATTTGATTTAAAATATCTTATATAGAAATAAATATATGTATATCAATGCGTTTGAACTAAAATGAAAAAGAAGGTAAATTCTTTGTCCTTCTGTTTATTATTCAGTTTTGTTATAAACTGTATTATCGGACAGCGATTGCAATTTATGTATTTTTTTTTTTTTTGGAACATTTGCACCAATTTCTGAAGAGGCCTCTTATCAATATTGGTTGTTATGCGTTCTATTGTTTGTTTTTTTTTTTCTTTTGCATGTTTCATATAAATAAAAAAAATGTTTGACTAGATAAGATAGCTGCTTTTGGATTAAACAAGCACAAGTACTTGATTAGTATTAAAAAGAAGTTTAGATTGAACAACATTTGATAAAAAAGATCTGATTTGTTTACTTGATAAATTATCAGACTCATTAATCATAAGCAAAGTATTGCAACTGTTCAAATATATAACGGAAAGGGATAACTGTGGTTATATTCCTCAATTTTATCCGCTCCATATTAATCCCTCTATTGTGTGAATTTTGTTGGCCCTCTGGCGCTCTCTACATTACACGTTTGCAAGTACACTAGCGCCATATGCCACAGCTGAACAAATGGCGCCACTACCAATTTGTATGATTGCCGCGAAATTTGAATTTGGAATTTCTATTTCAAATGCAAAATTGTTTTGAAATTCATTGAAAATTTCCATTCGCCAAAAAAAAAAAAAGAAAACAAAAAGGTTAATAAGAAATTTGTCAGTTGAGTTTTTTCACACTTTCTCCATTAATTTATTGAGGAAACGAGGCCATTCCAAGTGCCCCCAAAAATATCCTGTGGATAATTTAACGACTGTTTGCTACAAGCTCCAGAAAAAAATGTTTTCAATATTTTTATAGTCATTCACATGAGGTGTGAAAAAATTTCAATTGATTTGTGTGTTTGCACTGGCGAATAAAATGCTGAATGAACTGAAATCCCTCCAATAGGGAGGAGGTAAATTGAGATTCGCAATATTTGCGGAGGCGAAGGAGATTCTTCCATCTCCTGGCGGCTGGCTGTGGCCGCTCTTGTTGCCGGTTGCTCTGCTCTAGTCGCCGATGGTTGCCATTCCCATTGTCTTTGCATATGGGAAGCGTTCATTCGCGGGCCATCAGCGAGTTAAGAGCGTTCAAATTTACTACTTTTGCGTCACAATCGGACTGGGCTGGACTGGACTGGACTGGGTTGGCTGGCTGGCTGGCAGCAAAATCGCAAAAACTTAATAATTCAAAAATACTTGTTGAAAAATAAGTTATCTCTTGTTTATGAAAACAAACAATTTGGCCAAAAGCAAGAGCATTGCCAAGACCAAGCAATAGCAAGACCCAACAACCATTCAATTACTAACTTGGCTAAGGCTAAGGCCAACTCAAATTTTATCGACACATGATAGGCGTAAAATTTTATGAATTTGTTGAAAAAATTCTCAAATTGACCAATTAGGCAGACTTTTCTGTTTTTTTTTTTTTTATGCAATTTGTCGACGTCAATCAGAATTGTTGCTGGAATGAAAAGAATTTTATATGAAAAAAAAAAGCAAATCATGTGATTCCGTTTCATAGTAATGATATTTAAAACAAAGATCCACAACGGGATCCAAATTGATAAGTAGTGTGTAAAATGAAGCGTTGATTTTACCATATCAACACCAACAAGTTATAAAATCGGAAGATTATGGCAATTTAAACGGTTTCGTGGAAACATACATATAAATATATATATGTATTTTGGTTTTTGATTTTGAATCTATTCTATCATAGTGCTGAGATCTTGTATCATCGCCCGATATCAATTTAAAATGTTATTTTAAATGTAATATATTTGATTTCAATACCAAAGAACGAGACTCTAGATGTTAGAGTATATATACATATACATACATAGATTATTCCAAGTTTTTAGTTTAGTTTGGGAACTGATTGAATTGTTGGCTCAACTTCTGCGAATTGATCAATTATCGATATGTCGATTGTGTAGGACTCCAAATTAATTTCTTTCCTTTATAAGTTGATCAAAACAAACTATAGCAATGATGCCCCCATTAATTTGTAATTTCTTCCTAGTATAACATCAACATCAAACACTAATCGAAACAAGAAAGAAAAGAAATATAGAAACAAAATACTAGAACTAAACTTTTTTTTGTTTTGTGTGTGCGTGTGTGTGCGTGTGTGCTTTTCAGCACTTTTATGCCCTCTGTTCAGGTAATTCTTTGGGGGTCGTGGGGGCGTAATAAAAACAAAACGCAATTCCCCTTAAATACAAATAAATAAAAGTTCCATCAGACAAAAGACGCAATCTCGTAAAGAGTCCGAAATCCCGTGGTGGCGTTGGTATCAACTCAATCAGTCGAAACATTTTTGCTTGATATTCTTTCGCCACTTTGCACTTGAAATTGACCGCCCATTGCGAGTAAGAGAGAGAGAGCGAGATGGAGAGATAAAGAGAGTGAAGGATTTATGTGGCGGCTTGTGACGTCACATGCAAACGATGATGCATTTAGTTCTTCGCAATTTCCAAAAAAAAAAAAAGAAAGAAAAACACCATAAAATGAACTCCCCTTTATCCCATTCCTTTCTCTTCTCTCCCTCTTTCTCTCTCTCTTTCTCCCCCTTTCGTTTTCGATATACAAATGTATACCTCTTATCTGGATTTAATCCTAATGAGTAGAAGTGACGTTAGCGCCACCTAGAGGGGGGCACACGCCTACGTTTGCCGTTTACCGTTTGTTTGTGACGTCATTCCTTCATTTCGTCGTTTCCGATAACCGTCGTGTGGCCCCCCTCGTAAAATTTCATATACTATTGCTGTTTTTTTTTTTTTTTGTTTTTTGCATCTCTCGCCATGGATAAACTGAATAATCGAGAAACTAAGTCTATTTTCGGATGATTGCACGAGATTTTAAGTTTATTTCCTATGGCCGGGGAGATAAACAAACAAAAGCTGAAACAAGATGAAAATGAGAAGAATGATCACTTAATAATTATATCTACCATGACGAAGGAGGAGGCCAGATCTAAGTAGAGTATGATGTACATATATCTATGTATACAGGAAAGCATAGGATAGATCGGATATGATATTGATGTTATGCGAAACGTTGATATCGAAAAAGTAGGGGGAGGTCAGTGCGTTAAATGATTTGCAATTTATTGCAAAATGTAAACTTTAGTTAAAGGAAAAAAAAAAACCCCAACCCACCCGCCTATCATCAAGAAATCGAATGAACTTTCCCAACATGAAATTTCGTAGAATACTGTGAAAACTTTTGACGAAGACTGTGCTTTTTTTTTTTTTTTTTTTTTGATTAACGAGTTCCCTGAACTCATTTCCAGAATTGAGTACATTTAACATGAATTGAATATGACTAAAAGGCAATATTTTTGATTAAGTGGGATATGGATTCATTGAATTGAATAATGAATCAAATTCAATTGTTGTATATATATGTATGTATACGGGAATATTTGTTTGAAAACTTCTTCCTAGCTGGCTAGGACTTCCCTCTAGAGCACGTGTTGTGGCATTTAAGCAAAGGATCGAAGGCTGCAGTTCCTCGCTTCTGTCCCCCCCCTTATGCATTCCGACAAGAAAACATTTTCCAATTTTCAGGGATACTTGCCATCTCATGGTGCGTGCAGTTGAGCCTAATCCGCGGGTTAGTTGACCCCAATTTCCCTTACACTCACACACACACACATGCCACATTCATTCTACTTATATGACTAATCGCTGCCTTGGCATTATCCTGTTTGGCAACCCCTGGACAGAAACAGAAAGAAAAAAAAAAAGGAGAACTGTTGCTCTCAACCATTAAAGGGAAGGGCGGACAGACGCTTCTTACACAAATGTGAAATGTGTTGAATGTTGTCCAGAATGATTTGGCGGATTTCTTTTTTTTTTTTTTTTTTTTTTTTGTTGCTTCCTGCATTTTGCTTTTGACAAACAAATTAATAAGAGAAAACGAGGGCTAGGCCCGGGACGCGCCCCTTTTGTTATACCTCCTTCCCATTCCATGCTCTCTCTCTCTTTCTCTCTCTTTCTCTCTTTCTCTTTCTATAAGTCTCAACGTTCTGCAGTTGTTGTGGTCATAATACGCGTAATTTTCCTTTTGTAAGCTTTTTCGATCTATGATTCCCAGGCAGCACGACAGGCAACATGCGTCCGTCCAATTCGTCCACCCCTTCAATTTCAATTTCAATGTCGTTGTCCTTGGTTGCTGCTCGCTCTTCGACATAATGACTTTTGATTACTGCGCCATTAGGAGGATTTTGTGTGTGTGTGTGTGTATGTGGGGAATGTAGAGGCAAGCAGCAGCAGCAGCAGAGTTTCTTTCTCTCGACTGGAATGGAATATCCCTCCTCCTTGTACATCTGTTTCATTTTTCTTCCATTTGAAAGAGAGAGCTCAAGCTTGGATTTGGATTTGGGTTTGGCCATGACCATGCCCGGCATGATGTCCATGTTGCTCTTGGTCACAGTAATCGATGAGGGGGGGATGATATGGGGAGTGGGGGTGATGGCTAGGGGTTGGGTAATCGTTTGGATAATTCGCGTACATTCAGTAACAAAATGGGCAAATTTTCTTTCAACTTACCGTCAACAGTAGTTACAGACTAAAAGAGAACTTTATATAAAAAAAGAACCACATAAACAATAACAAAGTCCTGAAATCCTTTAAACTTTCAACCCAAAGAAACCTGAAATGATAAAGTTAGTTCTATTTGTGTTTCAACGGAAATCGAATAGCTAAATAAACTTTAGAATTTATATTGAAACCATATAAGAAATTAGCTTATAAAAGGCTTCAATTTGAAAAGGATTTCGAATACCCAAATAAAGACATATTTGTCAGATTTTTCCTTTAACTGTAAGATTTTTCTATATATGCTAACAAATTTAATATATAATATTATAAATATATTTTATAAAAGGAGTCATGCCGTTTTCAAATGTTTAATGAAAATCGAAAAAGTTATAAAGATTTTTCTAGCAAATCGAAGCAAATTCAGAATCAAAATGAATCACAGAAAAGTTGTAATTTTTAACTTTCGCTTAATGTTTAAGTTAAAAATTCCACATTTATTTTTAAGGTGTGTAATTTTTAACTTAAAAATACTGGCTCGATTTTGTATTTAATATAAGATCCAAGCGGAATGCAAATAAAAGAATTGAAAGTAAGTTATAATTGAAACAAATTTATCTTTTCTTTATAATCCAAGTCTTTGGTGCATCAAAGAAATGTGCAAAGGTTTTGGGAGCAATCGGTTAAAAGTTGTTGAAGAAATTTTGACAAATTAAATTAAAAAAAAAACAATAGAAAATATAAAATCGCTTAACGACTTCCTTCAAATATGTTCATAAAGTAAAGAATGCAATAAAATATTTAAAAAATAAAGAAGATAAGGATAAGGAATAGGATAGATGATATGAGAATAGATTAGAATTAAAATTTTATTTTGAAAATTATTTTTGAAAATCTGTAGAATCAGGAAAGTAAATAAGAATAAGTACGTTTTATTTTCACAATTTGAATAAGATAACTTTTTCAACGGTTTTATCTTTAAGACATATAATTTTGGTTTACTTTTCTCTGATTAATTTATTGAAGAACTATAACAATTCTAAAGAAAACAAACAAATGCTAATTAGACACATTATTAAATGAAATTAATAATAATTAATTTTAATGTAATTAAAAGAAAAATATGAATTCGTTTAAATTTTTTAGTGGTAAGTATTATTTAATCAAAATTGATAGAAGAAAACTTGTAATTTGAAAATTTAATTCCATCTTATACCAACTGAATAACTTATAAATTGAATGAATATTTGAGCTAAAAGTTTCTAAAAAAAATCAATCATTAAAATTACAGTAAAAATGAATTTAAAACTACAAATGAAGCACTTTTTTTCATATGATTTTTGGATTTCTTATATTAAAATTTCCAATAAAAACGTTAAGATTCCTATTGTTCCATTTTCTACTATTTGTCAAATGTTTAAAGTGTAGTCTGTACTTCAATTACTGATGCCACGCCTCCCATTAAATTGAATGTATGTTTTGTATGTATTTGTATTTACGAGTATCCGCCTCACTTTTAACTCAATTGCGTTTTACTAAGTGCCTGTCCTTCTGTTCAGCTCTGTTTTGCCATATTCAATCCATGCCACCGCCATGCCGCATTAGCTTTTCTCTTCCATGAAGTTCATTTTCCACGAATTGTTTATGGCATTTGTTGCGCATTCTTTGCATAATTTGATGGCCTTGTCAAATGGTAGAGTGAGAGAGAGAGAGAGAGACAGAGAGAGGGACTAAGAGAATAAAGGCAAATGGTTAACAGAAGGGAAAGAAGATTAAGCCCGAGTTCTATCATTATAAATTAAACAAGTTTTTCAATAAACTGCACAAGTTGCGTATACGCAACGTATTCAGAGAAAGAGAGAGAGAGAGAGAGTAACTACAATTGCCATTGTAAGTGTGTGTATGTGTGTGAGTGTGTAGTTATTTATGTAAGACCAAAAGGTGGCAGGTGGCAAGTTAAGCATAGAAAAAGCATTTGTAATGTGTTCATGTAATCTTCAATACAAGTTAGCTAGTATCTATATATGTGTCTATTCTTATCCATTTACAGACTTTTACCTTTGACTTTCTATTTTCCATTTCTATCTTCCTTTCCTCTGCTTTTTTTCCACCTTTTTCTATTTAGTCTGCGTAACGTTCCTTTTTGTTACCTGTTTGAGCTGTCTTTAGCAGTTCTTAATGCTTAATTCTGTTTTTGTTATGTGCATCCATTTTGGCCGTAACTTTGGTCTAAAACTTTTCCCCCACTGTAGGTAACCGAAAAGTTTTTCTCCATCTCTCTCTCTCTCACTCTCTTGCAGTCCCCATCCTCCTACTTCTTCTTCTTGTCTCTTCTCAGGTGTCAAAATCAATTTTTAGCTCTTGCGATAAAAACACGCAAACAACAAACTGATTCTGAAACTGAATCTCAAACTTATTGTTTTGCTTCGTTTTTCTCCTTCTTTTTTTTTTTTATCTTCCTTCATGCCAAGTAAGGAAAATGCTAATTATCGTAAAGATTTCTTCTATCTGCTTGGTGAAAAACACTTGGCCAAAGTTGTTTGATCTTTTGGCCTCTTTCACTCTTGTTGCTTTCCCCTCCCCACCCTGACAATTTTCTTATTAAAAGCGACATTTTCAATTTCTATGCAAAAGTCAAAAGATGCAAGTGCAACAATTAATTAGTTTTTGTGCATTCATTCATCCATATATTCATATCCAACTGTCCATCAATCAATGTCCCTATCAATTATGCGGGTTTTGCATTGTTGGCCCAAAACACGCACTCTCTCACACACACACACAATCTGCAGACACTTTAAGTTTCAATCAAATCTGTTTTAGTTGTTAATTAAAATGTAATTTTTCATAATCTTCTTGAGACCGAATATAATTATCAACAAGCTAAGATTTTCGTTAATTAAATATGAAAATTGAACTTGATATAAAAGAGATTAAAATCACTTAATACCCTATTCATGCATATGTATATATATGTATGTATATATGTATGTATGTATGTATGTATGTATGTATGTATGTATGTATGTATGTATGTATGTATGTATGTATGTATATTTGTATGTATATTTGTATGTATATTTGTATGTATATGGCAAAGCCACAATAGAATAAGTTCAACTTCTTCATTATTATTACAAAGCAGTCTTTAAAATTTCATTATTGGCCGCAAATAAACTTTAAAGGAATTTACATTCAGTTGTGTTTATTTATCATAAATTTTTACGTTTTCTATTTTGTATTAAAAAGCTTTGATTTTCTTAAATTTAAACAAAGGATTAAACTTTTATTAAAGTATGCTAAGAATTGGAAAGGAAGTTGTTTGTTCATTCATATAGAAATGCTTAGTTTAAACGTTTGAAAATTGATAAATAAATAAAATAAAAAAATAAATTTTTTATTTTAGCTCTAATAAACATTCTTGCATAGAAAATAAAATTCTCATATTTGTTGGACATTCTAAAACAGAGCAAAAATATCCATCTTGAAATGGAATGTGCCACTAAAACAAAGACAAATTTGTGATTTGAGCAAAGACTTTTAGTTTTTTCCTACTAAAAAATTTAAACAAAATATCTACTAAAACCTATTTTCAGTTTATGTTTATGGTTTATGGTTCGTTTTCGAAATATCAAACAAAGTGGAAATACTTATCTGAACATTCAGAAGGATGTCTCTAAGGATATGAAACTGCAAAAAAAAAACATAAAACTTGCAAACTATTAATTAGCTACGAGAATATCGAAACTGAATCCTAAAAAATTATTAGGGGAATTCAAAAAAAAACCTGAGTCTAAATGCCTTTAAAGTTTAAATTCAAGTTAGCTTAGATTTGGAGATTTAATTAAGTAAATTTAACCATTAAACCATCGTGCAGAATAAGTTTAACTTTTAGTTTGCGGTTTCTATTTTTTTAACAATCAAATTTCTTAACTGGTCTTGATCAGCCAATTTGAAAAAATTCCACATTTTAAATATTTAAGGGGTTATATTAGTATTTCAACTTACAACTGATGGCTATTCAAGAAGAACGAACTTATGAGAATAAAGTTTATGCACTAATATATTTACTTGATACTTATTATAATATATCTTGCAACGCTCTTTTTAACTATGTCCAGAAGAACCTTAAAAATTGATTTAAGGTCTTGATTTTGGCGGTTAAAACTAAGCGAAATCAAAAAAGTATTTGATGACAAATTCCTTTCATTTCTTTGTTAAATAACCACTGCATCCAAGTAGATTGTGTGCAAATTTTAGAACGATTAGTGGAGTCATTTTAGAGAAATCGACTTTGAAAAAAACATTTTCGAGAAAAACGCTTTTAAAGTTTCATAATTAAGTTACATAAAGTGGAAGCGGCCTTACGAATCCAATTAGTTTTGAATTTTCAGAGAATATATTTAAGTATATTTACAGTCGGATAATGCAACTAAAAACTGTTTGATTTTTTTAAAGTTCCAACTGCGTCCCTTAAATATACACCGAGAAAGTTTTCATTTATAGTTTTATGGAAATATTAACTTTTCCAATTTAAAAATTTACCATAGATTTAAAATGAATCAAATAAAATTAAACATAAACCGATGCGCCAATTTTTAAATCAAAGCTTTAAATAAATGAAAAAAATTAGGGAAGTATTTTTGACCAAACCTGGTCTGAAACAAAGTGTTAAACATAGCTTAGAGTTCACCTATAAACCGATTAATAAGGTCCTTTTTATACCCTTGCAGAGGGTATTATAAAATTGGTCAGATGTTTGTAACGCATAGAAATATACGTTTCCGACCCCATAAACTATATATATTCTTGATCAGCATCAACAGCCGAGTCGATTGAGACATGTCCGTCTGTCTGTTTGTTTGTCGCTTTTCGAACTTAAATTTTAAGCTACGTAGTTGAAACTTGGTAGTTAGCTTTCTTAAAAGTGTAGTTAGGCAATGTATGAAAATCGGTCGGATCGGATTACTATATGATATATCCAATATCGGAATAATAGAGTTCAAATTAAAATTTGTTTTTTTTCTTTTTGAATATAAATCCAATTTGTACCAAAACACCATCCACCAAGTTTGACTCAAATCGGATAATTATTACGGCTACAAATCAATAAAACAAATCATCAATATAATCAATTTACTCCAGCAACAAAAAATGTCAAAGAAATCTGCCGTACCAACACAAGAGACCCGGGATCGAATCCGCGCGGCACCAAATAAGAAATATATAAAAATATTGTTTTTTGGTTGTTGCATTTAAATTTAATTTGTATCCATACACTATACACCAAGTTTGAACTAAATCGGATAATTATTAAGGTTACAAATCAATAATCATATTTGATAGAAATTAAATGTATTTTAATGCTCACGCACACACATACATATGCAAAAATTCGTCGTTTTAGTTGGGTTCTTACACAGAACGATATTAAAAGAGCGAAATGCAATGGGTTTGCTATATACATACATATGTCGAATTAGCTTACGTTAGCAAAGTAAGGACGGTGGCGCAGTATGTTGAGATCGGTGGCACGATGGGCTCGGTGTTTGGTTGTTCAATGCTCTCGGTGAAGAAGTGAAAATTTTTAGATGTGTTTTTTCTTCTTTTTGGTTTTTTTTTGATTTTGTTAAACATTTATACCAATTATTTTGCTGCAAGGGTATACAAACGAAGTTAGCTTCTTTGATATTTTTAGCACAATTTTACTTCAACATATTTATAAACTTTACATACTTTTTGCCAAATATTTGTTACTTTTCTTAGCAAATTTTCGCTTTATTCGGTTAGATATTTCATACAAAAACCCTTTTTTTCTTTTTACACGGTCTTTCCAGGAACTTTTTACCTAATTATTCGGGGGTACAGCTGTAATTGCTTCATTGGTTTCAAGTTTGAAATCTTTTGGTTTACTCCTATTATGTACGAATGTATATACATATGTATGTAGATATATGCCAGTATCATGTGAAGCAGTTTGCAATTAGACTCGAGTTGATAACATGTCATTCATGTCAATGAGAAATCAAATCCTTCTTCAGTATTACAACGCGCCACTTCTGGATACTACTTTAATGGTAGAGTGGAAACCACCTGCCCGCATTTTGTGAAACCGAAATACACAAATCACACCTTGTGTCCTTTTTCCCCCCTACCCCAACCCAATTCACATTGCTATCGGTGCAAATGTCCTTTATTTGTTCTATACGCATTTCTTCTTTCCCTTTTGCTGCCGCTGCTGTTGGCATTGGCGTTGCTGATTTTCTTTGGCTTGCGGCTGCCATTTGTAGACATCTTGGCAAACAAAGTCCTTGGCACACACACACATATATACACACAGTGGATGACACACACACACACACGTGTATGGTATGGTTGCCTGTTTTATGCTATCAAACTCAATCGGCAATCGGAAATCTTGCAATGCATGCCAGGGATCTGTTTGTGAACAACTCAAATTACCATTTCGATTCAGTTTTAATGAGATTTGGCCGCTTTCATCTGGCACTGCAAGGATGCGCCAGGATGGCAAACAGGCAAACAGGCAAACAGGCAGCCAGGCAGGCAGTCAGCCTAGCAAGCTGGCACGAGTTATGGGGTTTTGTAATATCGTTTTTCCGCTCGTTAGTCCTGCCAGCTGAGACTTGTTCCTTTAGCCCAAGAAGATGGTTATTATTTTGTGCATTCTCGCACAGTGGTTTGTCCTTGTCCTTGTCCATATCCTTATACTTACTATACTTCCCCTCCTCATTTCATAGCTTTTAATACATTTTTTCCTTTTCCCTTTATTTATCGAGTAGTCGACATCTTGGTAGAAATGTGGCAGCTTCCATTCGTTGGTCAACTCGTCGATTATCCTGCAACTGTGGCCGACAGGTTAAACAAGAGTTTGGAGCAAGCAGTAAGATCTCTGGTCCCTGGCCATGGGTGATGGTGGTGCTATTGTAGCTGCCAGTTGGCCATAAAAAATCAGTGAACCAATTAATGCAGTACAGCGATTCATACCCTTGGCAGGATGTTGAGCTCATTGTCCATTGTCCTTGTTGCCGTTGCTTCTTGTTGCCTGCTACCGTTGTTGTTGTTATTGTTGTTGCCCCTCATGCGCGTGCCTGACCCGATAATGCCGCCAAATGTTTTCCTCACTGAGCATTAAACACACTTTGCGCCCCAGGATAAATGCGGAGGGACTACCGCCAGGGGCAGGGGAAAAATGTTGTATAAAAGGAAGCAGCGCTTCATTTGGCTTGGACAAGTAAAAAAACACACAACAAAACAAAAGGGCATACAGTGGATATTCCATAGAAATGAACTGCCCTAAAATTGAGATACACTTGACAGAATCGAGAGATGAAGATCATTTGGAAATCGATGAGTTTTTGAAACCAACTGGAGAAATCTTGGAGAAATTTGGCTGTATGACAATAAATTTCATTAAAGAAAAATTCGGAAATGGCATTAAAAAAATTTAAATTTTCTTTAAAAAATTATGCAACTTGAGGTATAAATGGGTAAAAGCTGTGCCTCAATCTTTAGGTTAAATTCTGATTATCTTGATTATCGATAATCAAATATCATGAAATAATAAATATAAAGTAAAACTCAGGAACAGGACCGTATTCTTTATAAAACATTAATTTAAGAAAAAAAAAAAAAAATAATAAAGAAACTCCAAAATGAACACCCAAAAAAAAATTATAATAAATAATATAATATAAAATCATAACCAAAATCACAAGAAAAGTAAAAGTAAAAACAAAAATCATTAAAAATAAAAATCGTGATGAATTACTTAAAAAAGGAAAATATTACATATTTATCAAAAAAAGCATAAACTTTCTAAAAAAAAAAAAAATAAATAAATAAATATTTAACCAAAAAAATAAACAAAAAAAAAAATAAGAAAATGTAAAAAAAAAGACTTCGACATTTTAAAAGATGAAAATAATAATCATTTCCTCATAGGTCATAATTATTAATAGTAAGAAAAATTCAACAAAAAAAAATAAAAAAAATCAATGGTCATGATATATCTATGTATATCTATAATCTAATCTTCTAAACATGAAAAGCAAAACATCATCATTAATTTATAAGATTTTAAAAACTGCGAGTTACCGGATCTTCAGTCAGAATATGTTTTATTTTGTTCACATATCAAGCGAATTTTCAAATTAAAATTGAGGATTTTCGGTGAAAAGCGAAAACTAGAATTAAAATCTAAAATATTTAAACACAAATTTAACTATGAATTAAAACTTTAAGTTTAAGTTAAAGCTCTAATATTTATAAATCAATTATATTTATTTTCTTATTCAATATAAATATTATTCATTCACTATTGAGCAATAGCTCGATTTCCACTTGTCATTTAGCTTGCACTCACTGTACTCCTTTCTTACCCATACCACATTTAATGGTCCTGCTTCTTCTACGTCTGCCACTTGTTCCGGTGTCGAGTTGCACACGCGGTGGCAGCGGTAACGGTGGCAGTGGCAATGGCAGCGGTGGCGGTGGCAACAGCGGCCTCAATTCGAAATCGTCTGCCCTTTCACCAGAGACAGAGAGGGAGAGAGAGAGAGAGAGAGAGAGAGAGTGCCAGGTCCTACTATTATGGTCGTCTGGTTGTTCGTCTGTTTCCTCCTCATTTAGTCCAGGTGCACACATATGTGTGCGAGGATAAGGATACTCCTTCCATCTCTCCGTCTCTCTCACTCTCTCTTACTACAATACTGCGTTCTCTTTCTCTCTTCGTCTTTTTTTTTTGTTTTATTCCTTCGCCTTAAATGAATTGTGTTGAAAATGTTGGTTTATTGATTTGTAAGTCGAAAATTTAATTGAAAATCAGCTCCGACGACCCTTTGAACCCGCCTCCCCCCTTTCTTATCCTTTTTGGTTTATACTTTGTTGCTCAAATGGTCGGATAGTTGGTGGTAGCTAGTGGGGGAGGGGGGAGGTAAGGTTGGATTTATAAGGCGAGGTCGGATTCTAACCAACTGATAGTGGTCAGGCTCATATTTTGTGGTGCACTAATGAGAAAGTGAGCTGGCCAAAAAAAAAACTAAACCAAAAAAAGAAAATGTGAGAAATGAAAACTGTTTAGCACGGCAAGTTTCACCCCACACACACACACACACACTCATACTAGGAAAGTGTAAAATTGCAAGGCTTGGCTCGAAAATCTAATTACTTGAGTGGAAGATAGCGGGGAACGGATAGTTGCAAGAAACGGGCGGGGGGATTTGAGGATACGTTAAAAGGGGGGCCACCAACTCGACTTTATCTCAGTATAGAACACAGGTCACTGGGCAGCAGGTGAATGAAGCATATGATTTAGAAATTTATGAACCAAGCGAAATTAATATCATACTCTTAATTGGATTTGCCCATTGTGCTGGATGGATGAGCTCCTCCACGAGACCAGGGTCAATGGAATAATGTAAGGAATACATGATCAGCGGATCCTTTTAACCATAACAATTGCCCATTTTGTACAAATAGAAGGAAGAAAGATATCAGTTTTATTTGTTGGCCTAGAAGTGGATATATTAGTTATTGGAATTTTTGTGAAATTTCTTCACTTACACTAGACAAATCGATACTAAATTTTAAGAATTCGTTAACAAAAATAAATTAATTACCATAAAAATTGATCGATTTCATTTAATTTTGAGAGAATAAGAAACGTTGATCAATGATGAATGCCTTAAGGGGGTCGTTTTGCATAGCAGATCAATCTTAATTTTTCAAATATGTGCAAAAGAAAGTGGGTAAAAATTGCTATCTTTGAAAATTTACAGGTATAGTGGACCCGTGAGTAAAAACCAACTTATTAAAACATATATTTTTTTTTATAAATTTCCTGTCATGATGTCTCAAGAAGATTTTGCCAAATTCTGCACAATTTCAATATCAAATAGAGTACGTCACATTTGCCAGCCGCAGAGAAAACTGCCTTCAAGGAGACATCCTGGAACATAACACCGACCATAAGTATCCTGGGCGTATTATAAAATCTTGTGGGCATCCCACATTATGTAAGATGAGGCATCCGGAGAAGAGGGCATATTAAAATTTATCCTAAATGTATACTGCAAAAAATGAGCACATTTAAGTTTTAATTTCTAAACTATAAATATTCCACTTATTGTTAAATAGTTAAAATATAATTTGATCAAGCTTTTAGATGGCAGAAGACTAGGTTAAGAAGACCACCTTCTATTTTTTTTTTTTTGTTTTCTCCCATATTATTGCATAAAAATATTCTTCTAAAACTATTTGGAAAATATCCGATCTTTTTGAGATCGAAACTTTAGTTTCAAGCCGGCTCTAGGTCAGGTATTAATATATTTTTAAATTAACAAATTATCTAAATATTTATGTATATAAATTACGTGTCCCAGTGTTTGTCCGCGATGGACTCCTAAACTACTGCACCGAATTCAATCAAATTTCACATGTACCCGTAATATGGTGCAACTTAAAAGATAGGATAGTTTTCATCTTATTTTATTACTTTAAAAACTAGTAAATTCAACAAAATCTAATAAAATAATTTCATCCCTCTCTAATACATTACATAGAGTGTTTAGCGATCGATATAATTTCGATACTAAATTCAACTTTCGATTGGTCCATAGCCAACTTTCTAGGGTTGGCTATGGGCCGCCACATTTTTAATGTATTTTTTTCTACAAATTCATTTTATGGGCGATTGTGAAGAGCGCGTGACAACGCGGTGCCAAAACAATTTCATTGAACAAGCCGAGGAAAAATCAATTGTGCCATCGCTGGAAATTTTGTAAGTAGAACAGAATCAACTTATTCGATTGATTAAGAGAGTTTCGCCACAATTGCAAAATGACAACTATCAAATCGTCATTGAAGCTGACAAAGTACCACTAGGTGTATATGCTGGCAGAATCAATGCTCCAACTATTGAGGAGGTTGCTGTTATTATGGTTGGTGATCGAGTTGACAAAAGAGCTATAAAAATTAGCCACTGCAACGCGTGGCCGGGACTGCTAGTTTTATATAAAATATAATTAAATAATTTAACAAGTTGGGCAACCTTTTCGATGTTAAAACTTTAGTTGCTGGGTTAGGTATTATTATTTACATTGAAAAACTGATAAACTATATTAATCAAATAGTTTCTCAAACAAGATTTCCTTAATTAAAATCCATTTTACACTAAGAGAAACTATAAGAAATTATAGTTAATTAATCTAAATACTTAATAGTACTTGTCTTGCTATCAATAAAGGTCATATCTTAATGTTTAGTAATTTACATCTGTCTGTCTCTGCGTTCTAGTTTCATTCCCAACGAGAGCAAGTGGCATGGACCACTTGTCATTCTTGTACTTTGCCCTTTGCTAGATGGAACCTTTGCTCTAGTAATAATAATAATAATAATAACAAATATAATAAACCAAAGATCAAATTCAATGGAAATTTTGTTTGCCTTCTCAAAGGAATAATAAATCTTGAAAAACTATTTAAATGGTATTTAACCTCACGAAAACAAAACACATTGGGCGCACGAATAAGTGAATGAATGAACGAATGAGTGAATGAGCGAATGAATGACTGAACGAATGAATAGATGGAAGGGCCCCCTTTTTCAAATGTAGTAGCATCACTTCCGATATGAATGCCTTCCTGCTTTTGCGCACGCGTGCCCCGATTTTACTGAAGAAACATCTGCCCCGGGCAAAGACTAACAGAGATTTGCCCCTCTCAATCAGTGCGCTTCCTGTCAGGACAGGACACGATAACATGTGTGTGTGCACAGACAGGCCGAGAATGAGAAGAGACGGGAGTTGAGGGTGAGGACGAGTCCTTTTCTTGTATGTTATTGTGGATTTGCGCGTGCTGCTAATGCAGATGCCCAAAGTGAAGGCACAAAGGGATTCTTCTACATATTGAAATGATGATCATCAAATTTGCACATGCGTTTGCTGGTGAAAATGATCGCCACCCGAGTCCAATTTGCAGTCAAAGGATTTCTTTGGAACTATTAAGGAATGCTCACTATAAGGAAGAATGATGATTATATACAAAAGGACATCTGCCTGGGTGGTTTCTATTTTCCATTTAAGCCGTTTACCATCAAAGTTGCACTTAATCAGTGTTAACAAGCAGCCAAACAAGCAAACACCAAAGGAGTTGGAGAGAAACATCAGTTGGTTGGAGTAGTACGTGACTGGGTGGAGAACATGTCTCGTCACAGCCATTAGCAGGACGAAACAAAACATCAGCGATGAAAGCTGAGCTCAGATGAACAGTGCTGAGACGAGACGAGCTGAGACGAGGCAAAACGAGGTAACCCGGTAAGCACTTTTTCGAGTGCCAGGCCAGGAATCAGCTTAATCCAAACATGCACACGTACCGCGTTACGTTTCGTTTCGTTCCATCTTCCAACTTTTACATCTACTTCAATTCTTACTCCGACTGATGCTGCTGCTACTGCTGCTCCATTTCGTCACTCGTCTTTGCCCCCTTGAGCAACTCGTTATCGCATCGCCATATCGCTTATTACCTACTCCCCCACTCCGCGCCGTTGCCACTCGCAGATGGAAGCGTCAACACTTTCTATGCTTACCCTTGTGCACTTGCCCCGGATATGCTTGAGATGATGTGCTTGTGCTTACTTTTGGCCCTCCTATCAGATTCAGATTCCTCCAGCTGCAGCGGCAGCATCCTCATCCTCATCCACATCCACATTAAATGCCTTGTGCGCTTCTTCCGGTTTATATTGGTATTCGCCCTCGCCTTTGTCTTTGCTCTCTGTCTCTGTCTCTTTCTCCCTCTATCTCTCTCTCTCTCTCTCTGTCTCCCGCTTAGCACTCGTTTAGGTTTCTTTTTTTTTCGGCTTCGGTTTTCGGTTTCTGTTTTCTTCTCATTCCATCACCATCTTCTTCTCCTCCTGCTTGTCCTCTGATCCAATTTCCAAGTTGGCACGAGCGCGATGATGTCCTTGCATTATTCACGTCCCTTTCCTCCTTTTGCCGTTGTTATGCCCTTCACTTAGTTAGCTGTCGCTTCGCCTCGTAGCATTCCCTAAGCTTAAGTGCAGTTAAGCATGTTAATAACACGCTATTTTTGTCCCTTACATAAGCTCGGACAACAAACAGAAATTATACTAAACGAGTCCCCACCTGAAAGGTGAGTAAAGATTAATAAATTATGTGACATTCGCGTTTCTACATTTTCCCTTTAAGCATTTCCGAGTTGGTGTATCTATTCGAGAGTGAGATTTAAGGAATTTAAAATTTATTAATTGGCCAAGAAAAAAAAAAAATCGGAAATTACAAATTATTAATAAAATAATGTACAAAAATTAATATTTTCTATATTTGGTGATTTGGTGTTCCTTTGGTGATAGCTCAATTAATAAAAGAATTTAAACTTAGGTCCTTGTAAGACTGAAATAAATTCTTATTACTGTTGATCGAAGTCCAACTTGGTGGATGCTGTTGTCTTTAAGTATGAATAGCAGTTATACACCGATTGTTCCGATGGTGACTCTACTTTATAGGAGACCGATTAGGCCAATTCTTAAAATTGTCAAACATCTTAATAGCTTATCTACAAAGGTTCATCTACATAGCCTAAAAAGTAGTGTCCAAAATTTGCGAAGAAATAGACAGATGAACTGTGGAATAAACGGACAGGTCTGGTGTAGGCTTCGCTATAAAAGCTGATCAAAAACATATATATGTAAGTTTTGGGAAGTGAAAACCCTATTTTTCATGCCTTACAAACAATGCACCAATTTAAATAAAAGTCGAAGATGAGTTTTATGAAGTTAAGTTCCCTAGAGGCGATCTTAAGCATAAAAGGGATAAGTCAGTTTTAATCATTAAAGATGGATAATTGATTTTGATGATAAAAAACATAAGACATAAAACAATTTTATAAGCAGAAACTTGGCTAAAAGAACAACAGTGTAGAAAATACAAGGAAACTAAAGTACTCGATCTTAATAAAGTGTTACTCATGTTACTGGCATAATCTTAAAAGCAACTAAGTGAACTATCGGCAGAACTGTGGCAGTTTTTAAATTCTTTTCTAATGAAAATCATTATCATTATTACTTCAATAAGAAACGTGATTGTTTTTTTGGGAAACTTCTGCCAATTTTACTTCCGTCATAACGAAAACATACTCCTTTATGATTCATAGGAGAAGGGCTAAAGCACTTAGCCATACAATTACTTTGCTTTACTATTATACGATTTATATATAAGTAGTATACACATTCTTTAGAGGTAGAGCTTGCATGTCCTTCATATGTAGAATCAATCAATGATAATGTCGACATTGTTTGCCATTCTGCCTGTTCATTGGCATTAGTCATTTCGCATTCATTTCGAAATTGTTTCTTTTCGGTTTTTGATTGTTTTGATTTCTCCAGTACAAATCGAAACAAAAGAAAAATATCCACATTCAAATCGGGTGTAGGTTGAGGTAGTGCATAAAATGGCAACATTTACTTAAATATTTAACGGGAAGCCCCACACAACGATTCAATGGCCAATTGGTAAATGAGGTGAGTGTATAAATGAATGAATGAATGAATAGAAGAATTTGAAATGGTAACAAACGGGAAGGGATGGGTATGGGATAGAATGGTTTTTCTGCTTTTTCATCATCTATCGAAACTGAAACTGTCCCTGACTGCGATTCATTCACACTATTCTTATTCGCGTGTGCTTTCCCCCTACTAATCCAATTGAATTCAAATGGGAACTTGGGGCGATTTGGACAGGTGTCGGCGGCGGTTCTTGATGGTGTTTTGCAGGTGTTATATTCTGTACAGAAATTGTACATTTAAATGCTTTCTACACGGGCTACTAGCTGACTGAGTGACTGGCTCCCCCGTACCCCCCGCTCACTGTCGTGCCTTTTCTCTTTCTATTTTTTGCCTTCGATTCAATTTGATTTGATTTCGAACTCGGAGGGGGTTTTTCTTCTCTCTTTTTTTTTTTTTGTTTTAATGTAGCGTTTTCTTTTTTTTTATTATTTTGTTTCACTGGCAGAACATCCGCATTAAAAAGTTTTGTCTATTCGAGCGGAAATCAAAAAGTTTTATTGAGTAAAAAAGACAGAGAGAGAGTGAGAGAGAGAGAGAGAAAACTTGAAATAAAGGGAAAATATTTCGTAATAAGAAAATAACATGAAGCAAGGACACGAAAGCGACAAGGAAACTGGCGATGCATTTTATTGCCACGTCCTGCGGAACGAAGAAAACGACAATCAGACAAACGCCGAACACACACACACATACACAGGACACGTAACGGAGACAAACATTTCCGATTTCACACTCAACACACACCACACACGCACACACACTAACAAACACATAGACAGACGGACAGACATATGGATAAACAGACGACCGACAGAGATATTCTCTTAAAGACCCAAATTTTCACTCAAATGTTTATTTACAATTTGCATTTCAATTCATTCAAAAATTTTCATGTCTGTTCTGCTGGGTGGAGAGGTGGCAAATGAAGGTGGCTACTACATGCACACAGCCACACACACACACATACAGTCTCTCGCCTATATTTGGGGTTCGTTGCGTATACGCCTCGGTGAACGCAAGTAAAACTGATTAATTGCGATGCAATTAATAATGAGAAACGGTAAATGGCAGGTAATAAATTGCTCACTCACACTACACACACACACACAATACACTCACACATACACATATATTAAATACAGTATGTAAAGAGAGAGGGATTGGTAAAAGAAAAAGAAGTAAAGGCAAATCAAAAATGAAAAGTGAAAAACGGAAAATGCCTTTTTAGAAATTCTGCATCATTCACACACATACACACACACACACACACTCATATGCACACACACACATATTTTGTTTATGCAATTGCATTGAAAAATTACAACAGGAGATGATGATTTTCAAATTTTTGTTGAAACATTATTTCACGATATGCCATAGCAACTAAGAGGTATGAGGTTCACTCCCCCCCTTCTCGTCCTCCTCCTCCTGCTCCTCTGGCTGGGGATATACATATGAAAATGGTAAAATTAAGTAGACAAAAAAGTTCATTGCCAGTTTATTACTCGTTATCGAAATGGAAAGTAATTGAAAAATATAATTTAAAATCAAAAACTAAAAACTAATGTACTGAAACACACACTTAAAAATATAAATCAATTGAATGGAATGAATTGTAATAAACATATTTTAAAAAAAAGGAAACAATTTTAGAATTTTAAATTTTAAAATGTAGTAAAATAGTTCTTAGGTATACAAATTTGTAAGGGAAAGGGAAATATTTAAGAAATTAAATCCTAAATAAATAAAACATCCTAAAATGTCTGCTATTGTTTTTATGGATAGAAGAAACTAACCACACGCGTTTTGAATAAAAGTAAATCTATAACCCAATCTAGAAATTTCACTTCTTTTCTGTTGTTGTTCATATACTAAGGGAGTATTTCATATATTTCTTACTGCAACTAATTGATATATGGAGTCTACCTAATGGAAAATCTATCCCAAACACTACTCATATTTGTATACACTTACACAAAGAGTGTGTTCATTTTGTATCAAAGATTGCAAGGCATAGAAGAAGGCCTCTGCTTAAATATTTACATATATATTACTGATCACCATAGCAAAATATAATCTAGCCGTATACTCGTTCAACTCTTCCTTTATCTGTCCGTATCAACGCAATCTAATCCCTTAGCTTCAAAACTATTGTGATTAAACTTTGCACACACTTTACTTTCTACGATACGCTTTATATCAAAACTAAACGGATCGGATGACAATATCATATAGTTCCACTAGGAACGATCGGTCGAGAAAAGAGTTTTCACAATATTTACACAATAATTACTATAAAACCATTTTGATCAGAATTGTTTGACTATATCATATATTTGCCATAGAATCAATCAGTTTAACAAAATATTTTGGTATAAAAAACTTTTTATTTCTTAAGTTACTTGCTCTAAACTAAGTACTATCAAGTTTCATATACTTCTTAATGATTCTAGCAAGTTTCATCAAAATCGTTTAACTATATCATATATATACAATACAATAATCTGATGAAATTGCATTCTGTTTTTGCAAGGGTATACAAACTTCAAAAAGATCGAAGTTATTCCTGTTCCTTCTACTTAAATAATAGATCATCTCTATATGACATAAGTAACTTAACTATGTACTTTTACAATTTTCACTTCACTTTTCACTAACAAGAGAAATGAAAGGAACTTCAAGTCAATTATGCATTTGATTTATGATTTTAACAAGTCGCGCCCTCCCCCCACCCCCCATAATAACACACACACACACAAAACAATGGGGCAATTGTCCTGCCCTATGTGCCCTATCCGAAAGATGTTCAGCTGGCGCCAGACCATGATCTATTGCCACCTTTTTTTCTCTTTTTCCAAATGAGGGAGAGAGGAACTCCCTAGAAGAAAAAGGTTCCTGCCATTGGTTCTGTTGCATAAATATATATTTAAATGAGTTCCGGCTGCCGGTTGCGACTGCGCACTCTAATTTTTATTGTGCCCTCGCATCGGTTGGGGTCATGTACATACACACACCCTCACACACACACACACTCATACAGAAATGTTATGTAAATTTTTTTTTTTTTTTATGAATTGTTTTTGTATTACCCTCAATTTGGTTTTCTATTCTATTTTTGGTACGCGCCATTAGCATAAGTTTTTGTTGTTATTATTATTTCTGTATGTGTGTGAGTGTGTAAGTGTGTGTGTGTCTCCTCATCTATCGACAAGTGTTTCATCCACATTATCATCTTAGTGCCTAAGTATGTTTTGAAATTAAATCTTGTGCATCTTTTGAAGTTTTACCGATCCCAAAGCAGCAGCTGAAATACAAACCAAAGCAGAGATTTACCCCTGGTCTCCCCCTCGTTCCCCCTTCCCTCTTATAATATGCAGGTGCAATTCTTAGGGTAACAACAAATTTTGTATTTTCTTAAGACATTTTTTTAACTTTATCAAAGTGAAGAGAGAATTCGTAACAGAAGCTGACAGTTAAGCCTCTTAGGGCTTAGTTCGACTAGGTGGCCTAGTAGGTGGGGCCAATGGAAGGGGGAATGGAGGAGGTGAGGTTAAAGAATGACCAGCTGTGGCAGCTAAAGACAAAGGCAAACAAACAAAACAAAACAACCAACAAAAATTTTCCCACAAATTAATCTACGTTGCGGCTCATTAGCCTTGACGTGTTAACCATTAGGACAATAGTTTTTTTTTTCTACCCTTTCCCTAACATTTCGTTTTCATTTTTTTCCTCTTTTTTTGGTTGCTTTATTTTGGTTTTATGGAAGGACCCTCACTTCGTATCCCTTTATTAATGATGTTGTGGTTTGTGACTTAATGACTCTTCTGGCCCTGGGCCTGCCTGTGTGTGCGAGAGCAAGAGAAAGGGAGAGTGAGTGAGAGACCCTAATCAGGTAGTAGTTCTTCGTCTTAGCGTTTTTAAGGGGTCTCTTCCAATCACAACTGAGCTAGAGATTGAGACAGAGAGTGTGTGAGAGAGAAAGAGAGAACAGAACCAGAACTCTTGAAACGGGTTTTCTTTTTGTTGTGCCACTTGACCCATCTGTTGGTCAAGTTACATACTGATGCTGTGTCTTGCCTGGAAATTTGTGAATTTGAAATGGTTGAGAATTTTTGTATCGCCATTGCAATGATTATAGGCCACGCCTTCATACACACACACACACACACACACCCATGCACATTTTTAAGATATTTTGATTTAATTAAATCCTTAGCTAAAAATGTTCAAAAATAAAAGCAAAATAAATTTGCAACTTTTAAAAGAGAATATGACACTGCTAGGCATTAGGATGGACCTCCATTTGAGATATATGTATGTACATACATATATAGATGATAAAAATATAGTAATTTTAGTTGAAAAGTTTTCATATGTACATATACATATATAACCAAAAGGTAAACAATAAATTCACTTAATTATATACACTAAATTAGATAGCTGTCCATAGTCACCAGACAGATTTCTCCTGTTTTTAGTATTTACAACTTTATTATAAATTTTAAAGTATTAAAACACAATTTGGGAGAATAGTTCTAAATCAAAATCCAATTCTTATATTTTTGTGAATTATTTAATAATATCAATACAAAATTAAAGCATTTTTTTTTTAGAAAAGAACTCATATTTTTTCAACAATATTGAATTCCTTATCTGTTCAGTTATATCTGTGAGCCTTGATAATCTATATATCATATAGTCGAACTTTCCTAGTTAACTAATTATATATAATCAAGTTCTTTGTATTATGAATTAATATCAAGGACACGACTTACTCATTCTATTGTCTCTATATTGATATCATTTTTCCATTTTATAGTTTTTATTTAATGAAGTTTTTTCTGATCTCGTGTGAATTCATTATAGGAAAACTTATCTCTATCAATGCTATATTACCATTAACTTGGTGTATTAACTCTTTATTTTATTCAAAATTGAACTAAATTATTTAAAATTTATTTACAATGAAATGTGTACGATAATTTTAATAGTCTCATGCTTTGCTTTATTTTGTAATATAAAAAAAAGTAATTTATTTTGCTTTATGTTTCATCTTTTAAAGATTAAATCAAATAATCTGCTTTATATTTTAAACCTATCGTGATATAGAAAGCGTTCCGGACATTTTTTATCTATTATATATTCCCACTTATAATATATTTTCTTGCTATATATTATCTCTTTATAGCCCAGATTATAGTTCATAGTTTTAGAATCAGAATGTCGTGGCTTTGTAAAATATATTTTAATTTATGAAAGATATATCTTTATATGAATAAATTAATTTAAATATATATTTAATACTTTTGTATAACTGTGCTGTAAAATTTTTGAAATTTTTAGAAATTTTTTTTACAATTATATTTGTACATATGTATGTATATATTATACATATACACAACCGCTTGAATCGATTGAAAATTTTCTATTTACTAATACCGAAAAAATGAATTTATGAGTAGAACATTTTATTGCGATATCATTAGACTTTTACAACAACTTTTTAAAGTAATCCTTGTAGATTATCTTTAATGGAATCCATTGGAAACAAGTGACTATTTTATTGAGATTATTTGAGTAGATTTAATTTTTATTTAATTTTATAGATTTTAATTTCAATAGATTCAATTTAATAACAACTTAAGCTTTTACCTATCCAATTTTTACTGTTAATTTTATTTTCACAGTTTTTTGTTTTTATGGAACTATTTGGTTTAAAATCAATTTGAGGAGTTAAACTTAACAACAATAAAAAATGTATTATAAACTCTATATTTTATACAATGTTTCTCGTAAAAGAAATCACAAAATTATATGGGAAACTTTGTTAATTAGAGTATAGACAACAATAAATTTTGATACATACATTTGTATATTCACATGACTTTTCCAATACTTTTTTAATTTGTAAGGACTTTAAAATTCTCCTAATGCAACAAATAACTTGCACTTTTAATGAAATTTTCAACAATTTCTTATGCTATTTGTTATTCATAATCCTTTGCGGCGACCACTTAATAAATGCCCCAAAAAATAGGTTCCACTCTAAAGTAGGGACCGGGCACTTGCAATTTTATGTCTGCAACCACGTCAAAAAAAAAAGAAGCAAATAGAAAAAGATGGGAAGAGGGAGAGCAAAAAAAGGATAAAGTTAATCTGCAGAAATTGCAAACCCAGTATAGAGGGAGGGAGAGAGAGGGAGAGTCAAAAGCAAAAAAGGCTTCCATGAGAATGCCATTGCGGTTGATGAGGCTACCAGAGGGACACAGAAAAGGAAGATACTGAAAGAGCACATGAAGGAGGTTGAGGAGGGAGAGACGGGTCTAAGGATTTTTGGGGATTGTTGGATGCCGCCTGCTGCTGCTGCTGCTGCTACTGCTGGTGTCAAATATTTAATTCAAATGTAAATTTTTGCATATGCCAAAAGGCTGTCAAATGCTTCGCTGCATTTCGAAAATACCCCCAAAAAAAAAAAACAGAAAAGATGCAAATGCAATACCCAGAAGAAAGGGTGGAGGTATAGAGGGTTGGGAAAGGGTTAGGCTAAGGATAATGGTAGCATCATAGAGTAGGGGTGGGGGAGCAAACGAGACCCAGTAAAAGTCGACACCTTTTTATAGAGAGATCTAAGCCAATAACTCAAACCAAAATTGACATTACAAATGGAGGCACACACGCACACACACATAAACACACATACATACATATACATATATTAGACATACATACGTACATACATATGTACATATTCCACTTTTCTTTTTGCTAGACTTAAATTCCCATTTGGATGAGACCTAAAAAGGGATCCAAGTATTTTCATACAATTAGGTAACTGAATGACCAAAAAAAAAAAAAAGAAAGAGAGCCCAAACAGAAGACCATCATGTAGAAGGTGAAAGGAAGCCGGGACGAAGGGGAATTGGAGCAAGAGCTTGAGGATGGAAAATGAAAATTCCAACACAAATATGAACTCCACACTTGACTGCCAAAAACTTAGTAGAAAACTTTTTAGACCAAGCCAAAGGCCACTCGGCTACAGCCGCTGCCGCCAGTAGCTGGTAGACGGAAAGTGATGGAGGCGTTTGGTAATCGGTATAACGGTGGTTCTGGTTTTTACTGGGTGGGTTCAGTTATTTTGTTTCATTTGGCTAAATTGCATTTTATTTAGGATGTCTATGTATGTGTGTGTGTGTGGAAGGCTGGTATGGGAAGGGGGGACCGATGTTTGAGCTTGGTGGTCCTTAAAACGTTTCTTGCATGCAGTTTGAATCTTATGCAAATATTTTTTGGATAAGCTTTTCAGAATGGCATTGTAGGGGCCCTGTGATGGTGATGGCGTTGTCTAAGGATGACGTTTGGGCAGTAGGAAGTACATACATACAAACATACACACATACATACATACATATGTATGTATGTACATACATATATACATACATAGTAGCAGAAAAGAGCCCGACATTGTATGCACAGGATGGTTTTAAATTTGAGCCTAGGGTGTTTTAGTTTGGGGTCACCATTTACCATGTGAGCCAAGTGTCTACTCTTTCTGTGTGTGTGTGTAAGATGGACACCAAAATGACTGAAATATAAACTCTAATGGATTTCATTTGAATGGTTTACTTTAAATTAATGGACCTGGACGAAGAACTTGAACATTTTTGTTAGTTAAACGTTGGCTGGAATAATAAACTGCTGCGGTAAGGACTTAATATGCATAAGCGAAAGGAAAGGGTGGCGGGGTGTGGTAAACAGAGAAGCAATAGGATTGAATCAATTCTTGCGCATGCTATTTCATCATATTTTTAAACATGCACGATCCGGTCTCGTTTACGTCCCCACCTTTCCCTTTTCTACTCATCACTTCATTGCATTGATCATGGCATTCCAAAACAAACAGCTGAAAATGAAATATTCACATATATCTCTTCTAAACAACATGTTTGATTATCTCTTATACACAACATGTTTGATGGTTCGAACAGCTGTTCATATAAGAGAATGGAAATGCATCTAAACGAACATGTTCGAACAGATGTTTGTATAAGAGCGCTAGCAACAAAACCACATGCTTTGTTCTTTCATTCTATTTTTCTTCTTGTGTTTTTTTTTTTTGGCAAGGTGTTATGTATGAGTGTTTTTTTTTTTTTTTGGTTGGCCAGGCCAATTTGTTGTCTAGCAAGAAGTGGCAGATACTTTGACTCGATACACGGGCTTTGACTTGTGGTTGCTAGCCGTGAATGTTGCATTGTTATGCACCGAGCGTATCACAATTCTCCCCCCCTTTCCGTGCATATTGGCTTGTGCCTGGAACGTCCCGTCGTCTTGTCGGGGTCTCTTCTCCTCTTCCTTTTTTGCTTTTCTCAATAAAAGAAAAAGACGAAGATATATATGCTTATTCCATATCTTAAGAGGAAGCCAAATGGCACTGACGTTAAGTTACTTAGCATGAGAACAATTTTCATATGCTAATTTTTTTGACCAAGTTAACTTGTGCATTGTAAATTCGCTTAAGTTATTCCGATTTCATTTAGCCAAAGAATTATTGTAAGCCGAGGATTAATAGAAAACATGATATACCCTTTAATTGTTTAGTTTATAGGGTATATTTAACAAAAACTACAAATTACAACTACAAATTCTGACGGCGGCGGCACTTACTTTCCGTTTTGTCCCCTCTCTTCAATGGAAGAACTTTCCGTTTTGTCCCTGTGCTATGTAAGAAGAAGACGCGATGTATGTAGTATACTTTGTATGCCAAATGTGTGTCTGTGTGTGCGAGTGTGTGTATTTTGGAGTTTGGAAGTTGGATTGGATTGAATTGGAATGAAATGGATTGGAGTAGAATGTTTAATGGCAGAGTGAGAGAGAGATAGAGAGGGAGGTCGCCTTTAGTTTTACAATATATTTCGGAATGAATCTGCAATATGCAGCACACACATTGACATTGCCAATATTTGCAGATGTGTGTGTGTGTTGTTCCATACAATATACATACATATACAAATATGTATCTCTATCTGTAGGTATACCTGAGCTCATATATTTATCTTTTTTCTTTTTTTTTTTGGGGTAGCTTTATTGTCGTGGTCGGGAACTGAGAGCGACTCTTGGAACGGAAGCGGACAAGGTAAGGTAAGCGTAAGGTATGGTAAAAGGTAAGGTAATGGCATATCATAATAATTATTAAGTAAGTTTTCTATATACACACACACACATGTATGTATTTAAGGAGCGTAAACGTAATTTGAGTCAAAGGACGGCATGTGGCTTGAAGAGGTTCCTTTTTTAATTCGCCTCTTCTTCTTCATCTTCATTTTTTTTTCTTCCGTTTTTTGTATTTATCTTCTTGGGTTCTTTTTTGGCAGGTGAAGTTCAAAAAATCCTTCCTGTTTGCAAGGATATGCAGTTAGTTTTTAACGAGTTGGCACGAGCAAGAAGCAACAGTAAAAAAGGTTGAGCTAAAAAAAAAGTTATTTGTATCTCGTGTGTCTCGTGTATCTGTTGCAAGACATTCAATGGAATTGGATGCAAGTGAACTTTTTACATATGCAAACTGCTGTTGTTTGTCAAACATCTGTCCCCCATATCATTCTCTTGCCCTGCCTGACGGTCCTCTCTGCTAGCCTCTCTTAATCTCCTTCATTCTCTTAATACGTCGCTTATCATCGTCTTCCTTTTCTTTGCTTTGCAGAGAGTCATAATCATGTTTTATTGGATTTTATTTTTATTTCGTAAATCGCCTAATCGTCTTCCTTAACTCCCCCCCCCACCTTGTTCGACCATCACTCGCCCCCTCTTTCTCTCTCTTTCTCTCTGTGTGTTTCTTTTCTCGCTTCTGCCCATTTTGCATAAATCGTTTATTTTTTTTGGTCTGCTCTGTTTCTGTTATTATTGTTTTTGTTGGCTTTTTCTTTTTTTCTTTGCGTAATATTTTCACCTTGTTGTGGTTTTTAGTGTTTTTATTTTTTGGCTTTATGATTTTTGTGTGTGTGTGTGTGTGTGGTTGTGTGTGTGTTTCTTTGTGCTTCGAGGAACCAGGGGCAATTAAAAATGTGGCAGAAGCGAAGAAAGCAGCAAAAAATCAAATTGTTACTGGTGGCAGGAAGGGGAACTGCACTGGGGGGGGGTTTTACCTACATAAGTGAGAGTGAAAATGTGAATTGAAAAGTATTTTTTTTTTTTTTGTTTGTTTTGGTTTTTCTCTCTCCTTATTTTCATTTTATTCCAAACAACTGTTTTCGATTTATGATTAAAAGCAATTTAAAAATTTAATTTGTATAGAAGACATTGTTTTCAAAACAGGCAATTTGTTTATACCCTGCAAAAGTGGGCCCCATCGAACTCAATAAACTCTTTTGCCACACTAAACCGATGATGATGATGATGATGAGATAAAACGATCTGCATTTGTGAATTCCTTTTCTTTCTTTAATCCTTTCGGGACTACTGGGACTATACAAGCCACAGCATTATTTAAACTTCTATATTATCATTAATTTTGTACAATTGGAAAATATAATATATAAAACTTAAGCCAAAATATAACTTGAAAGCCTTTTGATTTTTTTATTGTAATATTCATGTTGACAACTTTTAAGTTCATTGGAACTTTAAACGAAAATCAAGAAAAGTTTTAATTTTACAGCTCCAATTTCTTGCGTCACAATGCTTTTATATATCAGTACCGGGGATGTCAACCCTCCGTCTTTTTACGTAGATCTCCGTATTTTGAGGGAGATCTACGTGCCTACGTGTGAAGAGACTAAAACCACGTACTTTAAAAAAATATTTTAAAAAATATTGGTTTGCTATGTAGCAGTGCTAATGTTGAGCGTTTATTTTCAGAAATTAATTTAATTAAGACAAATAACAGAAACAAATTAGACATGGAGAATTTAAAAGGATTGCTTTACACCAAAAGTGGATTAAAGGAAACCTTAGAGCCTTCTGACAAACACCTAAAATATTTTCATCAAAAAATGTATAAATTTTTGTAAAACATGTACATAAGTTAATAGCTATAATTTGAACAATGTAATTTGCTTTCTAAAACGACAAATGAAATTAATAACAACGAAGTACAATACAGTTAATTTAAAAATTTAATGGTTTATTTGGTTTTTTTTATTGTTTTTAAGCTAAAAAAAAGCATGTATGTAGATCTACGTATTTCAGCGAAATTGTGCTATGGAAAAACATGTAGATTTTGGAGCCTGGCTACGTAGTTCTCAAATTTTGACTTGGCATCCCTGGTCAGTACCCTAACAGAACAATAAACAAGTCAAAAAAACTTTAAAAACTCTGAACCATCTCCAAAATGTCCTGCTCATATACATACGTAAGCCACATGGAAAAAAATCGTTGAAAAAGTTAAAATTTGCCCAGGATTCCTAGTATTATTAATAAATTTACTTTAATATTGAGCAACGCTTTGCCATTGACTCTTGATTTTCATCCTTTCTTGATGTAAAACTTGCCAATATAAAATTTAGTTATTAAAATTTGTTCGTCGTTCTTTCGGAACAAAAAGCAAAAAAAAAAATTTTTTTACATAAATTTTGTATTTTATTTCCTTTAATGCTCAATTATTGCTTTATTTTTTATAATATTTCAAAGATTTTATTTTTTAATTCATTTAAATAATATTTTAATAAAATATTTTATTCTTACATTGCTTCAATTCCTCTCTCATTTTAATTATTTTTATTTTTATGCTTCTTCTTATTTTAATTCTTTACAATAAATATAAAATTTAATTGTTTTTATTTTTTTTTTGCTGTAAAATAAATATTATCTCTTATTTGTATAATTTCTATTTAGTAGTTGGCTTTGTCTGTTTTCAACTAAAGTATAAAACAATTGGACCAGAAGAAAAAGTATTTTTTTTTTTTTTTTTTTTTTTGTGAAAAAGGATAATTTCAGGATGTTTAAGTAACCAACATATATTTTTTTTGTTCGGAAAACGTAACAAGATTTCCTGCATGTATCTTAGATTTCTATACTATTAAGGAAACTTGTTTTTAAAATAATTTTTGTAATATTATGAAACAAAAAATGATAGTTTAATATTAATAAATTCTACATAATAAATAACAAAATAAATAGAATATTTATTTATTTTAAAACTTTAAATAAAATCCCAGATCAAATAGATCCCTTTAATATCTTTCCTTATCGGTTAAGTAAATTTTCGAATGCTTTCGAATTAGTTAAAGATATTTGGAATATAGATTAATGACTCGTAAAATAATATGAATGTCCTTGTCAGCTTGTCTTCTTATTTAATTATTGTTATTATGATTTTGCAAATAGTTTTGCATATCTCAAAAGATATCAAATTTCGATATTGTTAAAGGAGAAGGAAAGTTGAATGTATTTTTTCGTTGTCTATCAGCATGGAAAAATCTTTGACTATCTTTTGGTTTTTTTTTTATTTGTTTTCAGCTGCTGCTGCTGCTCATCATCATCATCATCTGTCTAGTTGGTTATTGGGTGTCAAAAATGTATCTCTCTGAGTGTTGCCATTTGTGAATTACATATACACAAGAGATATCAGATACAAGATACAAGATACTTATTTATGTGGGTTATCAAACTCTCATCTAGACTGACTTGGCTGGCTCTCTCGACTTGTTAACATATTGAACACAATTTTGAAATGTGGCCTTCCCTACAAAACTACATACAACATAATACGGTATACGGTTAGGGGTAAGGGGGCCCATCATCCGATCAAGACAAATAACAAACAAGAAACAAACAAAACAAGCAACTACTACAACAATTGTCGAGCCCTGCTCAAACATTATCATCGTCAGCATCCGCGCAGCATTCATTCACATAGAGACGACAACTTCGACATTTGAATCGACAACATCATCAGCATCATCATCATCATCATTATCATCATCATCTTCATCATTGACGTCTGCTGTTGCCGCTGACAGTTGATGAGGGCTGAGGGCAACAACAAACCGCAACAACAGCAGTCCCAGTCAATGGTAACAACAACAAAAGTAGCAGCAGTAGTAGCGTCCTCCTCCCTCTTTTCTCCTCCTTTGAAATCGCGAAAATATTTTCAATAGATTTGATTTAAAATGATTTTGAGTGCACAAATTAAGTGACGAGCGAGCAAGCGAGCGAGGGAGAGGAGAAGGAGAAGGCATCATACAACCTTGATTAGCCGTCTACCATATGAGGGTGCTGCCAAGCAAAAAGAATTAAATAGAAGAAGGGAGCACGGGGCACAATCTCAGAGGGTAAAAGGAAATCAGCCATCTGATCAGCGTATAATTGCTTGATAAATTTAATTGAATATGTTTTCAGTTTCATTATGGCGGTGGTTCCTATGGCGCCCTCCTATGGGAACCTCTCGAAATACATACATATATCAAGCAAAATGATGACGA
The DNA here is from genome assembly GCA_035045865.1 of Drosophila austrosaltans. Taxonomy (NCBI): domain Eukaryota; kingdom Metazoa; phylum Arthropoda; class Insecta; order Diptera; family Drosophilidae; genus Drosophila; species Drosophila austrosaltans. The sequence goes on along the minus strand of JAWNOQ010000211.1, from coordinate 9,969,175 downwards.
CACAAAGTATTTGGATTAAGGCGAATATATGTAATGTATAAAGATTACAAATGAATAAAATATTAATACAGCCATCTTTCCTGCATCTAGGCAGGGGATCATTATAGTAAGAAATATCAGATATATTAGAAAACTTTATATAGAAAAAGAAGCGAAATTCTTAAATTTTTTAAGGCTAAATAATGTTTTTCTTTTCCACTCTACAAACAATTTGGAAAAAGATAATAGTTAAATGCTAATTTATATTATTATTTTTATTTCAATATAAATAAAAAGAAGAAAAACAAATCTTGGCCCATGAGGGGATCGAACCCGCGACCTTCGCGTTATTAGCACGACGCTCTAACCAACTGAGCTAATGGGCCATGTTGAAAACCGATTTCCTATTGAAATATTTCTAATAAGTGAATGAATTTTTTGAAATAAAGATTTTCCAATGATCATAATTATAAATTAAATATATTTAGGGATTTCTAAAAAAACAAGAGAGATATACATATATAAAGATATTAATATAATTAAGGCTTCAAGTCGGTAAAAGTTCTCGAATTAGTTCTGCAGGAGAATTTTTGAAATTCGCAGTTCCATAGCATTAAAGTTACAAAATTTCTGTAGAAATATATAAATTCTGTCAAAATGCTTTTAACCTCTTTTGCCTGTTTCGTCCAAAAAATATTTTAACAATAAAATAAATTAAATTATGTCATTTCATTTATTCATTGTCGTTGTCTTTTTCGGTGAAAAGTATTATGCCATTTCCGGATTTAAATTTTATGTTAAATCTTTTGAACGGGCATCGGACTGATCCTTTGAAAAAAAACCCTCAACTTTACAAGGTTTCAATTTGTTTGAAATTTTCAAAATCTATATCTTTATTTGCTTTTTGGAATCACATCTTCCAATTGGCATTAAAATCGGGAAAAACAAATTTCGACTTAATTTCAGCAATGTAAACTGGTCAAAGTTTTTTTTTTTTTTTTAATTATTGGAAGCGATGGTTAATGATGTGAAACCCTTCGAGCTTAAAGTATATCGGAGATATCCTTCGATGGACTTTTAATAACGCGAGGCTCCAATTTAGTCTAAAATTATATGTTTTTTACTTCTTAGAACATCATTTTTAATTGCCATAATAATCTGTTAAACTTATAAGCTTTAGACCAGATTATTGATAATATTTACAGTGAATACATTGCTTTAAATAGCAAAATTCGAAATACCTTTTTTTTAAATTTAGAAAATTTTAAGTTGGGTGAAAACCTGTTACGTGAGCAACTCAACATTTGATGGTAGATTTTTTTTTCTAGATTTTTTATTAAAAGCATAAAAAGTTCGCCGTGAAACTTCTTTTTTGCTAAGTGTGTTTTAGTATGAAAGGCTTTTTTCTTTATCCTTTTTTTTTTTTCTTGTTTTTGACAATCTCTTTACATAATGTAATTAACTAAGTTTCCATCCTAATTAGAAGGACTTTAACAATCTTTGGGAGTACTTTTAAAATTTTCGTTTTCAACAAACAACAAATTATTGTAAAATTGCCTGTATTTTTAATGTTATATTAACAAATTGGTGACCCCGACAAATGGAATTTGATGAATGGATAGTACAGTAGGTAGGAAAAGGAGGATGATTGACGAATGGAGTTGCAGGTTGGGTGAAGGAATCATCCTCACATATAATAATGAGTAACTCGTTAATTGTCCACAACAACAACAACAACAAAAAGAAAAGCGATGATTGCGTCTCATCTCATCAGCTGTCTGTTTTTTTTTTTTTTTTTTTTTTGTATTTTTGGTTTGTTGAATTGCAGTTGCTGTGTTGTGTGCACCTGCTGCCACTGCCACTGCCACTGTTGTGTCCAGCACTTTTACGTTAAAACCTGCTCGACTCCTTTTTCTCATTTTTTTTTTTTTTTTGTTGTTACTCCTCTCATTGTGTTCTTCTTTTTCATTTACCGTTTTTTGTTTTTGTTGCTGTTTGTTGTTGCCTTTTGGTTTTTGGTTTGGTAATTCTTTTTTTTTCTTTTTCTTTTTTGACCAAAACACAAACTGAAAACTTGGCAACGCGCGTGCTTCGAACTTCGAACATGTTTTGTGTATTGTGCACCTGGTGGAAGTGCTCAACCCCCCTTCGAATCCCCTTCCACAATACCTTCCCAAAGGAGCAACAGAGATAGATAGAAAGGGAGGGAAAGAGGCAGAGACAGCGAAGGGTGGCTAAAGGTAAAGGAAGCGGTAGCGGTCGCTAAGATGGAGGAGAAGCGGAGAGGTGAGTGTGGCTTTCGCCTTGGCCGGCCGGCAACAATAAAAACAAAACAAAACAAGAAAAAAAAGGGGTGCAAAAAAAAACGAAAAAAGAGGCAACAACAACGGAACGAACGAACGAACAAACGAATGAACAAGCAAGCAAACCAACAAACAAACTACTAAAAAACATTGTTCCCCTTTTGGGCTTACGTTACCCCCCTTCCTTCCCACCGCAGGTCGCAGCGACCTTTCCTGCTGTCTGCCCTCCCCCACTGCCCCGCCAGAAACACCCTCAACTTTGGTATAGTGTAGTGTAAGGCGCATTGCGAATCTATAAAAGTATCTGAGCGCATAAAAAACGAGCTCAGTAGTGAACGGTACTTTGTAACGGCAACCCGGCACACTATAGCACTAGCGACGGGCTCAACCTAACAGTAAATCAAATAGAAATAAAGCAAAGGACACAGAAAAGAAAAACAAAAAAAAAAAAGGCTAAGAAGCAGCAGCGGCAGTAGCAGAAGCCAAAGACCATGTTGCAAGTTGGCCTTGGCTAATGCTGGAGAGAAACTATGTAGCATTTACCTATATACATATATACATATATATATGCTATCCATATACGGATTCTTTCTCTATATATATATATATATATATATATATATATATATATATATCTGTTACCACTCCAATAACCCTTCTTCCCCCCACACCATGTACAGCAACAACAACAATAAATTTATTGCTGCTCTAGGAATTTTAACTGCTGGAACTAACTGCTAGGGCAGTAAACTTGTACATCATCCGCTTATGGGTTGACATACAAAAAACGGACAAAAAAAAAAAAAAAGAAAAAACCGAGCCGAGAAAAAAATAAATAGAAGAAAAGTCAAAAGCATTTCCCCCACACCCCGCCAACATTGGTGAGTACTCCAACATCATGTATCCCAAAAGCAACGAACGCCTCTACCCCTCACGTGCCCCCTCAGAACAAATCCATCAGCTTAAAGTTTGGTTGCATCTGCATCTACATACTGGTGTATACTAATGTATCTTTTGGTCGTAAAAAACAAGTCCAAAGCCATCACAGAGGGAGAGAGAGAGAGAGGCAGAGAGAGAGAGAGAGAGAGTGGAGGAAGAGGAGTAGAGGGTTGGGAGAGGGGTGTTAGGAGTATAGGTGCAGATTTAGATGGATGAGGAAATGGCATCAGTTCCCGGAATGCCATTTTGGTCCTTTTTCCATTCGTCTCTCTCTCTCTCTCTCTCTCCCTCTGTCATCTGATTGTGACACATTGCGTATACGCCGCATCAGCTCTTAGGCAAAAGATTTGTCATTCGCTTATTTCAATCTCCTCCACAGAAAGTTCTGTTTGCGTTTTTTTTTTCTACTTTTTTTTATGAATGAAATGTGAATGTCTCACAAAGTTTTTACTCTTCATTTTGTTCATGGCATAAACATTTTGATTTTGGTTTTTATTTTTCTTCATTGTTGTTTGTTATGTTGCTTCATTGTCGCATTTAATTTTGTAGATATATATGTATATATGTGGGCGTTCATCTGCTCTATTTTTGCATGCTTTTTTTTTGTATCTTGACCAAGTGCTGGGGAGCTACTACTTAGCCAACTTCTTTTTTTGGCTTCTGCCTCAATTTCATTTGTTTTGTTTCGTTATGTTTTTTTTTCCCTCTGTTTTCAGAAACAATTTCTAAAAGTTGTTGGCCGCATAAATATTTTATGTAGGTAGTCGGCTGACACCAAGTTGCCTCCGAATTGCGTCCAGAAGGGGGGAGCGGGGGAAAGGCCTCTGTGATTTACCATACTTCTGTGTGTGCGTGTGTGTGTGGGTCGACACACGCACGAAATCAAACAATGATAAAATCAGAAAATTTAAGCTTAAAGATTGAATCTCATTTAGACCAACTAACAATGATAATATCATTCACACAAGTCAAAACTCAAGGAGAATGTTTCAAATGTTTTATTTATAATAAAATATATTGAATAAGTTATTTATTTAGTATTAATCAGCCTACTTTCTGTGGGGTTATGGTAAGCCTTTTGATTAACTGATTCCCTTTTAAATTTGATTTAGTTTCATTTTTCAAGTTTTGAATGTATTTAATGTAGTTTTGTTCTACGAAAACGTTTTAAAATCGTTTAAAGATAGATAGGATAATGTATATATCCTTTGAAGTAACCCCAACTTCACAGGGTTTTAATTGAATTGAATCTGATTTTCAATAATTTTATCTTTTTTTCTGGCTTCTGGCTGTAATGTATGTAAAACTTATTTTTCACTCAATTTTTCTAATTTTTAATGATCAAAATATTTAAAATGTTGTGAAAAATATTTTTTCAGTTTACAAAGTTTTTATAGTTTCTCTCTAAGGAAACGAGCGGTTACATTAATGTACAACTATTTGAAATTATCTAAAGAATGTTGAAAGTTTAGAGCCACGTAAACAGAACATCGAATCAATCCTTAAAGTTCATAACTATGGAAGATCTATAGAAGATTCTGGTTTTGCATTCGTCGAAGTTTCCTTTTCCGATTTATGCTAAATAAAAGTTTCTTTTTTGATCCTACTCTAGTTTTGTCCGATAAAAATATAAAGTAATTCAAAACTAATTTAATTCCTGCAGATCAGTGCAAATGTTGAAAGAGAATAAAAGCTTTTAACAGATAATGGAAAATTTCTTATTTAAAACTAAAATTCCTTTTCTTTTTTCTATATATTTTTGATTTGCTGTTAAAACTGTTTTAATACTTCACGGGTTTCAATTAATCTGGAATGCAAATTTATCTAGCCGATTAGACAAATAAACTTCTTGAGTCTTCACTTAATAAAGTTTATTAAAAATTTCATGAAATCAACAAGGACGACTTGGATAAAATGATTGAAGATATATACATTTGTGAAATACTTTAGAGCTGTCTGAAAATATATTTTAAATTTCAATCTTTCAACATTTATTTAACATATTGATATTAAAATAAAAATGTTCATAAGAAGAAGAACAACCCTCAAAGAGTAGAGAACTCTAATTATCTCCTAAGAAAGAAAGAAATCTCAAAATTAAATGCATTTGCCAACTTTAAATCAACATTCAATGTATCAAAGAAAACAATTTTCTCAATTTAAAAACAATAATTAAACTTCATTTTGTACTTTGTTAATTGCTTGTGCTTGTTAATTAAAAGCTAATTTATAGAATATTGTTGCAAATGGATTAAGAAAACAGCATTAAAGTTGGCCCAAATGGGCTTTAGTTGTTGTTGTTTAAAGAGCTTTAAATTGAAAAATTGAAAATTAAATGTAATTGTCTTGATTACGTAACGGTATTATAGTATAGCCTACCCGATTAGTAATTGCATTTTAAGTTGGAAATTCTTTGTCAGACCAAGTATAATGCAAGATATATATTATATATCAGTATTGATTGATCTATTGTTATTCTGATTATACATAATAGTGTTTTGCTTAACAATTAACTTGTTCCTTTTCTTAAGTAATCTTAACTTGATTATAAATGAATTATTTCCATTTTGCTTGTCCAAGCAAACTTATTTTTTTTTTTATTTTGTTTATTATTCGCTTCTTTTTTGGTTTTCTTTTGTTTTAAAAATCTTTTAACCACATTAATTTCTTTTTCTGTTTCATTTTTGTGGTTTCCTTTTTTGTTTAGTTTTTTTTTTTTTTTTTTTGTTTTAACTGTTTAATTTGTTTACAAATTTGCTGTTGTTTTTATTGATTTATTTATTCATTCACTAAAGTATTTTATTTACTCCAAATTGTTTTACGCTTTTGATTAAATGCGTATTCGTTGGCCATTCATATTATTAATCATTTTCACGATTCATTCATTCATTACGATAGTCATTCCATTCATGTATTCACATTTCTTGAATGCAGAGTGAAGGGACGTGACTCCAATAAGCCCTTCTATAACTGAATACGGTGACATTCGAATAATCGGACAAAGATTTTTTTATATTTGTGTGAATTGCGACAAAAGTGCAAAGCAAATGCATTTTTTTTTTCTTTTTCTTTTGTTTCAGTTTTTTTTTTTTAGAATTTGTGTTTTGTTGTGTTTTTGTTTTTTTTTTTGTTTGTGTGTCTGTATTTGGTTGAAACAAGTCAAAAAACAATGTAGAAATTCATATATCATGTTTATATGCTAAGTAGGTACCCCAATGACATCGGAGAACAACGGCTGGCTCCACTTGGGGGTTTTCTTTCTTTTCTCTTTAGGGGCGGGGCGGAGGGGACCGCCACCTTGAGTTGCTCACCATCATCATGATGGGGAGGAGAAGCAGCGCGAGGGTCAGGTTTTCTTATGATTTTCGTTAATTTTTTTGTTTTAATTTTTTTTTAGCTTATCGTATTTTTTTTTTTTTTGTTTATTTATTTAAAACGAGAAAAAAATTATTGCGTTTGCTTTTTTTAAAAATTGTACGCAATGGCATTAATTCTTTTTTTTTTGTTTTTATTTTTATTGCTGTAAATTTAATATATATATACATTTATGTGTATATATTTGTTTGTAATTATGTCAAGTTTGCTGTTTTTTTTCCATCTTCTTCTTCTTCATTTACAACGCTTAATTGCTGGGAAGGTGTGAAATGAAAAATCGTTTAAAGAACTAGAACTAAATATAACAATTTGCCCATCTGACAGACACACACACACACACACACACACGAAAGACCTAAAGACCTGATTCTTTTTGTTCTTATTTTAATGGCTTTTTTTTTTGCTTTTTAATAATTTTTTTTTTTTTTTTTTGGTTTGGCTTTAAGTTAATGCTCTAGAAAAAAAAGAAAAGAAAGTTAGCTGATGAGATCAGAATGAATGATGAATGTTTAGATAGATGGTAATTGAAAATTATATTGAGCCAATCAGTGGCGTAGACTAAACAGTCTGATTAGGGTGCGACTTTAATTTGCTAGCAACAGAATAATATTTTCAACATAAATATAACAAAAACAAGAAAAAAAAGAGTTAAAGTAAAAATATTGAAAAAGAGCTCTGGAGAAACAAATAATCAATTTAATGAAAAAGAATAAATGTTAAAAAAAATAAACAACTTAGAATTTTATTTAAAAACAGGAAAAATTAAAAAAAAAGAAAGAAAAATTAACTTAAAAATGCTAGAAAAAAAAGTAATAAGATAAATAATAAACATAAAATTGAAAACGTTTAAAGTTACAAAAACAAAGTAGAAATAGGGGGCCAAAAAGCCTAAAAATGAAACAAAACATATTGAAAAATGAAGTTTTTACCAAAATACCAAAATATATAGAATTTTATGACTATAAATCTTTCCTTCTTAGGTTAGATCTGTCTATATCTCTATAGGTTATGAAGTTTATCACCAATCAGACTCTTTTTAGTTTAAACTTATTAAATTTTGTTCTTCATCTACTAAAGAAATTGTTTTTTTAGAACCAAAATGACTAGAAGACTAAATGGCCTAAATCTACTAAAATATATATTAGTATATATTCTTAAAGGAAATTCGACTAAAATTGTATGAATTGTAAAATTTGCAATTTTATTTTTGGTTCAGTTTTGTTGCTTTTTTGTGCTTCATTATTCACGCTTAGTTGTAGTTAATTTAATAACATTAATTTTGCTTTTAGACAAGTTAAATCATTGACTGACTTGACTCTTGGCCAAACTCATTCAGCATTAAGTTACCATTAATTTAAGCACAAAAGTCAAACATATACATACATATATATATTTAATCATTCTTAAAGCTGTCCACAACTTCCCCTCACAACACGCAACACACACACACACACACACTCGCACACACACATCACAACATGTGACCTTCATTAGTGTCTCTGTCTATCTCTTACTCTCTACCTGTCTCTGTCTGACTTAGTCCATGTCGACAATCATTTAGTTTAGACAAAAGACAATAGCTGAAAACCGTTTTGTTTATTTGTTTGTGTAATTTGTTTAAATTTCATTTTGTTTCTTCAAGGTTTATTGCCATTTTCATAGTTTAGAAATCCGTCCGTCCGGTTGGCTATATAAGACTTTTTATATTTTGTCTGATCAAAGCTAATAAATTAGTGCAATTTTATGTTTTAGAAAATTTCATAAATTTAAACCGAAATGCTGGCTAACCGCTTGCATAAGATACATTTATTTGCTATTTTTATTTTATTTTTTTTTTCGAAGGCGTCTCAAAGTCTCAGGGTGTAGTAAGGCTAAAACCAAAAGAAATCAAGTAAAAAACAAAAAAAAATGTGAGACAAGATAAAAAATTGTTTGTTGCACAAAACCAAATCAAAGCTAGAAGAAAAACCCCAAAGCCAGCAGCAAAGGGAGGCGGCAATGTGGGGAAGTGTGCGCAAAGGGAACAAAAAGGAAGGGTAAGGTGAAGAAACGATGTGAAAAGTTGAATGCCTAACAAGTTGAAACACGGTGGAGAGAAAAAACAAAAAAAAAAAAACATAAGAAAAAATACAACAACGAGCGCGAATCTACGACTAGCAACAACAATGGCTTGGAAAATGTGGAAATGTCTTGGGAATCTTGCGAAATGGATGAAGTTGTTGCTGCTGTTGTTGTTGCTGTTGTTGTTGTTGCTGCCGTCGCTGCTGCTGCAGTTTGTTGAATTAGATAAAAGTTGAAAAGGGGAAATGTTTATGCCAAAAAGTAAGGTGAACAGCAAGGAAAAGAGGATGAAGCAGATGAAAGGAACCCCTGGCAAATGGCAGCCGGAAATGGAACGAAAATAAATGTGGGTAAAAATGCCAAGGAAAAGTGTTGCAGTTTTTTTTTCTTTTTCTTTCTATTTTTCTTTCTCGGTTCACGTAAAAATATTTCACACAAAGCTTGCGGCAAATTATCGCAGACAAAAATGTGAAAGAACAACATTAACAACAAAAAAAAGGTTGCCTAAGCAGCGCGTTGCAAGTGCAAATGCAAATGCAAAGTAACGATTATGAATCACAACAATCCATTATGAGCAAAACCAAGGGAATTCCACACACACACACGCACACACACTCGCACACACACGTAATGGGTTTATTCATCATTCTTCTGGCAGCTTCTTCACCATTCATTGATTCACTCACATTCATTCATTGGTTTTCGTGCGCGCGACTAAAACAAAACCGATCTAAAAAAACAAAAAAAAAAAAAAGATAAAACCAAGAAACTGTGATAAACAAATTTCAAGCAAACATTTATGTAGAATGCCAAAAAAAAAAAAAGAAAAAAAGAAAGAAAAAACAGAAGAGAAAAAAAAGATGCAGTTTGCACTTTACAGATACAATTTGTATCTTACGTGTGAAACGAGACTAAACTGCACACAACTGCAGAAAATTGTTGAAATCGCTTTGGCTGAGACACAAAACAAACATTAGCAGCAGCAGCAGCGGCAACAGCAACAACAACACAACTAGCAACAAATTGTTTTTTGAAAAGTGAAACGGAACCCACAGTGGCCCCCAGGGCTTTATACATACATACATATATGTATATGTATGTATGTCTGTCTATATGCATGGTAAAGATATGTAGAACTTGGTGAGTCAGTCCCACGCAATGCGAACACCTGAAATCCGCGTCTAACACACACACACACACACACAGGCGATCCCAAAAAGAAAAAAAAAACAAGTTTTCTTTCACAGTGTGGGCAAAACCCTCTCCGGATTTACATATACCCACAAATGTATGTATGTATATATATATAAATAAATATGCAGTGTCCATATGGGATACCTAACTAAAGTTGAGGGCAATAGACACCGCCGCCGCTTTTGACGTCAGCAAAACTATTGGCACCTCTTTTTTGGGTTTCCGTCTGTCTCTGTGTGTGTGTGTGTGGCTTATTATTTAAGGTACAAGGTACAAACTGATATAAAGAGTGAGTTAAGTGTAAATTTTTTTTCTTCCATTTTATGATCGGGCTACAAAATCATTTCGGTTGAGGTAGGTGTTTGTCTTGTTATTCACATGAAAAAGAAAAGAAAAAAAAATAAGTCATTTTATATATTGGCGGCTCATGTGACAAATATTTTTGAAAGCGGAAGAATCGTCAAAAAATGATAAAAATTATATTGGCAAATATTTATAAGAAATTCTATTATAATATTCAATTTGTGTATGATCAAATGTGAATTATCAATGGAAAAATTATTAGTTGGGCAAGAAAATACATATACATATATGTATAATATATCATTTTAGAAGAGCAATTGAAACGGAATTTCTTAGATAACACAAATTGTTATTCAATTATGACAATTGAGTGGTAATTATGCTTAAGAAACTTCAACACCGATTATAGAGACTTTGAATGCAATCAAAAATTGTGATTGAAAAAGACTTTAATTCAAACAATGAAAGGTTCATAAGTTAACTCAAAATCTTCTAAATATTACTAATGAAATATGTTGAATTCCAAATTGGAATTTAGAGTAAAAATTGCATAGATTTTCACTTGTCTAACTCGAACTTACATAACTCAAAGTTCACTGTAACTCAAACAAAATACATGACACATGCATTCTTAAGTCGAATTTTTGGGGGAACTTTAACAAAAAATAAAAAACAATTCTGGTCTCACATCAAACTGCCAATACACACTATTGATTCTTTCGAACCAATAAAAATGTTGTCCATTGGGAAGACAATTGAAGATCATTTTAAGGTCTTAAACAATTTGGAATCTATTTTTTATTGTAACAAAGAAAACTAAAAAAAAAGTGACTAGAACTTATTAAACTAAAATTCAACTAGAAATTAGTAACTACATATTTCACCAGAAACAGAATGTTTATTTGTCTTAATAAAAACGATTGAAATCAAATATTTTTGTGATTTTTTTTTGATATTTCCATATTGGATGTCTCTGTAACTTGTACTATTCAGCAGAATTATGGAACTTTGAGCTAGAGAAATCTCTCATTATTTTTAAAGCTGGATCAAATGAGATTAAGTTCATGATATACAAGATAGTGGTATGATATTTGCTCATATCAAAGGCAATCATAAGGAATTCAAGAGACTATAATCTGCTTACGGTACGGACTTTTGTATTAGTTACTTTTCAACTTTTAATGTCCATAATATAATATGTCAGGTATCTCCTGGTACTACTTATTTTGCATTGGCTTTGTTAATTGGCTTTATCATCCAGTATAAGCGACAGATATGACGTGCAACTTTTGGCAAAACCTTGGGAAATTTTCGGCATTCTACTTGGTCTTTAGCAGAAAAAAGTTAAATTAAAGTCGCATAAAGAATTTACTCACAAAATCTATTTTCTCTATATTATTTCCAAGTATATTTTCATATCTTTGATGTATGTTGCTATGGTGACTCTCCCTTACTGTTTGTCCACTTAAGAGAATTGTTCGCCCATGGAAGGATATAATTTTTGTAATATTTCCATTTACAATTATTAAACTTTCTTAAAACTGTTAGGGGTAGAAGTTCCCACTTTATAAACTGAAAATATCGCGATAAAGGACATTTAATCATAATCATACCAGCAAGTATAACATTCAAAAAACAGAACTTCAATAAAGCAAGTTCAAATTTCAAAATTAGACAATACCCAACTTTTTATACCCTGTACCCATAGGGTAAAAGGGTATATTAAAGTCGCTAAGATGTATGTAACAGGCAGAAATATACATTTCTGACCCCATAAAGTATATATATTCTTGATCAGCATCACTAGCCGAGTCGATTGAGCCATGCCCGTCTGTCCGTCCGTATGAACACCTAGATCTCGGAGACTATAAGAGCTAGAGCAACCAAATTTCGTGTGAACATGCGTCTAATGCATACACAGATCAAGTTTGTTTCAAATTTTTCCCACGCCCACTTCCGCCCCGTAAATCGAGAAAACGAATAACAAGAGCTGTACTAAAGATATCGTATCCGTACTTGGCACACCTAATTATATACCAAAACTGGACCAGCTGACCAAATTTTGTCGAAATCGGACAATAAACATCGGACATATGCCTATATCCGTTTTGTACTGAAATGCCAAGGCGGCATTGGCAGATAAGAAAGAGCGAGATAGCATGCGTTCGCTGTAACTGCATGTAAAGGGAAATTTTGTATGAAATTGATGGCTACTTCGAAGGTTTTTTTAATATTGGTACAGGGTACACTCAACGTCGGCAGAGACGACTTGCTTCATTTTTTGTGGTTTTAAGAACAAAATTTTCTTTCTTGCGAGGTTTTTGTTTATAAACTACCTTCGCGTCCGGCTAAGTGGAGTAGTGTCCGTCCAAATATTAGATAAATTATTCCGATAATTACAAAAAAAAAAAAACAAAGGAAAAAAGAAAGAAAAAAGAAACAGAAAAAGAGCAGCTGAAGAGAGTATCCTTCCTTCTCCTATGATAGTTTTCTCTATACATACATGTATTTAGTTTTAAATTTCAACAAAACATTCTGCAATTTATTCAACAGACTAGGATAAGGTAAATTTTGCATACATTTTTTGCTTTTCTTTACAAAAGATAAAATCTAGAGACAATATTTCAATTGATTATTCAATAGAACAACAATTTCATGCTAAATTATATGTGGCTATAAATGAAAAAGAGTTATTTAACTAAACGATTTTGATATTAAATCGATTTTTTGTTGACAATCAAACGGTAATCTCTCTAAAACTATATTCATTTAGTTGTTTTTCCGCTACAGTTGTTCCACTTTGTTTTTTGGCTTATACAATTATGGTGAGAGTTCTTGACCATTAAAATGCCAAAAACAACAACAAAGAAAGAAAGAAAGAAAAAAAAAGAAAAAAACAAAAATAAAATAAAAACCAAACACAAATTTTACATGAAACTATGCGTAATGAAATATTCTGGCAATTAAACGACGCACAGAATTTTATTTTATTTTGTTGTTGTTATTATGGTTGTTGTTGCTTTTTTTTGATTTCATTTTTGTTTTATTCATATAAATGTCTACATATACATTTGTTTGTATTTTTGTTTAATGTGTTCAACCGCAAAACGAATTATGCAGCAGCTTTACAAGCAATTTAGCCAGCAACAACAAATTAACACAAAATGACAGAGAAAGGGATAAAGAGACAGAGAGAGCGAGAGAGAGAGAGAGAGAGAAAGCAACAAGAAAAAAAGTGTGCAAAAATTTTTATAATTAAAACATTTGCAAACAGCAAAAGATAAACCATAAAGGAGAAGAGGAGCATAGCAATAGGAATTTAAGAGACGGTTACGGCAGGGGAAAGTGGAGAGGAGTATTTGGAGGTTGGAGATTGTAAATGCAAATTATTATGCAAAATGAAATCCAATGAAAAGGTCACCTCAATTAGGACAAATTGCACTTGCAGATACTTTTTCATAGATACATTCACAATGCCATAGTTTGCTTTTTGCTTTTTTTTTTTGTTTCTGCTTCTGTTTCTCCTGTTGTTTTGTTTTTTGCGGATATTCATCAAATTTGCATTAGCAAATGAGTCGAACAAAAGAAAGAGAAAGATAACAAAAATATGTATGTATGTATGTATGTATGTATAAGCAAATGTTGGCAGAGTTTCACAGTTAACTCAATTAACTTATAAAATGTAAACTATGTGAGGCACCAACTAGTAACAGCAACAGCAATACTAACAACAACAACAACAACATCTAGCAACAATGTTAACAACAACAAGCTCAGTGAACTAAACGGCAACGGTGATTAACTCTTGGCCAACAACAACAACAAAAGATCCAACAAATCTCCCCCCCCCCCAGATCAGAGATGGGATCAAAGCAAAAAGCGTGTCTCACATTTAGATCAAATTTCTTTCAACTCGAAACTTGAAACATGAATTTATGCATAAAGTTCGTATAGAACTTAAAAACAACAAAATTCAAACATTTTTGTTTTTGGTTTGTTGTAAATTTTTGTGCATGAATCTTAACAGACTATATATGTATATATATAAAATATGATAGAGGCTGATCATGAATGATATTTGATAAAATTTTTAGAAATTAATTTAGTAAAATTTATTTAATGCTTATTGGGTTTATTTTTATTAGTTCAATTTATTACATTATTTTAATCGAAATGCAAGTTAAAGTTTCAAATCTTTTGAAGTTTTTTTAAATATTTTTTTGTTGGAAAGTTTTAATCAAATTTAGTTTTTTATAAGTAATTTTTAACGTAACAATTGAATAAAATCAATCAAGTATTTTAATTTTTATCTTCTTTTAAAATATATATAGGTTTTTTATGGAATAGATTAATTAGTTGGAACTTAAGATTGAAATTATTCAGTTATTTTATTCCATAATAGAATTTAATAAATTTAAAATTGATATTATACAGCGATTTTTTCCAAAATACATACATATATGTATATAAATTTGTTTGTATTAGATTTTCAAGTATTTTGGCAACATTTTGTTTCCACATAATATGTTTAAAGTTTTAAATTAGCTAGAAATTTAATATATATTTTACATATTGGCTTTAGATCTCAATAGAAGATTATATAATATTATAAAAACATTATCTTAAATTTATTTTATTTTTTTAAATAATTTTCTTTTAATAATCACAACAAATTCGTGTTTTAAACTTTAAGTTTATTTACTCGAAAAAGTGTTAGATTTTCTTTTGTTGTTATTATTATTTTGCCCATCTCTAAGCAATAATAATATAAGTGTCTGTAGTCAATGCTTAGGCTTTCCATATGTAGATGCGTGCCAGGAGATACGTGAATGTATCTATGTATCTTTGTATCTGTATCTACAACTTACAAGTTACGCTTTGCAGACTCGCGCACTCAGCTGAGCGCGAATAATTACCACGCAAAGTCTTGGTCAGAGAGGAGAGATGGTAGAGGGGTGGAGGCGAAGAGTTGGAGTTAGAGGCGGCAGACTAATGGTGGCGCCTTCCAAGCGGGGCGGGGCATTGGTAAAGCCCACCGACTAAAAATAAGTAGTTAGTATACACTCATGCTCATGCCGCTGCTGTGCGGTGAATGTTAAAGTTAGAGGCATCGAATGTAGATCGCACGCTGGTCAAGCAGAAGAGCGGGGTGAGCGGGGATGGCAGGGGGAAGGGAGAGCCTGGTGGGTCATAGTTGGGTCGATGGCAGCGCCAGCGGTGCTAATGTAGTTATGAACGCCAGTTGGCCAGGTCAGTCAGTCTACATGGATAGATAGATGAGAGAGTACATTTTGCTTGCTAATCGAAATGTGATAATCAAAGGTAGAGAGAAGACGCGAGTGAACGGCAACACACAATACAATACAAGAAGTTCAATGTTCCCCAACAGCAACAGCAACAGCAACAGCAACACTAACAGCAGTAGCTGTGGCAGTGGCAACATTTGCAACATTTTTCACAGCTATTGAACTCATTAATGAAGAAGCTTTATATACACGGCAAACGTTTGGAAAGTCAATGAAAATGAATGCAAGAAAATTTTCATGCGGAACTATTTTCAAGAAAAATACGTATGTATGTATGTATATATACCTATAGATGGACGGTCAGTTCACAGGTTGTCGGTGATTTTCATTTTTCTCAAACTTCTCTTTAATAAATGCCTCTGTGTGTTTGTCTGTGTGTGTGTGCCTACTGCTCTCTACGACTTTTGCTTTGCTTGCTTTTCATTTCCCTTTATTTGTTCCTCTTTCTTCTTCCTTACCAATTTGTCGCATGTTCAGCAAAGTCTTACCAGGCCATTTTCATTTCCATTCCATTATCATGCGAATTGTTCGCGCAACCCCAAACTCCCCGACCCCGCTCCTGCCCACTATCTCGCACTTCTCTCTCCCACAAGAGTTATGTTCGAGTACCCTGTACATGAGAATTTTGAAGAGTATATTGAAATTATTGAAAAATATTTTGAGTCTAAACTGAAAAGGGAAAACGCAAAAATTTCACTTTTTTTCTACTTTGGTTTAGAAAATGGATAAAATCTTTTGAGTCCCTGATTTAAAATGGTTGTAGGTTTCAATTTCTGATAACTGGTAGACAATATTCTAAAAAAAATTTTATATAATTTTATTTTTTCAGGAAAATTTAGAAAATTTCTCAGAAATCGAAAAGTAGATGTTTTAAAAAATATAAATATATATAATATATATTAATTAATTTAAAAATTCTTTTTTTCTACCTTTGTCTTATAAATCATATTTTTTATAATTAATTTACTTAAAAATTTTTAGTTGCATTGTTTTTGCTTTCTATTTTGAAAAAGTGTTAAATTTTATGTCATATTTGCCCTTATTTACAACTTTGATCCTGATAGGTAATAAAACAATTAAAGCTCTTAAATATATTAAAATTTGAGCAAATTTTACTTCAAGTAAAGCAAACTATACTACATCTCTTCTTTCGAAAGAGTCTAAAAATTACATTTTTGAATACGTTTTGAACAAAATTTTAGCATTGTCCATATATTGGATTAAAGTCAACTTTTGTGGCAATTTTATCTATTATCTATTTGCAAATGCCATGTTCATCTCTTTATCTATCAAATTATAGAGCAAATTTTAGTCCATTTCATGACTTTTGATGGTTGGAAAATTCTTTTTTTTTAGTTCTTTGCTGTGTTTCTTATTAACATTTATTTACTTCTATTTTTTGTTTTTGGTCCACGCTGCCCCCCGCCCTTGCCTCTTGCGGCTGTTGGGTAGCATAATTGCCTTTTAATGTTGTTGTTCTTTGGTAGCCTTTGGGTATCCTACGTTATGCCGCCCTTCCCTCCCACACACACACACACACACACACACACACACACACAAACCCTTTAACTTCATTCAGCTCCTTCTTTGTTTGTATTTTCTTTGCGTTGTGTTGCTCATCGTGTCTCTTTTCGCAGTTTGTGCGCATTTAAAGCAACATTAATTGTTATGATTTACAATGAGAAAAATCATAAATTAATTATTCATGGAGTAACAAACAAGCCCAAGAGTTTTCCTCTGACCATTATGGTACGTCCATTGTGCCTTTTATTTTTGCTCTCCATTCGCAGTCTCTGTGTCTCTATCTCTATCTCTGTCTGTGCTGTGTCTTGTTCTGTGTCTTAGTACTGTTCCCATTGGGTCATTGTCACCAATTGCAATTTCCGTCAATTCCGCTTCCTAAACGTCGATGGCGGCGGCGTCAGTGCCTGGAGGCCAGAGTCCGGCTGGCATCCACACAATGCTTCCAATTAGCTAACGGAACTACGTGCAAATCGTTAGATATGATTATTATTTTGCCCGATCCGATTCGATACGATCCGTTCACAAGCTAACTGGCTGGCTAGCTGGCTGGCTGAATGCATCCCCATCCATCTTTCCTTCTCACTGTCTCTGTCTATTGGGTAAAAGCGGGTTAATTGATGGCTTTTGCATTAAATTGGTTTGGCTCTCGGACAATCAGCCAACAATTTCTTCTATCTTTTGCATGAAGTTAATTATCAAAGTCGCGCGTTCGCGTTCGTGCTGCAATTTTTACTTCTGCCACACATTCTACTAACTCTCAATTCAATCAGATTAAAGTGAAATTATATTGTGTTTTTTTCCAATCTAACTTAATAATGCCAACGGGCATACACTGTATGCCATGTATGTATATATGTATGTACATTCATATATATGTCTATGCTATATATCATATTAATCAAGTGCCATCTGTTGACCATATAGTCATCTACTCGTTTACATTTTTGGAGGCCAAAGTGTATTGTGAATTGGTTTTGAGATAAAACCAACAAATAATCCACAGACACATTCTTCATATACACTGTCCCACTGTATAGTCGTATCGTATATATTGTATATACTGTATCTAGGCACTTGCCTAGTAATTGGCCACGTCCCTCTCATTCTGTCTAGACACTGTCTCTTTCTCACTCTCATTTGCAGATTAATCGGATGCGTGGCTAATTTATTGATATGTCATCGTATGTGGGTTGCCCTTCTGCTCGCAACTACAGCACCAGGGGCGTAGTTAAGAGAAGGGCGCTCTATTCAAGTATAGGAAATAACTAAAATTCAAACTTTTATACACTGAGAAGCTAAAATTATTCAGTCCAATATAGTCAAACTTTAAATCTTAAAAGAATTTTCTTAATATGTTTCTTGATATTTTAAAAATTTATTTAAATCGAAAAACAAATTTCATTATATTTTACTCATTTGTTTAAATCAATTTCTTTATATATGACTGATTTGTTAAGATTGTTTTTAGAAGACTTGAGGAAATGTGCAATACTTGAGTGTGAGGTCTATATTATTATATTTAGAACTGCTAATATATATGTAGATATGTATATAATGTTTCAATGAATAAGAAATGGGTAGAAAAAGTTTCTAAAATACTCCAAAGTGTATCTCATTATTTTTGTTTCATTCCCTCTACTATAGTCAGTTGTTAATTTTACTTCACTTAAATTAAACAAATAGATAAATAAATTAAACTTTAATACTGAATGCGTTTATGCTTAAAAAATCATTAATAATATTAGTAATATTCATTCTAAGAATAAAACAAATTTTTGGTTTTTAAAATATTTCTTAAGAATAACTTTAGTTATTGAAACAAATTAAAAATCAGTAATAACTGTTAAAAGTAATTGTTTAAACAAAAGTTGTTCTACTGATTAATTTTTCAGAGAAAAATAAAAAAATAACAATTATTTTCGGTTTTTGGTTTTTTGTGTTAATCGTCTTAATGTAGTCTATCTTTTAATTTAAAATCCATATAAGTAAAGTTAGAAGTTCAATTATTCTATTTTTAGTTAAGATTTATGATTTCAATTTACATATTTTCATTTAATATTTAATATTCATTTATAATTTATTTATGATTAAAATATTCCAATATATTATTGCAAATATTCCAATTAAATTTTTTAGTAAATATTTTTAAAAACTAAAACTTAATTTGAAACAATATATATAGATAATACAACAAGCTCTTCAATAAAGTCTCAATACTTTAGGCATTATGTTACGCCCATGACGGCCCCTCCATACACACACACTCACACACACACAGACACACCATTAAGTTCTCCTTGACAATTCTTTTTGTTGGGCCACATGCCAAAAAAAAAAACAAAAATTGTTCTTGTCTCGTGTTTTAGTGTTTGGTATCATTTTGCCCTCACTCATCTTGCCTTCATGCCCCTCATCAGCACTTGATTGTACCAAATTCCTCAAATATTTTTATTATTATCTATCTATGTAGTTCTTGTCATATATTATTAAATTTTGCCTCATTCAATTCGATTCGTTCGTTATTCTTCCTTTTGCTGGGGATTGCGTGATTCATTTTCATAGTTGTTTCCTTTTTATTATATATACATATATATATATATATATGTATATATGTATTATAAATGTTTGTCTCTTGATTAATATTATTTTTATTCTTCTATATTTCCGTGTGAACTTCCGTTTTCGATTGTCTGGCCGAAAGGCAAATGTTTTTTCGTTGTTGCTGTTTGAACGTGTTTAAAATATTGATAGGGTGCCCAGGCAACTCTCCGGCACTAGGCAAAAGGTATTGGATTCATATTTTGGTGGTGGTGGTGGCGGGTTGTAACACCTAATGCAACATTTGTAGATCCACACACACACAGAAACACAAAAAAAAAAAAAAAAAAACAAAATTTGTCCAGTATTGCCACCGATCCAAAACGTAGCAAAGTAAACTGTCTGTCCGTTCCAAAACCCGATCTGACCCGCCTCCTTTTGTCGATTTTGTTTGGTGGCATCTCTCTCTGTCTAGCTCTTAGTGCCTGGTTTTTTTTTTACCTCATCCACTTTTTGTGGTTGTGTTGTACTTTTTGTCTGGCGGTGGTCAAAAGTGGCCTTCTCTCCCCATCCCCCGTTGCCGTTGTCACCACCCCACGCATATACATGGCTTATAGCTTGTAGTGGTGGCCCCTTTTACGGTTGCATTAGACAATAACTGGTAATAATCGTTGAACCGTAAAATAAACATGGATACCCGTTGCACTTGTTTAGGCAACACCAACAACAACTATATGCGCACATGAAAAGGTATACTTCTCTCGTGGTCAGGTGGTCGTCGGTCGGCCAGTCTGTCCGTTGGTCTGTCAGTCGTTCGGTCAGGTGGTGTCTTTGTCACTGCAGGTGATTATGTCCGCTGTCTGCTTGCCGGACGTTAACTGATTTGTGCATTGACGCGAAGTCGTAGAAATATTCAAAAGAGACATAAATACTTAAAAACAGAAGAAACAATAATAAGTGTGTGTGAAGTAGGCGAAGGGGTTTGCGGGGGCAAAGCAAATGGCTTAAACTATAGATGGTAGTAGAAAATTATTATGAAAAACTGGTGGAAAGTCATTACAAATTTTAATATTAAGCATAAATTATCAATAGTCATGTTAAATTTGGTTTCAAAAATACTTAAAAAAGCTTAACCGTTGTTTTGGATACTAAGAACTCTCTTTCCCGATAGGAGTTTTATAATTTAGAATAATCTTTATATCTTTATAATCTTCTAATCGCATCTATAAAGTCTTAATACAAAGAAGTCATATAAACAAAACTTTATTATTCCCAAGGAATCTAAATGTTATAGTTGTTCGATCTGAACGAAAATCACTAAAATGATGGAGACCTGCAGTGAACTTATTGGCGCCAAGTTTAGTTGCAATATCTTGCGAAAAAATAGTCTTTATATAAAACAAAACTTTATATTGCCGGTAGTTTCCAAGGGAGCTATATCTTATAGTACTTCGATCTCTCCAACTCAAGAACTTAATTAATCTACATGCCTAAAAAGCATATTTACCAAGTTTCATTCACTTGGCATAAAATTAAATGTCTAAAAACAGCAAAGAAACATACGGACAGACAGATGGACATGGCTAGATCAACTCGGCTATTGACACCGATCGGGAATATATAATTTCTTAAGATATTCTGATTCTAAGTTTTTAAAATGGATTGAAGGCTTAGGAGCCAGGCAAGTGAAATTTGATTTTTTCTAGCTGTATCTTATAAGCAGATATATGAAATTTTCTTTTCAAAAAGTTTACATTTTAATGCATTTCGTCACAATTTCGTTTGTCATGTCTAATTACATTTAACGACCACCTGGAAATGAAAATGGTTCCGTTTGCTGTTCTAAATCTCTCTCTCAAATCTTAAACTCGTCATCAAGATCCGAGCGTTGTCTTCTTTTGAAATTGGTGATACAAAAATTTTACGTTAAAATAAGTATTACAATGGTGCAGAGAAAGAGAAATGTGAGGATGATGTGATGGGAGGATGGAAGGGAGGGCAGTAGTTACTGTGGCGGCGGCAAGTGTTTCACACACTAAGCACACACACACATACACACATGCATATATATATATATATATGTAGAAGTTAATGAAATTAAAACGTAAGCAGCAGACGAACGCAATAAACACAAAAAGAAATTACAATTAAATTGAAAGCAGGCAAACAGAGAGAGAGAGAGAGAGAGAGAGAGAAAGATTGCTTCTCACCTCCACTTCACTTTACCTCACCGACCGCCTGCCCGCCCACGGCACAACTTCCCCTGCACTGCTCTCCTTTTATATGAGGTTGCTGCCACTGCTTCTGCTGTTGCAGCAATTGCACCGACATGCAATCCAAATGGAAATGAACTTTGAAGGCAGCGCAAACTGGCTGACTGGCTGGCTGGCTGCCCGGACTGGAGGTTGCGTGGGTCGTCTGGTAGGCCGATGATGGTAACTCTCTATAGTTGGCTATCGCGATGCTCCATTTGCCCTTCCCCCGTCTCTTGCTACTCATCTACCATACCCTTACTCCCTTCCTCTTCTGTTGGGCCTGTTCCTCATTCCACATACCATTTGGAGCTGGGATGGCGTGCGCGACTTATAATCGCATTCGTTTCAATTGCCGGAATTTTATTGTGAAATGAGTGACGAAGACGACGGCGACGGCGACGGCGACGACGACGACGACGGCGGCGATGATGATGACGACTTTAACTTTGGGGCGTTGAGACCTTCTCAATGGTTTCGCCATGGTTTTCTTTGTTACCTCTATATGTATAGACTGTGTCCCACCTAGGCAATGCTATCTTTCATAACGCTTCGTTATCATCGCACATTTCACAAATATATACGTATAAATAATACGCGAGCGCAAAAAATGAAATAAACAAAACCCCCAACTAAACTTAAGAAAGAAAAAAAAGTGAAACCTCTTTCCCAGGCAGCTTGCAACACTTGCCATATGTACGTACGTATGTACAGTGAAAGCTCTTTGCCACGAACAATAGACAACATTTGTTTGTATATGAATTAAAGTGTGTTCCTATCAAGAAATCAAACAATTAGAAATTGTTCAAAACACAATTGCACAGATAAAGTATAAAACAACATCTACCAAGCGGATCTACTAAGGTTGCAAAGGATTATGGGCATCTCAAGTGCAGGATTATTTCAAGTGCATATTGTAGGAAAATTGGTTTCAGTTGCATTAAAATTTTAAGTGCATCATTAAAATTGTTGAGTCGTAAGTAAGAAATTCTCTTTTTTAGATGGATTTCGATTGAGCAAGGTGTAAACTTTAAGTCATTAAATCTTATTAACTTGGTCAAGACTATTCAAAGATTTCTACTGTAATACCTTTTTCCGCCTTTTCTCTTTCTGCACTTTATGAACGCCTCTGCGTGTTTGCAACTACGGCTTCAACTCCGCCTCCAATGACTGTACCTCTAAAGTCCATTTCATGTCTCTTTTTTTGTTACCCTCCGCCCCTTTCCCTATGGCGCTGCTGCTATTGCTATGTCTCTGCTGCACCACACACACACACACACACACACACATTTTTCAATTATAGTTTTTTAACAATTTTCTCGTCATTGTTGTTAATGTTGTTGTTGTTGCTATTGTTAATGAAACTTTCTTTATGCATAATTTTATGTTTCATGTAGCATATTTTTTTTTTTTTTTGCGTTCATTCTTTCACTTTTTTTACCGCCCACCCAAAGTCAAAGATGAGTTGAGATGGGATGAGGGAGCACAGCCAACTCGCTTCTTTTAGTTTGAATACCCTATACCATCATAGGGTATATGGGTATATTGCATTTAATGAGAACCTTAGATAAATTTAAAGAAACTTTTGTTTTATCTTACGCATGTCTCTATATGAACTTACAAACGTGTGTGAGAGAGAGAGAGAGAGAGAGAGAGAGAGATTCTAAAAGTTAATGTGTTCTCTTAATAAAAAAATAAATATTGCCAACATTTGTTAGAGTATCGCTAAGTGAGCGAACTAACTTCATATAATGACTGGTTTGTATTTTCTTCACAACTTTTACTCTCGGCATAAACATTTAAGCCAAGTTATAATTACAAAGTTTTTATTTCTTATATTTCACATATATATATATATATGTATGTATGTATGTATATACAATTTGTATGCACATAAATGTTGTATATATACATATATCTATTTTGTTGAGAAACTATCTCCCTATCCACCCATTGACTTTCCTCCGGCTTTGGTTATATGCAGTAATTAAAAAATATTTTTTTTGTTTTTTTTTTTTTTGCATTGCAAAATTTTAAACATTTTTCTTTCGAGTTAATCATATTTTACCTTTGAAATGAGATTTTGCAAATCAATAAAATCATAAACAATTTTCTAACATGACTTTGATTTGGCATCAGCAGGAGCATAAATCAATACAAAAACAACAGCAACAACAACAACAAATTTATATAAATGTATGTATAGAAAAAATAGAAAGAGAAGAAAGCAAAAAGCAAATAATAAAATTCAAACACACATACACACACAAAGGCAAATAATGCAAACAGAAATAGTCAACATTATGTAAATGAAATATTTGCTCAATGCAAATAGAAAATGCCATAGAAAGGAATGTAGAACAGGGCAAAGGAGATGCAAGTGATGGGGGGTGAGTTAGAGGTAGAGTAGGTGGGTAAAAAAGTTGAGGCCCTTAAGGAGGTCGCTGCTTACACCCGACAGTCCTTGCATAATCGACTGACTTCAGTTTCAGCTTTAACTTCAATTTCGATTTTTGTACCAGTTCCGTTTATATTCAAGGAAACAGGTACACACACACACACACAAATACAATTATATATATATATATATAGAGTGCGTCTCTTGTGGTATCCTGCACGAACAAGTTGCGTGTGAAGGCCAAAAGCGAAGCACAGGGGCAAGCACTAGGACATAGCCAGTCAGCATTGATGTTTTAAGGACATTAGGGATACACCTGTCGATATTTTTACAGTTTTTTGGCATGCGCTTGCTCCCCAAACCAGTAACCGGTTTAACGGCTTTCGTTCTTACTTCCGTCAGTGAACTTGTTCTATAACCCAAACAGAAAAGGTCCTGCTCCTGCTCAAGCTAATGTTGCAATTTCTGTCCTGCTTCCCGTTTAAAGGAAATGTGAAAACTATTATATTAATGAAACACGAAATGGGACCCACTGATGTATTATTTATTTATTTTTTCGCTCCTTTATGACTAATGCACGGAAATAAGACACGATTTAACGTTTCGCTAGAAATTGCATAATCAAAATTTGATTGGTCGCTAAAGTTCTATAGGTTAGGAGGAAGATTATATATAAACAATAATTACATGTGCTCTACATTATCTTTCAAACTTGTTAAAAAATCGAATCTTTTAAATAATTTTCAATAACGAAACCCAAAAACGCAACTTTGATCAGGTTAAGTAAAAGATATGTCTTCTATAATCCAATTTTGGTCATTTTAATCACCACTTGTGAGGTAATATTACATGAGAGTTAAAGTCACGATGGGCTGTACCAAGTAATCTTTATAGATTTAGCCGAAGACTTTCGCAACTTCAGCTATATAAAATGAAATATCCTTTACAGACTACACTAACTCGATCGCTTTTATCACCACATTAGCGCACCTCTCGGGCAGTAATTTAAATAGATTTCAATATAACATTTTTTAGGTATAATGCTTTTACCTTATTTTTTACAATTTCAAGAAATTTGGATAGAGAGCATTATAAGAATATATAAATCAATTGATTAACTTGCATAGCAAATGGATCTATGTATATACCAAATTTTGTTGACTCTAGCTTTTATGGTCTCCGAGAGTTAGAGGCAGGCGTGCCAATCTTTTTCTTTGCTAATACTGAACAGGAAGATATACATATATATATAAGCTTCTTGCATAAAGTTTTACATATGTATAAAAATATTTTAAAGTTTAGTTAGCTGTTAAATTCTTTATATTGGAATCTTTAGGCGTTAACTAACTTAAGATAAAACTATTTAGTAAGGACCTTACATAAGGTCTACCATAGGGACTTACGTAAGATTTACCATAGGAACGTATGAAGCAAATTTCCTAAGAACTCACTTTTTATTGAAATGACGTTTGCAGAGTTACATTTTCAAGGATTTAAGCAAACAATTGAAATATTTTGCGTATAGAAAACACTTAAAAAAATATCTTGTACATAAAAACTTAAGAACTTCAACGGAATAAAGAGTATCAACGCATTCGTATAACTTATCCTAAAACTGCCTTTTTACACTGATGGGTTTATCAACAGTAAAGCGCTTAAATACAGATTAAATAGTTTTATTTTGTGGGTTTTTGTACATCTGATGGGGGAAGGTTTTTATTTTTTAAAATTTGCAGCGGAAATAAATTGCTTTGTGGAAACGAAAAAAAAAAAAAAAAAAAAGGAAACAAAAAAGAAAAAAGAAATTCGAAAGCAACCGAAAAACATTTTTATTGTCTTGGCAAAGGAGAAATTCGTACAGTTTTATGGCTCTGTCTAGGGCTATTATGGGAGACCATGTCGTGGAGAGGAAGCAATGTATTGGGTGGAACGGGTATTGGACTTTGATGATGGTGGCGCCATTGGCGTAGTTGTCTGCCTGCCAAATTGTGTTGCAGTTTGTCGCAGGCAACACAACAGACAACCTTGAGCTAATTTGGATCCACCACCAACACCCTCCCCCCTTCTTTTCTTCCATTCCCTACCATGTGAATCTTTTAATATAACTATCTCTATCTCATTTGCTTTGTTTCTCTGTCTTTCCAGGAGGCCAAACGGGGGCCAGACAGCATACCAAGCGAATCATCATGACAGCCGCCGCCGCCTCAACTACTAAGTGGGGCAGCGTCACAAGCACAATCCCAATTCCAAGCACAAGCACAAGAAGGCAGACAACGACAGAGACAGAGGCAGAGACAGCAGCAGCAGCAGCAGCACCAGCACCAGCAAAAGCAGAGACAACGACGGCGACGACAACGACAACGACGCCCCAAAAATAGACAACGACGGAGCGGAGAAGAAGCAGCACATCTCTTGGAGTGCAGTCAAGAGGAAATGCTGCATCCGACGACAACTACGCAGTCTGGCCTGGTGCTGGGTGTCTGCTGTGACCAGCTGATGCAGCATCAGCATCAGACACGCCCAGGCATGCTTACAATGTTGGCCGACAACAAGGAGTTGCAGATGAATAAGAAGAGTATGATGATGGAGCTGGAGCAAAAGCAGAAACAGAATCAAGAGCTAGAGCTGGAACAGCAGTCCGAAAAGCGTCTTCTGACAGCAACCAGATCTTGGTTACGTTGTTGGCCACCGCCCTGCTTTATACTCCTTGTATCTCTGTTGGAGGTAGGTCCTAAAGATTGGGATTTTCATCACTTGCTCCCAAAAACAAAAAATCCCTTACCCTACCCATACCCCCCCCCAACTACATGCCGCACAACACACACACACACAGAAACACAATGTTGCCCTTTTTAATGCGATTAAACTGTTGGGCCAAGGGTTGATTGAGGGCGAGCTCATAAAAACCACTTTCATGCAAGGCGGTCGGTCGGTTGGTTTTTGTACTAGAGAAGGGGGGCGAGTGGGGTTGCCATGACATCAGTCCAACATTACACAACATTGCGGCCACAATTCGGTTGTATGTATATTTAGTATAGAACATATATACATATACATATGTACCTTACATTAATTGCTCCCATTTTGCTGCCCCTTCTGCCACTTTTGCCACAGCCAAAGACTATATACATACATATATATATAGACATAACGAAACCAACTTTTTCAAATGATTATGCAATGACATGGCTAGGATATAAATTCCATCACTGAAATGGGATGGGAGGGCGATGGAGGGGAGTCCCCAAATGCTTTTATCAGATTCGTTTCAATTAATCGTATTACCTACCCAAAGCATATGATTTTACTCATTTGACATACGAAATAAAGAGATTTATAAATAAAAAACACTTTATTTCTATTGCGACAATGAATTAATATTAATTTTTATACTAAATACGAGATAATAGAACTTCTGCTCTTTAGCAGCCTTCATTTTTATTCTAGAATATGATCAGCTTGCTCATAAATTGCAACAAAAGCAAAAGATTAATAAATATAATTATTTCCATTATGCAAAGTTTTCACCTCAAGGCGACTAGCAACTCATAAATGTCAAATAAAGCGTCAGGTTCTTTCCTTTCTATCCTGAATTTCCTTTTTGGATTTGCATATATGTATGCATATTATATATTTTCCCTTTCAATTTGAAGCCTTTTATCAAAGATTCCATTATGAGTAAGAATTCAACTCGTTTTTGTCATTTCAATTCCATTCCATTTTCATTTTATCCCCCTGCTTCATTTCCATTATTTTTGAAACAATTTTGATAGAAAGTAAAGACTTTTCCCATGAATGGTTGTAAAATTTTAGTCCCTAAATTTTACTTTTTACCCCAATATTTCAACATTGAATTAGATTTAGTTGAATTTTGTTAAAAGACATTTAAATTTCATTTCTTGTACTATTCAACCTAGAGAATATATAATATTAGTATAGAATGATTATTTTTCATATAAACAAATATTAAAGTATTACAACTTATCATATGGAGACAAATTGCGATTGATGAAAACTTTTACTTGAGATTTGTGAAAATTACCAGGGACCGAAAATAATTGTTATTTTTAAAATTTTCTTCAAAAAAATCATGAGTAACATAATTTTTATTTAAAAAAGTTACTTTTTACTGTTATTCCTGATTTTTAAAATAGTTCTCCCGAATAACTTTTATTTTTGATTTTTATCTTTTTCCTCATACCATAACTGTTATTCGTAATAAAAAAAATATAAATTATTTTTAACTCTTATTTTTGAGAAAATAAATATAAATCATTCATGATTTTTATTTTTGAAAATATAAATAATAGAAAATTCAAATATCATAGTACTAGCTAAAATGATATTTAAACGATGAAAAAAAACTAAAAGGATTTATTTTGTCTACGGTCCTTTTCAATACAGAACTCTTAGATTATGAATACGAAAGTTATTATTATAAAGATTATGTGCTTATTGCTTAATATGAAGCTACCGAAAATGTATGGCCATATTTTGAAGCAGAAGCAGGAAATATTCCTTATTTCAGCTTTCTTTTATAATTTATCCTTTTTCTAAATTTTAAAACGTCTTCATCATTTTATAAGCCTTTGCAATTTGTCATTTTTTCTTTCTTGTATTTTGCAATCTCCAACTGGCTATAAATTGGTCAGTTTTTAGACTTGAACAGATTTCTTTTTTCTGTAAATAATTATGCAAGTTAGTCATTATTCCAATAACAGATTCCAACAAACAGCTGTTGACTGCTGAAATAACTGTACTGTAGAGCAGGCATCTTTGACTTCTCTCTCTCCCTCTTGGTATTTATTAAAGTTCTCTGGTCCAAAGACCCTTAAGTCAGTCAGTAGTCACGTCTGTGCATGAGTTTTCTACATCTGAACATCTCAAGTTATGTTGTAGTAGTAATAGGGGGAGAAGGAGGGGTTAGAGGGTTGTTTGGTACTTTTTCTTGTTTGGTTTTTGTGTTTTTTCTGGTTTGATCATATTTCAGCCCCCAGCCTCACTCACCCAAGCACACACACATGCACACACACGTGAGTGAGCTGGACAAGCAATTGACTTTTGAGGCAAACAAATTGCCGACTTTGCCACACACAACGCGCTCTGATATGTATGTATGTATGTGTGTATGTAACTTGCTACCGATTCCCGTTTTCCCTCCCGCCCAACTCATGCATTTGTAAATGGATGTTTGGCTTCCGGTTAAAGGATATACGAGCGTACTAGCACACACACACACGTACATATTTATATATAAATATATGTATTTATATGTATAAGTGGAGAAGGGGAGGGGTTGGGGTTTAGAGAGTGCGTGCGAAAAATCCAACACGTCTGCGATTTGTTTTCCTCGTCTGGCTCCACACACACTCACACATAGATACAGACACAGACTGGACGCCGCCAGCCGTCAGCAGTGGCAGAGAGCAGAACAAGTGAAAATGTGCGAGGAGGGGCAGGGTGGTGGGGAGAGACCTAAAGAGAGAAAACGGGAAGACAAGGCGGGTGGGAAGGGGGCTGTAAATGGCGACGTCTCGTCGCTGTCTGTTGCCAGTCTACGCGGTTTTTAGGGGTTGCTTTTGCTCTCCATCCACCTCTATCCTTGGGCACACCACCTCCCCTTCTATTGTCCCCCCGTCCCGTCCCGTTCCCTCCTACTCTCTTGACTTGATTATGGGTTTCCACAGGCATTTTGATGGTTTTATTGTCTTGTTTCACTTGAGGAAAGTGGTATAAGGGCAGTAATGTAAAAACAGGGTTGCACACACACACACAACTGCAGGTTACAAGTTATCTGTTAAGACACTAAAAACCTATATCTTTTTTATTTATTTCTTCCTTTTTTGATAGATCACAATTTTTATATATGCGGGTGAAATGTCACCAGAGGATTCATGGCTCATCTATAGCCCAGAGGAACGTTTGCAGCTATGGCGTTTCATTAGCTATGCCCTACTCCATTGCAGTTGGTTACATTTGGGTTTCAATGTGTTAACCCAATTATTATTTGGCCTACCATTGGAACTAATACATGGTACGTGGCGCACTTGTATCATTTATTTAGCTGGCGTTTTGGCCGGCTCACTGGGCACCAGCGTTGTGGATTCTGAAGTGTATTTGGTGGGTGCCAGTGGTGGAGTCTATGCTTTATTGGCTGCCCAATTGGCTGGAGTTTTGCTCAATTTTGGCCAAATAAGACATGGCATTGCCCAGTTAATGGCTGTGATTATATTTGGTAAGCAATTGATTTAAAAATATTAAAAAATTTATATATATTTTCCATTCATTGCCATCACATTCAAGTCTCGTGCGATTTGGGTTATGCTGTATACTC
Organism: Drosophila austrosaltans; assembly: GCA_035045865.1. Taxonomy (NCBI): domain Eukaryota; kingdom Metazoa; phylum Arthropoda; class Insecta; order Diptera; family Drosophilidae; genus Drosophila; species Drosophila austrosaltans. Next base: position 9,938,669 of record JAWNOQ010000211.1, on the reverse strand, counting down.
CAGGGCATTGGAGGATCCAACAAGGCCAACTGTCTCATATATAGCTCATATGACAGGTGCATTGGCTGGATTTAGTTTGGGTCTGCTCTTTCTTAAGCAGCTCCAAGGCAGTGGTCGTCCTCGTTTATTACGCTGGTTGGCCTTGGGCGTTTGGTCGGCATTTAGCATATTTGCTATATCTTTCAATCTGATTAATACGGTGACAGCTCAACTATTGGCCGAACAAGAGGGTGAGGTAATTAAGCAACGTCTACTACATGATTTGGGAATGGAATGAATTAATACTGAGAAAGAGAATGAGAGAGGAAAATGGAAAAAGCCAAGACTGAGTCCATAAATTGTTGCCTCGTCCTTAAAGTCATATTTTATGCGCTAAACTAAAAACAAAACAAAACACAACAAAAAAGAGTCTAGTCAATAGTTTATAAGGCATTCCAAAGAGGACACAATGTGCTCAAAAAATTTATTTAACTTTTTGAATATAACCCCCTCTCCCCCCTCAGGGGATTCGCTCAAAGTAACCAAAACTATCTAACTCTTAAAAAAAAATAAATAAAAAAAGAAAAAGGAAATTGTAACAAATTTTATCTTATGTCAATGCCAAAGGAGTTGAAAAGTTGAAAAGTTCTTTGCTCAACTCTGAGCCAGGCTCATTTTCAGAGACTTTGGATAGTTTAAGCCGAAAGCAATACATATATATAGACTAACATTCAGTTTCTATCACATACATATATTATTATTATTAGTTTTAATGCCAAAAACAAAGTTTCAATTAACTATTATGGATTATGAATGATCTAAGAGCTTAGTTAGGCTAACAACAGATATTCAAAAGATATATACAATACATACATAAAAATATACTATATTATATATATAATTTTAACTATATAATCCATATGAGATTAAAAAGATGAAATAAAAATTAATGCCTAATAATGGGAGTTGACTTATTTTTAAAGCACAAAAGTGTAAGTATTTTAAAAAGATTTTAAAATTTAATTTGGAATATACATACATATATGAAGATTGGTAAGTTGTTGGTATTATATTTGAAGTATTCTATATAGTTGTGTTCATGAAAACAGATATATAGTTTCATCTTTGGTGTCTTATATGCATATATTTGGTTTCAATAAAATCTATCTTTAAATTTAAATATTGATTCAGATTTAACAAAGTATAGTTTAATGAAGCAAGCAAGTCGTCCCTGCCATCATTAAGTACCCAATACTTGGGTAGCTCATGAGCGAGTGAGCTTGTTCCTTCAATATGGCTCAGTTTGGCTCACTAGCTCATTTTGGCTCACTAGCTCAGTTTGGCTCACTAGCTCATTTTGGCTCACTAGCTCATCTTGGCACACTGGCTCATTTTGCTCACGTATTTTAATTCATTTTCACAAGTTGGTTGCGATCACTATCGGCTCATGAGCTATCAGCAAAAGAGTCAGTGAGCCATATGAATGAGTTGACTCACTTCAAAAAAAGACCGAGTGAGCCGGTTCACCTCAATGAGCTGCTTTTACCCAAGTATAAAGTATACCCTACAATATTTAGTTATATTAAATGAAGTCAAACATCCTGGAAATAGCCATCAATTTCATACAAAATTCCCTTTTACATGCAGGAACAGCTAACGTATGCTATCTCGCTCACTCCTACCAGCCAATGTCGCCCTTAGCATTTCAGTATAAAACGCATATGGGTATATGTCCGATATATTTGGTTACTAGAGCTGTATTAAAGAATACGATATCTTTAATACAGCTCTAGTAATTGAGGGGCGGAAGTGGGCGTAGCCCAAATTTGAAACATGCTTTATCTGCCTAGGCATTACACGGATAATCACACCAAATCTGGTAAATCTAGACTCTTATAGTCTCCGAGATCTAGGTGTTCATACGGACGGACAAACGGGCAGACGGATGGACTTACAATCGACCTTGCTGTTGGTGCTGAACAAAATTTATATACTTTATGGGGTCGGAAATGTTTCCTTCTGCCTGTTACATACATTTTAGCGACTTTAATATACTCTTTTACCCTATGGGTACAGGGTATAGAAATCAGTTAATATTCCTTATTTATAGATTGCAAAGATATAGAAACATTATATGTAACAAAGTTTTTGATTAGAGCTCCCTCTTTTACTTTTCCTCTGAAATGCTGAAGTACTCCGTAAACATGGCTTTGTAATGCGGCTTAAAAGGCCATAGCCACGAAACATGGTAAGTCTTCTCTGCTTGCGGAACGTGAATTAAGGGATTAAAACTCATTGTATATAATCCCTTAAGTGTAAATGTAGAAGTTTTGGCTTGTAGTCAATTGGATACTCAATTACATGTATAGAAGAAGAATCATTGTAAAACAAGCACTTGGGCCAATTTTCAGAGATAAATGGCTTACATATGTATGTGTACATTGCTATGTACATACATACACATCTGCAACATTGTGTTGCACATTGATATTTTTCTTTTTGGCGGTGTAAATATAAACAAATTTATTAAAACTGAAATCGTATTGCTGTTGGCGCTCAGCGTGCATTCAGAAATATTACATCATAAGTGCTGTCTGCGCTTACTGTGCGCTTATCCAATCAAAAAGCCACAAATAAACTACTGCAATGCTCTCACATTAACCGCTAACAAAAATTTCAAATAATCAAATGCAATTTGAAATTGCCAAAAACCCAAAATACAAAACACAAAAAAAAAGCCAACTGAGAGAAAATATTGGCATTGCTCCATTCATTTGAATTGGCCTCATTAGAGGAAGATAGCAGCAATGGGCTCCAGTGGCAGGTGGCTAAGAGGTGGTGAGGGAGGGAGCATGGTTTTCGATTTCAACAAAATTGTAAACGTTTCATTGAAATTCAATAACTCATGGCCACAATTTGTGGACTAGCCAATATATGAAAGACGAACGGAATGAACTCACTTCACGGCACTTCACTTCACTCTACTCGTCTTTACTTCACTCCATTTTACTTCATTTTGATTCGAGTGCAGCTTTTGTTTTTCTTACTTTTTCTTTTTGTTTCTTGATGAGACATTGATGGTTCAATCGATGAAGTAGAATCTGGAACCCACCCAACAAGTGAAGCCAATTTAGCAGAAGATCGAAGAAGATCGCAAAACAAAGACAATAAGGCAGAGGGAGGCGCGGCTGGCATCTCAAATCCTCGTTAAGTCATCACCCAATGACAAACCCAAAGAGACATTTGACAACAAATATTTTGTGACATTAAATGCCAGAATCAACTCCAGCTCCAACTCGAAATCCAGATCCAGTCCAGTCCAGCATTTAGTGCAGGTTCAAGTTTAAATTTAAGTTCAGATTCTGTTCCAACTTCAAGCAACTTTGCTCATTTCACTAATTTAATGAAGACCTTTTACAATGTGGTTTGATTCACTTCGTCGTGGTCTGGTCCTGAAGTCCATTGTCTTGACGTCGTCGTCTTCATCAGATTGATGAGCCTCTTTCATGGACTGCGGTTGGTGGAATGGTTGGCTGGTTGCTTGCCTCCTCTTCATTTCTGGGCTTTCACTTGGCGGGGATGCGCGTTCTCTGCGCCTGCCTGCATCAATAATTTGTGTTCGCCGTTGAAAATAATTGACCAAGTTTGTCTGTTTGCGGTTTGTGGCATTTAATCTACTACTTGCCAGGGAGAAGACATCGACTGCGACAGCGACAACTGCACCAAGGCGGCAGCAGCTGCCATACTCAGGATCCAAAAACCAAAATACCCAGTCCCATGATCCAGACCAAGACCCAGGCTGGGGGCATAAGACGACACAAATGACGATGACAAAGGAAAAAAAAGAAAAAAAAAATACCAATCCTTCAGCAGGCTACTTACTGCACTCCTTTCTTCTCCTCTCTCTCTCCTTTACATTTTGGCACTGTACTTCGCGTAATTGAAATAATTTTAAGTGAAAAATCTGCATTCAAAAAATATCTCAGCCAATCACAAATGTCAGCTGCAAAAAAAATTCCAGGAGCAGAATCAAAACAAAATGATATATAAATCGAATTGATTACCAAATACACTACCAAGTCAATAAAAATGTATAACTTTGATCTATATGGTACATACAAGTTTGATGTAGATCTAGTTTGATCGTTACAAAAAATGTAAAGAAGATTTATCCTTATATTAAGAGGTAATGTTTACCAGGGAAAAAGAGAATATATATGCATATAGATAAATCTTACAAGGTTTTTCTAACTTTCTAGAAAAAGTAACTAAATGATCTCAAGAGTCCTTAACTTACATTCCATATGAGATAAGAGTTATACCCTATTTATGGGCACAGTATTTGATTTTATGGTCACAAAAATTTACATGCGTAAATTTGAAGAGCCGCCGACGAGTGGACAAACGAAACATGGCCATGAAAAAAAAAAGAAGAGAAAAAAAAAGAGTCGACAGTTTGCAGTTTTGTAGTCTTCGAACCCAACTTAATCCTGGGCATTAAGGTAAATTGCAGCATCTGCTGGGCCAACAAAACACAGAGAGAGAGAGAGAAAAAAACAGTGCGGGAAGGCAGTCTAAAGAAACATCATCTCGGGACAAACGCAAGCCGAGCCAAGGAATCAACTTTTGTGGAGCACAGGCCATAATTTGCTTAATTCGACGATGAGGCGATGCTCACCCAAAAGCACGCGGCTGCCACTCGTCGTCGATCGACACGCCGAGGACGCCAAAACGATGATGAGGATGATCCTCCCTCCTTCCATACATACATACATACATACACTTCTATCAAGTGTTTTTTCCTTTCTTCTTTGCTTAACTTTAGTTTTTTTTCTTTCGTTGGTACCTTCTTGTATTTTGATTGTGGTGACGAGGCGGCGGCGACTTCTTCAGCGGCAGCCTCAATTTGACTGCCTACCCTAAGGGCCAATTTTCAAAGTTGCATTTCGTTTTTTTTTTGGTTGGTAGCTGTAATTTTTGGTCAGACATTAAGTCTTGATTTCATATCCAACCCCAAAAGCATAGTAAACGTACATATATTGATATAGAGAGAGAGGGAGATATATATATATATATGCATATATAGTTCGACCAGATGTCAAATGTCACAGTACAAATCCCACTTGGGAGCACTTAAATTCGATAAGCAAACAGAAACAAAACTAAAAAAAGCAAGGAAAATATAATACTTAAACTTTGTTAGAACTTTATATACCCATTGCTAAAAACTGTCAAATATGATATATTACTATATATATATTATTAACAAGATCTTGAAGAATGATATTATATTGTTGTAATATTACTATATGTACTCAAAAAATTCATTTTAAATTACTCAAACAAACTTTTTAAATGATTTTTCAGGTTTTTCCAACTAAGCACAACTAAGTAAATATCGGACATGAATACTTAAGCAAAATTCAGCTATTATCCATATATACATATATAAATTTAGCATATAATTCAATTTTTATGATTTTCAAAACCAGAATCTATATATTTAGATAGACCTGCTAGAGAATTTCTGTATCAAAAAGGATATACCCTATTGACTAGTATATAGAATATATATATACAAAATATATGTATATCGATTTGCTTGTGTCCACTGTGGAAAGTTCTGAAATATAAAAAAAAAATCTGATGGTGTTGCCGCCATCGCGTTGCTGCCGCTGCTGTTATATGTGGCAACTCGCGCGATATATCAAAAAATATTTCCATATTCTCGTTTTTTTTTTCGGTTGTTTTTTGCTTTTTCTTTTACGTCATTTTGTTTATCATCAATTTTAATTCATTTCTGTTTTTGTTGTGGGAAAAGCTTTTAGTTTTGAAAAGCTTTAGATTGCAGAACTCGAATTGCTCTCATTTTTCCCAGACTGGGCACCGCCCCCGCCCCCCTGATTTTCCACCATACCATCGACTATTAGCCATCTTCCATTTACCATCTTGGCCCACGCTGCAATTGAAGCGCAATAGAAAAATGACATGCACTTTGTCTTGAAATTTGACATTTCTGTGTTACGAAGAAATTGGATTGGAAAGTGCAAAAGATAAAGCATTGGAATGAAATGCATTCAATCGAAAGAAGCCAGAGGAAATGCAAACCCCTCCCTCCTCTTCTACAACCCTTTAGTCTTAAAGAACACTTACCGATATATATACATACATACATATATCCGTTTCGATTATAATCTAAAATGCAAAGAGACAAAATTTCAAAAGTTCAATAAAAATTTAATGTATTTATTGTATTAAATATTATAAATATAAAGTTTAATATTTCGAATATCTATATATTTTATAAACTTTTTTTAAAATTAAATTCAAAAACAAAATGCAATTAAAACCTTTTTCTAGTAGTTTTTTTTTAACAAAAATCATATAAATTGCATTTGTTTCTTATTTTAAATGATCTCATTAAATTTTGTTCATCATTGTCATCATCATCATTATTGTTATTATTTTTGCTAAGAACATCATCGTTATCATAATTTTGTATCATTTGTAGGTCGAGACACATAAATCAGTTCAATATAAATCTGTTAACAAAACGTTTAATCCTGGTGCTTGCATGCATTTTATATATGGACATTTGATGGCACATTATCGCGTCAGGCATATGGCACCCGGGCAGCAGCAGCAGCAAAGCCACCGCTACCACCCGGTTTAACCGATTCATTGGACAGTTGGCAGCTGGCGCGCCTCATAATTGGATTCGTCACAGGCTCCAGTTAGCCCCACTTCCACCCTCCTCGCTCCCTATTTGTTCCTACAACCATTGCTCTTTATTTCTCTCCATTCTTGGGTCATAAATCGCGGGCTGCTTGAAATGCAAATTTTTGGTATGTTGTTGTTGCTGTTGTTATTGTTGTTTGGTCCTGTTGAGTTTTTACGTATCATCGGCAAGGCATCAAAGTGGCACCCAAAATGCTGTTCTTTCTCCTTCCTCCGCCTTCCTTCCTTCCTTCTGTTGTAGTTGTTGTTGTTAAAATTTTTTTTTTTTGTCTTCTTTTTGCTTTGCCCAATTAACGGAGCGGAGAGCGGCAATCAGAGTTCACTTGAACAGCAAAATGTTTGCAATTAAGCCTCGATCTTACTTCTCTCCCTTTCTCTCTCGCTCTCTCATTTTATTTTTTTTTTTCTTCATCTTACATTTTTTGTTTGCAAGCGTATGTGTCGATGGGGATGGGGATGGGAATGGGAATGGAGCGGAGGAGAAAAGTGCGTGGCAGATGAACATGAAGTAGACGAAGAAGTTCATGTTCCTCGCCCGACTCTGCTTGTCGATGCGTAACAAAGGATAATCCAGAAGCAAAAGCATAAAAGCCTTCATGTGGATGTAGATGATGGCAACTTCTGCTGATGCTGCTGCACCCACCAGAAAGTCAACACACAGCCCACGCCAACGAAAAAAAAAAAAGGAAAGAAAAAATATAAAAAAATAAGGAAAGGAAAGTCAATTCGAAGTTGAAATTCTCTGAGTGTGCCTTATACACAATCAACAGCAGCAAACTCTCTCAACTACATGGAGAGTAGTGAATGAAACTGGAGAACTTATTACTGTTAATGTGCCGTCACTTAGGGGAATGGTATAAAATGGGAATAAAAATCAACAAACAATTGCTAAAGTTTGCAAAATCAACTCAAGGATATATGTACATAAAATACATTCTATATTGTCATCACTTGATTTTTTTTCTTCTTATTTATGAACCTTGGTCAAGAATAAAACTTTGATATATTTTTGTAATCAATTAAATGTTCCTTACAAAGAGCATGCGTTAGCCAAGTTGGCCTGATTTCAAGTCAAGCACTTAAAACAAGCCATGTCCACACCCAAGATACGCACGTTTTCATTTCGTTTTCCCCATTTACACAGAGAAGGCCAAAACAGTTCTCAATGTTTTAGCCATGGCAATAGATTAAGTGGTTTCTGTGGCCTGAGTTCCCATGGTAAAAGGACAAGGAACAAGCAACAGGAATAGCAGGGACAAGATGGTAAGCGCATCTAATGCAACAAAGTGCTCGGACAATTCGGCATAGAGAATATCTATAGGGTTTTTAATACCCTGTATAATATAAGAATAAATGGGTATATTAATGTCGCCAATTAATGTATTATAGAACAGGCAAAAGAAAGGGTACTTTCGACCTCTATAAAGTAGAGGAATACCTATAGCATTATCAATTTTTTACTTGGAATAACCATATAATCTGAATAATATTAATTTTGCTAAAATCGAATACAAAATATCATAGATAGATAAGTAATAATATTCACAGTTTTATAGCTAACTTCACATCTCTCAAATTGTACTGATAAGAAAGAGATAGCGCTTTAGCCCGTTTAAGTTAAAAATATGTGAATGATTGAGATAGCGACAGGCCTTTTCAAGGATTTTACCAAAACGAAATTTGAGTTACCTGCTACAAGGTATAAGCCCAGTCGAGCTGACAACCTCCTTGCTTGCTTATTATATTTTTTTCTTTGCATTAATTAAACACTTAGAAAGGCAAATATGTACATACATATATATGTAGTATAGTATATATTTAGTATTCTTGTGTACCTGTAATGTCTGGGCCAATTAACTTTCAAATTGCTCATCTCAACAATCAATTTGTTTCGCCACTCTATGAAAATTTCAGTTCAGCTCAGTTCACTCAGCCACTTCAGTCCAACACAC